>JAJOZX010006037.1:25000-120000 GCA_023014485.1 Bathynomus jamesi | reverse complement strand
CTAGTCTTTTTTTGATGACTTCAACTTTGACACCAGTGACGTTTCTGAGGTTCTTTGGAAACTGGTTAAAAAGTCTTGGCCCCCCCCCCTCAAGCTATTTTCCTCCAGTGTTGAAGAGATCCCTTGTCGGGCCTTTAATTTGGGAGCACAACACATTTTACCTTTCCTATTTTCCACTGTTATTTGGATAGAAATTAGGTTTAATTTGAGGTTTGGTACCAGGTTTTCAATAATTTTCTATGTGTAAATTATGGTGTATCTCTCTCCTCTCTCCAGGGAATACAGATTTAGTTTACGTAGTCTTTCGCAGTAGTTGAGTTCTTTACAGTCATCAATCTTGGTTGTAAAATGTCTCTGAATTTTTTTTACTTTATTAATTTCTTCCTTTTTATACGGGGACATCAAGATTGAGCAGTATTCAAGTTTTGGTATGATTAGTGTTTTCAGTAAGGGAATCATTACTTTTTTGTCCGTTCTTTTAAAGGTTCTCAGTAGCTGTCCCGTGATTGTTTTTGCTTTGTTTATCGCTATCTGATTTTGTGTCTCAAATTTCGCATCATCGGTCATTATAACCCCCGAGTCTTTCGCTTTCGTGCTTCTCTGAATTTCTTATCTGGGGCATGTCTGTCTGTTTAATTTCCTCACTACCATATCTCAAGAGCTGAAATTTCTCGGTGTTAACCCTTTAAGGACAAAAGGTACAAATTGCTAACGTTTCAAATACACGCATTCATAACTTAACCTACAAAAAATTCAGGGCTAAAAGGGTTAAATGTCGTGGTGTTGTCTTCTGACCATTCGTATATTCTGTTCGTGCCCTTCTGTAAGGCCTCCACCTCTTTTACATCACTGATTTTTCTGCTGATCTTTGTATCGTCTACAAAGGATGTTACTCTACTGTTGTTGGTTACTTCATTGTCTGTATCTGTACTTCCGATTCTGATGGTGATATACCTTGAATTTTTACGACCTGCAGACGTTCTCTGAGGAAATTGTAGGTCGATTTTCCCACTTTGCCTGTTATTCTCATATATTTCATTTTATGTGCTATTATACCATGATTATATTTGGCGAAAGCTTAGCAAATTCTGTGTATATAACCGTAGTTTTCATTGCCTTCCAGCGCATCTTAGATATTATTGTAGTGCTCTATAAGTTGTGATAGGCATGATCTTCCTGATTTCCTTCCATTTATTGACGCATCGTATAAAGAAATTTTAGAAATAAATCTTTAACTGATAAATAAAGAAACAGAAAAAATAATTTTTAGACTTTCATATTTATTTTTATGATATTTATATTAGTCTATGTTCAAATATATTTTTATATATTCATATATTTTATGTTTTATATATTCAAATATAGTTTTGTACGTAAACGAATATAAATACATATAAATAAATATTAACAATGTTAAATATACACGGCTGCTATACTTTGTGCCGGGACAGAAAATAAACAAACAAACAAACACTTTATTTCAGATTCAACACGTACAAACATTATACAAGTGGTCCATAGAAGATTAAGAGACAGTTGTTTGAAGCACTGACTAAGAAGGCCAGTGAATCACTGAGCGTAATGAACATACAGTTGCCTACACCAATGCTTCCAGATTTGAAATTTATAAAATATATCGGAGACCAGTCCACTAACCATGGCTTCTATTATCTTATTGACTGACTCATCAAGCCTAGTGATAAATCTAAATACAAAATTGCGAATGACACTAGCACAGTTAGGCGCCTTATTGACTACAAACAGCATACTGACACTAGAAGGAGCAACATTTATAAATCTCGGAGTTCTTAATAAACTCCTAAAAATATTATTATATGCAACATATAACTTTCTCAAATTATACATCCTGTAGTTCCACCACAAATGAGCTGTATACATTGGAGTACAAAGAGTTTTGAACAAATTCAACTTAACATCTAATGTACACATGAAATTTTCACCCAAAGTATTTCCCTGAGCATATAATTGTCTACGTTGCGTTAGAATATCACAGTCATCTGAAAGACTATCAGTTAGTATGTGACCAAGATACTTAGTCTGAGTTACTTCTGAGGGCACCATACACATTCAAATGAAATTCAGGAAATTTTATATATTTGTAGGTCTTGGTCCTCATAGTTATAACATGACTTTTAGCGGGATTATATTTTATGTCGTTATCCTTCCCATAACTTTCACATACCTTCAAAAGTGTGCTGAGCCCTTTTACAGATGGAGAAATAAGAACAAGATCATCTGCATACATCAGATGATTAACAATCATTGTACTAATATAGCAGCCTATTTTACAGGTGTTCAGCACAACAGATAGATTATCCATATAAACATTGAATAAGTAGGGGGATAATATCTCTCCCTGCCTGACACCATTGGTCACAGAGAATGGCTCTGAATTAACCCCACCCCATCTTACAATCATTGTCTGGTGATTATATCAGAATATTAACATATGGACCAAGTAACCAGGTACATTACGATTTACAAGTTTCATGAATAATTTGTCATGATTAACACGATCAAATGCCTTAGAGGCATCCTGGAAACACAAAAATACATTAGCATCTAGAGTTTGGTATTTAAGACCATTTTCTTCAAGGCATACACACACATATCAGTACTGTGTTTCTTTTTGAAACCAAATTGGTTATCACTAGTATACAGGTAACATTCAAGTCTATTAATGAGTATATATTCAAACACCTTAGATATAATACTGGCCAAGGCTATTAGACTATAGTTATCTTTACTGTTGATTTTACCCTTTTTATCTTTTAGTACTGGCACCAAAACAACGGATAACATTGTATCCAGCAAAACACCACGTATCTGTAAACCTGTAAAGCACAAAGCTAACAGAGGCACTAATCTATCACTACTAAATTTCAGATGCTCAGCAGAAATACCATCAATACCACATGATTTTGTTACAATCTAAACATTTTATGGCCTGTTTAGTCTCAAATACACTAACTCTTATATCTGGACTAGCTTCTTAAGAGTTTTCCCAGGTTGCAATTACAATACAACTAAACTGTCCAAAATGGTTTTCAAACCACATAAAAACGTTCTAAAAACACACCTTGCCAGATTAATGAGCATCAACGTGATCGATAAAAGGTGACAGACATCCAACTGGGAAGACTATTAAAACTCGCTTCCCTCAGAGTGCGTAAAAAACCAACTTTAGTCCTCCATTCAAACCTACAGAAGGCAACGGAAATTGTTTTTTCAGATACATTTAAAAAAAGACTTATGAAGGAGTTAATTAAAGGATGTAGGCCAAGAAAAAAGCCTTGACTGTCAAAGGCCAATCGTAAAAGAGACTGCAGTAGGCAAACGAACGCGTTTTTACTGCGTTATAGTTTATCTGTGTTATGTTCAACAATTCCATTTAATTTAGCAGGTTTTTCGAACCTCATATCCAACTTTCGTAAAGAGGAGACTGGCTGAGGCCTACAATAATAACTGTATTGTTTCAACAGTCAGACTTAGGGAGATAGCATCTTGGGCTGGGACCATGTGAAGGCCGAATAAAAAACCTGTACAGAATGCTAGAAAAGTATTGAAATTCTACATCGACAAATTATTTCCAGAATCGATGAAATCTGATCCTGTTTTTTAATAGGACAATGTCCCATACCATACATCACTTGTTAGCAAGAGTTTGCTTGCAAAAGAACAGGTGCATTGTCTCAACTGGTCTCCTCATTTTTCAAACCTGAATGGGTTGGAACATTTTGGAAAATTCTAAGAAAAATATTAAAAAACATAAGCGTTCATCAAACTCTGATATGAATGAAAAAATAAATAAAGAATGGGACAGGATCGGCAGTGATATTTGCAAGTGGTTTGTAGACGGTACGCTTCGAAGGTTTAAAGAAGTAATAAACACGAATGGAAAATGTACGAAACCTTAAAATGTTATCATATTTCCAGTAAAATTATTGTTCTAATAGTTTATAACAGTATTATTTTTCCTGAACCTTCTTCTTCCAACTTTGTGATGATACCTAATCGTCCCTAATCATCGCTAATACTTTTCAGTGAGTAGTATTAGGAACAATATATATATATATATATATATATATATATATATTTTTTTTTTTTAAAGAAGAAATCAAACCAAGCGAAGACGAGGTATTATGGTAAGGTGAATGAAAGCAGCGAATCACTGATAGTTACAATGCAACGTGGCGAAGATTTGTGTGAATTGACAAAGTTCACCACAGGACAAGGTCTCGTGTCAAAAGGATATTTCACGTCGGCTTCATACTCCACTGTCAACTACTGAGTAATTGTGCAGTTGAAGACAACCAACAAGACAATAGTTACCCTGCGTCCAGATCGTCCAGGTCCGTGAAAGAGAACGTTACGTGCCTTCAGACGAATTGTAGAGGTGAGCCGATGACTGGTGAATTGGGCGTGCAAGTGGGCGTTAGTTCTAGAACCCTCAGAAGATAGCTCCACGCTATGGGCTATCATTGTACGGCAGCTATAAGAAAGCCCATGATAACCCCTCGCAACATTCCTTGTCGCAAGCAGTGAGCAGCATTGATGAAGAACCGGACTCTCAGTTTTGGAGCACCATAATAGTCACAGACGAGTCCCGATTTGCCTCTTTTTCGGACAGTGGGAGTGTGTAGGTATGGAGACATCTATCATAGAATTTTTACAGAAACATCTGCAGGTTACAGTGAACACGGTGGTATTTCTGTTATGGTGTGGGTTGCCATTTGGAACACGGGACGATCAGAACTGGCGATATGCAACGGAACCATGAATTCCGCAAAATGTTAGAGTATTTTGGAGAAAGGCCTACTGCCACTTTATGTTAAAGGTAATCTGTCTCTATCAGTCACGGGAATATGGTGCCCCCTGCCTCCTTAACTCGTGCAACTCAGAACCCCATAGAGCATGTGTGGTACATGCTGGATAGGGCACTATCCAGCGTGGCCCAACGTGTTTTAGCAATCCACAGGCCAAAGGGGGTTGTACCACAGTTCTAAACTGACTGTTTCAGTGGAATTACTTATGATGTAAAATTTTGCACAGTAATAAAAACAGATTTCGAAATACTTTGTAAACCCTCTGCATATATACCTTTCAACCTTGTCGCCCCTCCTCTCAAGTTGGTCTGGTGAAGTACAGAGTTGATTTCTTGCACTCTCCAACTGACTTAGCCAGGTACGCCCAACTCATCTGGGGTTGTTCTGAGCCAGGCGTCTAATCTTCTTTTGAAGATGTCCACCGCAACACCACTCGTGTTCCCTAGTTCCTTGGGCAGCTGGTTAAACAGTCTTGGTCCTCTCACAACAAAACTATTTTCCTTCAGTGGCGAGGATGTTCCCTGTCTAGCCTTTAATTTGAGAACACGATACAGTCTTTCTTTTCAAGATTAGGGACTAGTTTCTCCATTATTTTCCAAGTGTAAATAATGGTGTATCTCTCTCTTCTTCTTTCCAGTGAATATAGGTTTAATTCACGTAACCTTCCCCAGTAGTTTAGTTCTTTGCACCATTGGCCTTGGCTGTAAAGCTTCTCTGAATCCCTTCTAGCTGACTAATGTCTTCTTTTTGTATGGAGATGTTAGGACAGAGCAGTATTCCAACTTGGGTATGATCAGTGTTTTCAATAGAGGAATCATTATATTTCTACCCCTTCATTTAAAGGCTCTCAGTATCTGCCCAGTTATTCTCTTTGCTCTGTTTACTGCTATCTTATTTTGCGCTTCAAATTTTGTATCATCAGTCATTACAGCTCCTAAATCTTTTGCTTTAGAATTTCTCTGAATTTACTGTCCATTTGGGATATAGTATTCCATAGATTTTAGGTCCTCCCTTTTTCCGTACATTAACAGTTTTGCATATATATACAGGGCGTCCCAAAAAAATGTGTACACACTTTAAATAATTATAAAGGCAGTGTTTATTAAAATACATTTCATTTTCAAATGTAATAGAATCTACAGACATTATTTAATTGTTTTGTCAACGCCTGTTTTCAAACTGACGTCCGTTCTGGTCCAGGCACTGCTGATAACGCGAAGCAATGGAATCGCAAACATCACGAAACATTTCGTTTGGTATTTGTGTGCATTCTCGTTCAATGGCTGCTCTCAATTCAGCGACTGTTGCAGGTTTTATAGCGTAGACTTTGTCTTTTAAGTATTCCCATAAAAAAAAGTCTAGTGGTGTGAGGTCTGGTGAACGCGGAGGGTATTCTACGAAACCCCTTCGTCCAATCCACATCCACATCGTGCCAAGTACCACTCGCAATACTCCACTCTTCGGTCCGGATCATCTTCATTAATAGCATGGACTAATCTTGGAATGTAACTTTTCCATTGACAGCGCTTCAAAATGCGTTGGACAGACGATTCTGAAATTCCTACCTCACGACTCGCTTGCCGCACAGATTTTCTTGGACTTTGGTGATACGTTTCCAGTACTCTTTCTTGCTTTGTGGGGCTTGTCGATGTCCGTGGTCTTCCGGAACGCTTCTTGTGGACATTCTGAACAGTTCCATCGGCTTCAAACTTATCTCTAATTCGAGTGATGGTAAGTCGCGTTGGTGGATCTGTTTGAAACCCTCCTAAACTGTCTTTGCACTTCAACTGCGTTTTCACACTTCCAGTAGCATTTTAGAATGAATTTCCTTTGTTCAAAGCTTAGTCTGACTGCCATTATTAATTCTAATGTGTTTAACTTGGAAAGAAAGAAACATCAATTGAGCTATCAGCTGTTAAAGTGTGTATACATTTTTTTGGGACGCCCTGTATATTATATATATATATATATATATATATATATATATATATATATATATATATATATATATATATATATATATTATATATATATATATA
The DNA here is from genome assembly GCA_023014485.1 of Bathynomus jamesi. Lineage (NCBI taxonomy): Eukaryota > Metazoa > Arthropoda > Malacostraca > Isopoda > Cirolanidae > Bathynomus > Bathynomus jamesi. Next base: position 113,114 of record JAJOZX010006037.1, on the reverse strand, counting down.
TATATATATATATATGGAGGGTCACAATTATATATATAGTTCCTAACACAGAAGAAATTCCTAAATTCATTTGCAGCTACAACATTGTCCCTGTGGTGTTTGGATTCGGTAACTACAAATCTGTGGCACCTCCTCACTCCTACATCAACGTGTTTGACTTCAAGAGTGCGAAAGAGGTCGCAAAGTACCTTATTTACCTTGACAAAAATGCAACAGCTTACGAAGAGTATTTAAGGTAGGAAAACTTCTTTGAGTATTGAAAGTATTTGTTTCCCTTAATGTATTTACATTATATTTAGTTAATACGCCTTAGTTAATACTGCTTATGGCGTCTATGCAACTGGAGAAAGTGTATGATAGGGTAAATATAGAGGTACTGTAGTAAGTGTCTGAATTGTATGGTGTAGTCGGTAAGATGTTGGATGGTATGAAGAGTTTTTATAAAACAGCGTCAGGCTTGTGCAAGAGTGAATGATATCTCGAGTGATTGGTTTGAAATAAGTGTAGATAAGGGTATGTGGTGTCTCTGTGATGATGTTCTGTTAAGAGAATTAATGCTGGTTCACCACAATTTACTCTATTAACTCATTGCCATATGTGGATGCTGCGGTGCTGAATGGAAGCCGTGAGGGAGAGTTGCAGTGGTTGGCTGAAGTATATGTGGTGTTTGTAAAAGGTGGCTGTTAAGTGTGAATGCAAATAGAGTAAAATAATATGTGGAGGATGACAATACAAGGTGTGAAACAACTGTAGATGAAACGAGGTTAAAGGTGGCGGATGATTTTAAGTATCTGGGAATTTGATAAGCAAGAATTTTAGATGCAAAATGAAATGAATGAGAGAATTCAAGAGGAAGAAGAGTAGATGGGGTTGCGAGAGCATTGGTAAGGAAGAAACAGTGATTGTAAATGCTGCACGAGGAATAATCATGAAGGGATGCTTGAGTCAACTTTGTTGTATGGAAGTGAGACTATGGTATGGGGTGCACATGAGAGTATTAGGATCAGAACAGTTGAAATAATCTGAGATGTATAGTGGGAGTAAGAAGGATTGATAAAGTAAGAAGTGAGTCGAAGGTGTGTTGTAATCATCCTCGGAAAGAGAATGGATGAGAGTCTGTTGAGGTGGTTTGGTTATGTGGGGAGGATGGGTAAGGAGCGTATGGTGAAAAGGTGTACATAACAGAATGGCAGAGGTAGGCGTATGAGAGGGCAACTGCATCTTAAAGGTGGAGTGATGGTGTGAAAGAAAGTGTCTCTAAACGGGTATGGAGTGGAGTTGGCGACGAGAATGGTAAGGGAGAGAGGGATGTTGGAGAAGGTGGGTGTATGGTAGTATATGAATACTTAACGACCAGCGGAGGAAGCTGCTTCCGCCTTGTATGAAATGAAAGCTGGATACAAGTACAAAAGTAGTTGCAGACTGATTTTTGCGGCGATCCAAATCTGAGGACCAAGCGAGGTCTCGCCCTGTGTACGAGAATAAGAGTTAGGATAATGTAATGTATCTTCTAGGTTATACGAAGTCCATCCGTGCTGGTTTCCAAATTATATTGTTACAGCTTTAGAGGAGCAATCAGTGATTGGTTTAAAAGTTATTTGTCCAATAGATATCATTTTCTATCAGTAAATAAGGTTTGCTCAACTAAAGCGCTTGTCAACATGGTGTGCCACAGGGCTCAGTTCTGGGTCCACTGTTATTTTTATTATATATAAATGACCTTCCACGTTCATCTGATATACTGAACTTCATAATGTTTGCAGATGATACAACTGTCTCTTTTTCCTGCAAAGATGTTAATACAGCTAAGAATATATTTCATTCAGAATTCATCAGTGTAATGAAATGGTTGACCATCAATAAACTCTTCCTAAATACCAGTAAAACAAACTTCATGATTTTTACTAATAAAGAAATGTATATCTTGATGAACTTAATGTTAATGAAATCGCCATAAAGGTGTAATGTAACAAATTTCTTGGTGTAATGCTAGATAAAAATTTGCAATGGAGTGCAAAAAACTTCACTTTTTTCTACGTGAAGGTCAAAATATGATGATAAAAACCCACTCTAATAGACAGTTTGTTTCCACAACAGTTTTCGATGCCCACTGGCATCCTCTTCGGGTGGATACAGAAAAACGAATGAACCAAAAATAAGAGGGAAAACAGTTCAGGGCCATTAAGAAATTCGCACCTAGGTTAGATCCCGTTCTCCCGACACGAGGTGCGAATTTCTTAATGGTCCCTGGACTGTTTTCCCTCTTGTTTTTGGTTCATTCGTTTTTCTGTATCCACCCGAAGAGGATGCTAGTGGGCATCGAAACTGTTGTGGAAATAACTCTGTCTATTAGAGAGGGTTTTCATTATCATATTGCAATGGAGTGATCATGTAAATTATATCGCGAAAAAGATTTCAAGGAGCGTTGCTATAATGTTTAAACTTAGAAATGTAGTCCCTAAAAGTTTTATTGACTCTTTATCATACTTTTGGTCTTCCTTATATAACATACTGCACCCTTGTTTGGGGAAACTCCGCTAACAACGCATTAAATGGTATCTTTGTCATCCAAGAACGAGCAATAAGGTTATTATCTGATGCTGATTTTCTTGATCACTCTAGTGCATTATTTAAAGAGCTAAACCTACTAAAGCTCAATGATATAACCAAACTGGCACATTTTATTTTTATTTACGAGTGTAAGAACAAAATCATTAATTTGCAATGGGTAAATAGATATTTTGTAACTCATCAAGAAATCCACTCATATCAGACCAGAAATAGATCAAAGCTTCTTATACCTCAATTTAGATTGTCTTCATCTCAAAAACTACCCGTTTTCATTGGATTGAAACTATGGAATGACTTGCATGCCGATATAAAAAGTATTGTGAATGTAAATTTGTTTAAAATCAAGTTGAATCCCGCTTGATAATGGCATACTAACAAATATCTAGGATTATGTCCACTAATATTGTTTATATTGTCCATTAATATTGTTTAATATTGTAATACATGTTTTAAACTATTAATTACTTATTTACTTATTTATTTATTTATTATTATTAATTATAACAACTAGCTGCTTATTTTTAATAAGAGCCCAGTAAAGCCTGAAGCTTAAGGGCCAAATTAAATAAAATAAATAGTCGAGCTTCAAAATTATTCATGTCATTGTAAATTGAAAAAACGTATTTATTTTATTATTAATAATAAAGGTTATTCTATCTATAAAAATGATTACTCGGTACAACTTATATCAATTCTTAAGTTCTGGGATATTTAAGTATATTGAAAAAAATGCATCACACTACAGTAAAAGAGTTAATGAGTTTGCCCTCACTCAGAATGTAAATAAAACACCGCCGAATATAACTACGAGCGTACTTTCTATATTAAATACAAGGGAATTATTATTATATAGGGTGTCCCATAAGTCCGGCATCAGAGGAGAAATTCATATTTTTCTATTTCTACAAACCATAATTCATATTTTTCTCTTTCTACAGACCATAATGTCTATGAGCAAGGAAGAACGAATCCAGATAATTCTACTCATAGGAAATCGGAGTCAAAGAGAGGCCGCTGCTGAATTTAACAGACTGCATCCAGACCGCGAGCCAATAACACAGAGTTGTGTTAGCAGACTTGTTGCAAAGTTTAAGGAAACAGGATCCATAGAAGATAAACCACGCAGTGGACCTTCAAGGAGGTCCACTGACGATGATACAGCGACTGCTATCCTGGCTCATTTTAACAGAAGTCCCAATAAGTCTCTTCGGCGATTGTCCGCCGAGACAGGAGTGTCGAAAAGTAGCATCCATCGCATTCTTCAGGATCTGATGGTTGGTCAAGAAGATGGATTGCTAAGGGTCAATCTCTACCATGGAATGAGGTTTTCTTTTAGAAAGTTTGTGTAAGACTGGGCACTAATTTTTACACCATCAGGCACTCTGTATGGGACAGCTACTTCATTGCCTATCAATCCTGCCCAAAACATAACACTACCTCCACCTTGTTGGCGTCTTAATCTCGATGGTAGAAATTGGCTCTCAGCAATCCATCTTCTTGACCAAACATCAAGTCCCTCAAGGGTTGCTTTTCATTCATCGGTGAACAATACAGTATTAAAATCTGTTTTCACGTACTGACGCGCCTATTCAACACGCTGCTTCTTGTACCTGGGTGTTAATTGTGACTGAATCGTAAGTTTACACGTCTTGCCAATTGTTTGGAGGATTCCACATCGAGATATTCTTGGTACATTATGTATGCCAGCCTGCTCAAAAATCTCTTTACTTGAGGACAATGGATGCTTTGCAATTTGCGCTTGATTACAGATATCTGCCGCCTTGTCACTTTTCTTATAGCTCCTTTATCACTTCGCACAGCTTATCGAACTACAAACTTGTTTAGAGTTCGATAAGCTCTGCCAAACTGCTTCGCAATTTCAATAGATTTTATATTTTCAGCGAGTAACTTGACTATTTTTCTTTTCTCAGTTAGTGTTAAATCCTTCTTCTTACCCATTTTCACCATTTAGATCCGTAAATAGAATACTTGCTTAATAATTCGGAACACAATATTTTAATATTTTTCAATAAAATGAGATAATTATTTTAATTATTAAAATATTTTATCGAAATGAATACCATCAATGCTGCTATATATAATGATTATTTGCTACAAATTTCATTGAAATTGGGGAAAAACTTTTGAAAATATTGGAGAAAATGTAATCTGCGTAATAAGTGCGAACGCAGTGTATATATACAGTAATTATATATGCTTTATAATTAAAGTATATTACTCATTTGTAATGTAAATTTAAGGTATTTTGTTTACATAAATTTAAAATACTACACTATATAACACGAGTTCCTTTCTCCGCAGATGGAAGAAAGATTACAAAGTATTCATAGGCAGTTGGATGGCTCGTGCTCTTTGGTTTTGTGACCTTTGCCAGCGCCTTCATTCGGATTCAAGAAAGAAGACATATAACTTATCTAAATGGTTCATTGCTGAATCGAAATGTGAAAGAGCTCGACGTGAATCCTGGACTGAACAATTTTTCAATATTACTATTGAATAAAATTTTTTTACTGATATTAGAATGCATCTTCTTAAATATATTTTTATATCAATTAAAAAATTAAAACCAGTAAATGAATGCTTTCCAGAAAACGTTAATTTATAATTAATATATAATTACTCAGGACTCCCCCGATATCCTACAAAAGATTACAAATAATAATAATAATACGTATAAAACTTCAGTATTTATGCATAAACTTTATATACTTATAATCGCCCCCGTACGGGCCTATATGGCTAACATGGCTAAAACATGGCTAACCCGGGCAGATAATTGTGAAAATCTGGGAAAATATGTTCATGAGCGGAAAGATCTTTAAAACAATAATAACTAAAATTCTATTTCAAAATTATCATTTATATTTCTTAGGAATGCAAATGCATGAAGCGACATATTGTCACCTCATACAAGTGACACTAGATCAGCCTATTAAAATCTGGGCAGGCATGTACAGTAGCCATATTTTTTTAAAACCTTTCCGTTCGGCCATGCTTATAATATATATATATATATATATATATATATATATAGGATCAAGTAAAGATAAGCACCTCCAGCCTTCTTTAATCAGTCTTATAAGACTAACTAACGAAAATATCACGACCTAACCTAACCAATCGTTAAGTCAACTGTACGCCCTTGACGACTGGTTAGGTTAGGTCGTGATATTTTCGTTAGTTAGCCTTATAAGGCTAATTAAAGAAGGCTGGGGATGCTTATCTTTACTTGATCCTATATATATATATATATATATATATAGTCGCCTACGGATCACCAATTAGATGTGGCCAAAAAAGTAGGCTTACTATAATTTATGAATTAAATTGAAATGAATAATTAGGGGTCACCAGCTTGGGCCTACAGCCCAAACAAACAATATTTAATAAGGAGAAAGAAATTACTTTGTTGTTTTGTGTTTAATTAGGAAAATAAATCAATTATTTGCTTACAGTGATTAACAATTCTATGACGATATTTATACTACATTAAAGATGACTGATTAATAGCAATAAGAAATGGTTATGCATTCTAATTGTTAAGTAAATACACTAATTCAGGTAGGCTAATGAGATATGCAGAGGTGAACACAGAATAAGTAATTAAGCCAATAATAACTGAAATAATGAAAGTACGGTATGGTACAGTAAATGGATTAGGGCGGTAAAAATGAAATGCATAAAAAGGCACAAAAACAATCGGATGAAAAATAAGTAAGTTATATGAATGAATGCAATAACAAGGTGATACAAAACTACGGTATTGGTACAACACTTGAATAGGCCTACTGCGGTCTTAACGGAAGAGTTAGTTTGAACGGTATTGAAGACACTTTTTAGGACCTACGCGATTAGGCTGAGTTTGTGGACTTTTCAGCTTTGAATCCTGGATAGTCTAACACGACGTAACAAAACACTGTAGGCCGAGTGAGGGCTGACAAGAGGCTTACTGACCTGCGATTTCGACGTGGATAACTCTGGAGACTGAAGAAACCTACGTGAAGGTTTAGTCCTGCGTTTCGACGTGGAATAACTCTGAAGACTGACGAGAGCCTACGTGAAGTTTAACCGTATTGCGTTTCGCCGTAGATAACTCTGAAGACTGTTGGCTTACCGGCAGGAGGATGTGCTGAGGGCCTATTGAGATACTTGTTGAACGGGCGCCGATCGAATTGCGGTGAAGGATGAGTGAAGCCAGGGCCAGAAGGATGACGCCGGTAGAGTGATGAAATTGTAGGTCGCCTCAAATGTTGATTCGCTTCGTGTATTGTTGAGGTGTTGCTTGAGGGACTGAGGCCGGCTGAGGTCGAATGGTGCTACGTGAAAGAGGAGATTCTCGAGGAGGAGTAAAGAACAAAGTTTGTTTGTTTGTTTTTTCTGTTTAAGGTGCTTTCAACCCTGCTGGATTAGTGAGAGTGAGTTTAGTGAACTATGGCTTATATAGGCTCGGAAGAAGCTAACTTTTCGCGGGCATTTTAGGAGAAGACAAACATCCTTTTGTTTCTCTCTCCTTGAAAATCACGTGTTTTTTTCGGTTTCTGATGATTCCCGGATGTTTGCAGACGTGAGGAAAGGAATTTCCGGTCGGTCTCTACATATATATAATATAATAATGAGTGGGCGGAAAGTAGCTCCCTAATTTAAATTACATATAAATTATGTATAAATTGTGATTGTATTGTTATATTGTTATGGTGTGTTCTCTAAAGTGGTACAATTGTAACGGTAATCTTTTTTTCTCTAAAGTGTTCTCTTTGTGTTCTCTAAAGTGGTACAATTGTAACGTTCATTTTTTTTTTTTCATTTCAGATTGAAGGGTAACATGGCTGAGCGTTTAACACTGCAGGAGCGTGCCCAGTTGGCGGCGGCACGGTACGAAGTTTGGCAATCTGTCGTTCGAGTTCAAAGATGGTGGCGGGCCATTCACGGACCACGTGCCCAAGTGGACCCGAAAACAATCAAGAACTGCCACTCGAAGCTCATGACCACGGGGTCTGTGGCAGATGTTCGAAGATGTGGTCGCCCTTCGACATCCAGGGCCCAGGAGACGGTGCAGGCAGTTCAGGAAATGTTCGCACGGAGTCCACGAAAGTCAACTCGCCAGGCAGCTCGGGAAAGTGGACTCTCCCGCTACTCAGTGCGAACTGTGCTGAAGGAGCTGAACTGGCGTGCGTGGAAGCCGCATTACTGCCAATCTCTCTCGGACGAGGACTGCGACATTCGCATGGAGTTCGGGGAAATCATGCTGGCTTGGCATGAAGACTGGCCCCATCTCTTCCGCAACATCCTCTGGAGCGACGAGGCGGTGTTCCACGTCGGAGGCTTGTCAACCGCCACAATTGCCACTACTGGGCAGGAGAGGATCCCATGGTTACCGCTGAAAAACGGCAGAATCGGTTCAGTGTAACGGTGTGGTGTGGTATGACCTCAGATCAGGTTGTGGGCCCGTTCCTTCTGCGCAACACCATGAATGCTGAGCGGTACCTTGCTATGTTGCGAAACGAGGTCTGGCCGGTTGTCAGCACATGGGAGAACATCGACGATCTGATATTTATGCAAGATGGCGCCCCTCCGCACTTCGCTCTTGTTGTCCGTGAGTGGCTGGATGCCCACTTCCCTGGGCGTTGGATGGGTCGTCGTGGTCCACATCAATGGCCAGCCAGGAGCCCCGACTTGACACCGTGCGACGTCTTTCTTTGGGGGTGGGTAAAGGAAGAAGTCTACCGCACCAAACCGAGGACATTGGAAGAACTGGAGGACCGAATTCGGGAAGTCATGTCCTCCATCCCGCCGGAGTTCCTGCTAAAGTCAGTGGACGCCATTCCTTGGCGGCTCCAGAAGCTGGTGGAAAGAGTTGGAGCCCACATTGAATTTTAGAGAAAACCTACCATGTATGCCTACCTTTTCATATTATTTCTTCTGAAATAAATGGATAATAACGTATTTTTTTACCAATCCAAAATAGGGAGCTACTTTCCGCCCACCCTGTATATATATATATATATATATATATATATATATATATATATATATATATATATATATATATATATATATATGATGCAAATCCACAAAGAAAAAAAAAAACGTTTTCCTTGTGGGTTTGCATCATTCATTTATTCATTTCACGTGTTTAATTGTGAAATTCATCTCATATATATAATTGCAATATTTAGCCGAGGTCGTCATACGAGGGTAATTCAATGAGTATTCGCACTTTTTATTTTTACAATTTTATTTTTACATCTGATAGATTATAAACACATCATAGTCTCCCTGTTTCTCAATACACTTAGTCCAGCGATCTACAAGCTTCCTAATGCCATCACAAAAGAATGTTTTTGGCTCAAGATTTCTACTTACCATAACTAATTAGTTTGTACTGTAAAAGAAATAACTGCAATACCCCAGATTCACAGTGGTTTCAGTAGGAAGGAGCACCTCCACACACTGCTTGTGAAACTCAACTTTTCGAGGAAGCATTTTTCCCGGCAACTGATTTCCCTTTCATGAGCCAGTGGAATGGCCCCCATACTCACCTGACCTCACACATATTTTTCTTTGTGGAGTTACATAAAAACAGGATCTATTCTGTCAAACCTAAGACACTTGAAGACCTAAAAACCAAAGTCTATAAGGTAATCAACAACATTCCAGCTAAGCTATTTCCAAAATTTATGTCAAACATTTGTGTAAGTTTGAATATTGGTGTTAGAAAAAAAATGGCCATTACACTGAACATGTTTAATTAAGGTTAATAAACTCCTATAGTTTGTGAAAGGTATGGGAAAAATAATGACAAAAATTATAATTCTACAAAAAGTCATATTATGATTATGGGAACAAGGACTAAAAGTATATTAAATTTCCTGAATTTCATTTGAATGGTATGGTGCTGTCAGAAGTGACCCAGACTAAGTATCTTGGCCACATACTAACTGATAATCTTTCAGATGACTATGACATTCTAAGACAATGTAGATAATTATATGCTCAGAGAAATTCTTTGATTAGAAAAGTTCATATTCGTACATTAGATGTTAAGTTGACCTTGCTCAAAACTTTTTGTACCCCCATGTATGCAGCTCATTTGTAGTGGAACTACAGAATGTATAATATGAGAAAACTATGTTAGTTATAATAATATTTTTAGAAGATTATTAAGAACACTTAGATTTATAAGTGGTACTCCTTCTAGTGCCAGTATGTTGTTTGTAGTCAATAAGGTGCCTAACTGTGCCAGCGTCATACGCAGTTTTGTATTTAGATTTATGACTAGGCTTGGTGAGCCAGTCAATAAGATAATAGAAGCCACGGTTAGTGGACTGATATCCGATATATTTTATAGATCTCAAATCTGGAAGCATTGGCGTAGGCAACTGTATGTTCATGATTCATAGTATTTCATTGGCCCACATAGTCACTACTCCAGATAACTATTTCTTACCCTTCTATGAACCAATTGTATAATGTTTGTACCTGTTGAGTCTGAAATAAAGTGTTTGTTTATTTGTTTGTTTATGTTTAAATTCCTTTTTCTTCTTTTTTAACTTAGAACATTTATTTAGAAATAGGGACAATTTTGGGGACACCTGATATATATCATATATATTTCTCCAGGCCTAAAAAAATTATTTACTTCCTGTAGCACTATCTGTTAATTACTATTTCAATTAAATTTACATACATTTCTGGCCATTTAATATGATTTTATTACAATGATTTCTTGAGTCACACAAAATTATCGCTTCTTTACCCGAATTCATTAATTCAGTGCCTGGATCATAAAGAGTTTAGCTATCAATATTTAAAAAAACATTGACATGAAGATGCAGTGAAATACGTCAATAATGTCACTTTAGATTTGTTGTTAAGGAATTAAATTACCCTGAAATGCCAATAATAATTTTACTAAGTAATAAAAAGTAATGGTTCTAGGGATATAGTAATAACACAATCATTGAATGTTTTCTAGATAAGTGGAAGAACATAAAATACGCCAAAAGTAACGATAGAAACCTTGAACATCGGATCTGAACAGGAAAATTCAAATTCACATTCAAACTTTATTCAGAAAAGAATGCAAATGACAGAGTTTTACAATTTTTAGATATTTATTATGACATTATATTAACGACTCTACTTAAATTGTGCACACTGAACTCAAAGATTTTAAAAATTGGTAAAATTACTAAAATTTCGTCATTTTTATTTTCAGTTTTTTTTAATTAAATTACAAAATTTATATAAAAATGGCGAAATTTTAGTAATTTTGCCAATTTTTAAAAACTTTGAGTTCAATGTGCACAATTTAATTATAGCCATACGATTACAAAAATTTCACACAGTACGTTACACATAAATACGCAACTTTCCGACCCCAAACATTTTTAAATTAAAAAAAAAAAAAAATTCACTCCACCCTAAATTGTATACAGTCAAGACGAGATTTCTCGTCTTTGGCGGTGAATGTGTTAATAAATGTTTAATAACGGTTAACAGATCTCATGAACCTACTCAGTAATATTTTATGATTAAAAAGATAAACTTTGGATTTTTAAAAAGTATGTATATGTATATAACGAGAGAGAGAGAGAGAAAATTACAGAGTTACAGAGTCAGAGTTAGAATTAGAGGCGAACAAAGACCCTAAGATCTACTCTAGGCTAGCCCAAGAAGGAAGTAGAAAAGTTACAAATAACAATAAAAAATGGGTACTGAAAACTAATACCACGCTTACACTTAGAGACATGTAAAGCTTCCACACAGGAATAGTAGTAATACTAAAGTATAGAAGAGACAAGGCTCTCTCCCTCCTCCGCCAGCCACTGCTGGCAGAAAATAGTGGCAAAAGAAGATCTATAGGAAAGTAGGAAAAAGTATAATGAAAAGAATAGCTTCAAAGTTCATTCACACCATGTGTACCCTTATCGCTTGTACCCAGTTACGCATTAGATGACAGTGATAAAAAGGATAGCAGGAATACTAAACTACTGTACTAATCTAATCTACGCCACGCATTCTTTTAAGGGATTATTTATTTATTTATTTATTTATTTATTATGTAAAAGAAGTCATCATTTCATCGTTGCAGCATTTCTGCGTAGCCTGACAAAGCCACTGCGCAGAAGATTTATCATATATTGCGTCTGATCACCCAGATAATACTTTACATTTCCATAAAACACTTATCTAGTCTATTAACAAGGTGGGCGAGTGTGTCAGTGTGTTTTCTGTAATCGGATGTCTGTCATGTGTATGTTTAGGTCAATTCTTTGAATGTCGCGAGTATTCAACTTGGGTCTTTCGCCGTGAAAGGTGTTTATGAAGCAGTGATATATTGAATTGTTCATACTTGGCGGTGTTGTGCCACCAAGCGAGTAGAGAAAATCTCTTTCCGGCGAGGAATATCAGTGGATGATCCCTGTATCTATCCCCGTGTACTTGTCCCTTATAGAGAATGAAAATGTTTCGTGCGTAATCACTTCTTATTGCCACTACGGCGAATCCAAGAGTCTCCCACAAAGAAGTGTTTATGAGGGAAGTGACCAAAAATGAGTTGCTCGATGGTCGATCATGCTATGTGGGACACAAAACCATCAAAGGAATCTCTAAAGTGGGGTTAGGAGGAATTTTTAAAACAAACAAAGGAGCACTGGTCCAGAGGGTACCTTCAATTGGCCAGACCTACAATTTAGGAATTCCCCATGCATATCGGGAATTAATAATGCATAATATGCAAATATTTTCTTTAGCGAAATTTATTTATTTTTATTGCGAAATTTGATGTGCAACAACTGAAACTAAAGTTCCACCATAATTAAGTAGCTTCCATGGAGAGGAGTATGACTGTTCGGAGGTTTTGACTCCCGAGAGATCTCATCAAGCTTCCCATCGTCTGAAAACTCCCAGTGCTCTGAAGCCAGACCCAGCCAGCACCTCCTACTACATTCATTGCAAAAGGGAATAATACTACTATAACTCTATCTTAACTAGCTCCCCCCCCCCCAAGCAGCACCCTTTTAATAACGATAAAAAAGAAAGGAAGGAGCAAAAGAAAGAAGGGGAGAGAGGCGTGACTTCCAAAAATAATTGAATATATCTATTCGGGGGTTTTGACTCCCAAGAATTCCCATCTATTAAAAACACAAATAAAAAAAAAGTAAAGTCTATCATTTGAGAACCCGATCAGCGCCTCCTATCAACTTAAGAAATAAATATTTATCCCACACTATTTCACAACTTAATATTAAACACCAAAAGATGGAAATATTTGTTTTTATAACATAGAAATGCACGATTTCAATAAACAGTCCGCAAAATTCTTTCAAGAGAAGCTATAGCACACGTCTTAAAAGTGAGGTGTCTGGCAGAGAGAGAGAGAGAGGGAAAGAGAATTAAAAAGCAGACTACCCAGTGGTACCACAAAATGGGAGCAATGTGTAAAAGGTATTTGTTAGACATATTCTGTGGTGCTAATGTTACATTTTATTAAAAATTCTGTTATAATGTACAGTATGCTGAAATTAATGCAATTGCCCTTGCCCACTTAAAAATATAATATTTCTAATGTTTCGGATACGTTCTGTACGATGTCAGTGATTCGTTGTTGCCTGACACAATTGATCAATAAGAAAAACAAATATAGTATATATCTACAGATCTACAGAAGCTAAGGCTAACAAAGACCCTAAGATCCACTCTAAGGTTAGCCCGAGAGAAAGGAAAGAGTAGGGGGTTAAGAGAAGAGAATAAGGGGTTAAGTAAGTAGCAACACCTATCACTCGAGGGTTAACATTCATTCAGAAAAAGAGAAAAAAGACTCACTATCATCATCCGCCGGCCACTGCCGACAAGTCAGAAAAATAGTCGAAGAGAACAAGAGGAGAGGAGAAAGATGAAAAGAAGTAAAATAAGAACGCTTACAAACAATGCAAACACATTCTTAACTCACTGTCATACCATGCAAACTACAGACATGCAAGTAAAGAGCGTTATAGACATGCAAGTAAGGAGAGGATTAAAAAAAAAAAAAAGTAGGTAGAGTATAACAAAAAGTGGGTTAGTTTACGCTACGAGCTACATCTACGTTCGTGTTAGTCTAATTTTTTTTTTTATTGCTGGCATCACACGCTGGCATGTCACAAGCTGGCATTAATCGTCACAGACTCATCCTCGACCACCACCCCCAGAGCTCCTGTTGCTAATTGTTTTTTTTATTTTAAACAACGTTAATATTTTTAAAATGCCTATCTAAACGGTTCTTAAACATATTAACGCTGGTAGAGTTAACGACTGACTCGAGAAGATTATTCCATTTATCAATTACTTTAAACATAAAGAAGTTTTTAGCGATATTAGTAATGAAACGTCTGCCACGCAACTTAAATCCGTTATTACGAGTATTGCTATTATCGAAAGTGAACAGTTTGTCAAAATTTACGTTATCGATGTTATTAACGATTTTGAAAACTTCAATAAGCCCCCTCTTAATCTCCTAGTTTCGAGTGAATGCAAGGCCAACTCTTTAATCCTATCTTCATCAGGCTTGTTGCGCAATGACGAAATTAGTTTCGTGGCACGACGCTGAACCCTTTCTAACCTATCAATATCCTCACGCAAATACGGGCACCAAAACTGAACGGCATATTCTAAATGAGGCCTGGGGACTTGTAAAGGGCAATATAATATGCTTCGATTTAAATTCGAAATTACGCGCTGAAGCCTAACATCTATTAGCTTTTGCGCAAACTCCAGGCACTGGTTCCTAACTTTTAAATCCTTAGGATACGCGTACGCCTAAATCTACTTCCTCGTCAACGCTCGCTAACTCTCTATCATCCATCGTGTACTTGTAATTATTGTTACGAGAACCTATATGCAAAACTTTACATTTGTCTACGTTAAATTGCATCTGCCACTTATCCGTCCTCTATAATCCTATTTACATCGTCTTGGAGCCTATTTTATCGTCCTCGTTAACAACCTTACCGCCTATTTTAGTATCGTCCGCGAATTTTGACACGTTACTAGTCAATCCTACATCTATGTCGTTAATGTAAATTACGAATAGCAATGGACCTAACACTGAACCCTGTGGGACACCGCTACCTACATCCAACCACCCCGATCACTACTATCCAACGACCCTCTGTCTCCTAGCACGAAGCCATTCCTCCAACCAGTTAGCTACCTGAACGCGTATACCGTGCGCTTTAACCTTCGCAATTAATCTTCTATGCGGAACTGTATCGAACGCCTTTTTAAAATCTAAATAAATAACGTCAGCCGCTCTATGCCTATCGTATTCGCGCACTATTTCGTTATAAAATTCTAACAAATTAGTTAAACAAGATCTATGGCGTCGAAACCCATGCTGACTACTATTAATCAAATCTCTACTTTCTAAGTGATCAACGATACGATCCCTAACGACGGATTCCAAAAGTTTACCGACAATTAACGATAAGCTAATGGGCCTATAATTTCTAGGTACGTGCGGTCGCCTTTTTTAAAAATGGGCGTGACGTTAGCTAATTTAAAGTCTTCAGGAATAATCCCCGTTTCGAGTGACTGATTAAAAATCTTCGTTAAGGGGTCTACGATAACGTCTTTCAAATCTTTCAAGTGTCTGGGAGAAAAAGCGCCAGGGCCTGGAGCCTTGCTAACTTTTAGCCTATCGATATAATGCGCAATCTCACCCTCGTAAACAGTTATTTCATCCAAAATAGTCTCGCTACTAAATGGAACGATATCGTCCACGTCGGGGACATTATTTACGTCTTCTACGGTAAAAACTGTCGCAAAAAAGTCATTGAAAATACCCGCCATCGCCTGAGCGTCAGAAGCCAAAGTGCCGTTGACATCCACTAGAGGGCCTATGTTATCTTTTATCGGCTTACGATTATTGACTATTCAACAAAAATTTTGGATTATGTTTACTATCCGCAGCTATAAGTATCTCTAAATTACGCTTGGCATTCCTAACTGATCTTTTAACCTGACGTCTAAGCTCGATATATCTATCAAAGTTAGCTGCCGTGCCATTGCGCTTATTAAGTCTATACGCTCTGTTACGCTCGTTTATGAACTCGCCTATTTCCCTAGTCCACCACTTGGGCCTACCATGAATTCTAGCGCGCTTGGGCCTACGAGGAATAAACTCCTTTTCAATATTCATAAAACTTTCTTTAAACGCCTCCCAATGCAAATTTGTGTCATTACCCATAAATAAGTTATCCCAGTCTACTACTCTCATCCTATCCGCAAAACTATCAAAATTAGCCCTACGAAAATCAGGGACTTCTATTACGTTACTATCCGTAGTGTTTTCTATCAATAACTTAAACTTAAGAATTTGATGATCACTACATCCTAAACTCTCGCCTACTTCTAAACCATCGACTATATTTTCGCCGTTCGTCATCACCAAATCTAAAATATTGTCACCGCGCGTTGGTTCCGTAACCATCTGTCGTAAAAAATTATCTTCCATGAACTCAATCAATCTCAAACCATCTTCATTACCAGTAAAAGTCTCGAAATTAACTAAAACTCGAAGTAGCATGAAGTTACTATGCTGAAGTAAACATAATTATAAACAACTTCTACACTAATATTTATGGGCAGCAACTGTGTGCTAGTTATTAGAAACGTTTCTCGCAGAATCCTGAATTTACTTCATAACAAATCTTTTAGACTGCTGCATGAGTTACCTCCAAGATGTTCAGCTTCACAAATGTTCGCTAACCACAACGTCTCAAGCCTCCCTGAGGTAACAAGACGTGCTCAGTACAGTCTAATGCGAAGGATTCAAAATTCAAACAGTCCCATTGTCCAAACTATTCATCAGTCCTGCTATATGTGTTCCATACTGTGGACTTCTTGGTATGAAAGTGTTTGTCTATAACCAACATTAGTAATTTCATTAAATGTACTTCTTATTTTTACTTTCGAGTGAATTGCTTTAATTGGATAGTTTTATTATTACTTCTTTCATTACGTATATGATTTTTATTTCTTTTAGTCCTAATTTTTTAGTTTTTAAATTTATTGTTTAACAATAATTACAGTAGTAATTAGTCTTATCGTTTATTACCTTGATGGATATTGTACTTTTTTATGGGATTCATCTCCTGCCAATAAGGATTATCACCATCACGATCATATATATATACAGGGTATCTCAGAAGTCGCGCACATAGGCTTTATTCAGATTTACGAGGTTTAAGAGTCGAAATGGTTTATAAGTGATGTTTAATTACAATATATGTTCGAATAATAAAATTAATAGTATGTACAGTTAATCTAAAAGCTTTCTTAAAATAATTAAATTGAATGAATCTACATTAGCCAATGATGTCTCAGAAGTCGCACACTATTGGCTAATGTAGCTTCATTCAATTTAATGAATGTATATTAACAATGCATATTGTATATTAACAATTATCCAGAGGTTGGTAAAATACTTTCAATTGTTACTTAGGTTAAAGTACAAGTAATCTTTAAAAAATGTGCTGAAGTTAAAGTAAAAGTACACGTTATCAAAAGTACTTAAGTTGAAGTACAAAAGTAAGTATTTTATAATGTACTTAAGTACTGAAAAGTAAGAAGTACTTTTTCAAAAATGAAATAAAATACACTACAAATATATAATAATATAAAATAAACATCATTATGGCAAACAGACTTCATTAGGATACAGAATTAGGATTATTATAAGTAGGAATTATTATATTAAGAACTATAATTTATTATCTAATAATTTATTATAATAAGTATGATTACGTACAAAATTTCTTGTTGAGTTTCAACAACAGCTGATTTTCAACGTTTTTGCAATCTATCCTGGCTCTTTTTGAACTAAAAATTAGTCCAGCAACACTGAACAGTCGTTCACAGGCTGCAGATGCAGGAAGTGGCGTATTTAGCCGTATGGATATGTCCATAAGTGATGGAAATGACCAACATATCCATACAGCTATTAATTTCCCCTCTCAATACCTGACATTGAGAGGTGGCAGATTGAAAGCGGGTTTTTTCCAGAATTTGTTTACCAATTTTGAATGAAATTGCCAAGCATACAGCTGTTTTGTTACTTCGTACTTTTCAGATTTTCGCAACATTGTACTTAAGTTAAAGTACAAAATTTTTCCCAAGATTGTAATTAAGTTAGAGTAAAAGTATTACAGAAAAAAGTACTTTCTAGAAAGTACATTCTCGAAAAAGCTACTTAAGTACAGGTACTTAAGTATATCTACTTCACTACTACACACCTTTGCAATTATCATATATCAATCACCGACATCCTACAGAACACTGTATTTTGGGGTGAGCAAGGGCAACTGCATTCTACATATTATTCAGCACTCGAAATAAAGTAGCTCCACGTCATATTGAGGCTTCTATATTCATTTCCTTATTTATGTGTAAATGAAAAAGTGGATTTACTTTGGCAATTCGATGGCATTTCCCAAGCTGAAGGTGGACGTAACATTAAGAGGAACAAGGAGTATACCCCCCTTTTCCGGTTAATTCGTCAACTGCCATTTCAATTCTTGCAAATTCTACTGCTTTCTTTAGCGAATAATCACTCTTCTTTGGATTTCTGCACAAGCTGGCCACGCAAGATTCTGTTTAAATAATAAGAAAAAATATAACAGAGATAAATGCGTCATACAGATTTGTGTAATAAAGAAAGTCCGTTTGTGTAATTTTGTGGATATAAATGAAATAAAAAAAAAACTCAGTTTGAAGATGAAGAGGAGGGAAACAAGGCTTCAAACATTCTTTAATGGGTACAAGACGTTTTGGAATTAATTTTCCATCGTCAGTGGTTATTAAAAGCGAATATAAAATAAAATTAAAATTATACAAAGTTTAAAAATAAAATTCTAGTTAAGGATAATTTATGTTGATAGGATATAAAAATATTGCGGAATGGGTGCTTAGAGTTTAGACTTAAAAAGGATGAGGTAATGTTATAGTACTTATGTCGTGCAAAATCTGTTCTTCGGCTGGCCAAAAATTCCTTCATCAGACAAAAATGTGAAAACCTATCACATTCTAGTTCTTATGTCTGAAATTAGAATCTCTTCTGAAGGTGTTCTTTCTGCCCTATCTATTCTCAACTCTAGGAAAGCGTACGGTCCTGATGATGTTCCTCCTGTTGTCCTCAAAAACTGTGTTTCTGTGCTGACACCCTACCTAGGCAAACACTTTCGTCTTTGTCTTTCATCTTGTACTTTTCCTTTCTGTTGGAGACTCGCTTTCATTCACCCTTTCCCAAAGAAGGGTAACTGCTCTCAACCCCCCAACTATTGTTCGTCCAATTCCTTTCATTTCTCGCCCTTCTAAAGTTTTTGAATCTACCCTTAATAAGAAGATTCTGAAACACCTTTTCTCAGATCGTCAGTGTGGGTTCCGCAAGGGACGCTCAACTGGTGATCTTCTTGCATATCTCTCTGACGCTTGGTTATCCTCCTTTCGGGATATCGATGAAACTTTTGCTCTTGTGCTAAGCATATCAAAAACTTTTGATAGAGTCTGGCACAAATTTTTTATTTCCAAACTGCCCTCCTTCGGTTTCTATCCTTCTATCTGTGCCTTCATCTCTGATTTCCTTTCTGGCCGATCTATAGCTGCGGCTGTAGATGGCCACTGTTCTTCTCCTAAAGCTATTAATAGTGGTATTCCTCAAGGTTCTGTCCTGTCACCCACTCTTTTCCTTTTATTCATCAATAATTCATCTGTTAAGTCGCACTTCCTGTCCTATCCACTCCTATGCCGATGATTCCATTCTTCACTTCACCCGCTTCGCAAAGCGTCCCTCTCAACAGACAATCAATGCTTCATGTAGGACGGCTATGGTACACCTGACTTCTGATCTTTCTGTTATCTCTGATTTGTGTAGAGAAAACCTTGTGGCTTTCAATCCCTCAAAAATCAGTTCCTCCATCTATCTACTCGTTACAATCTTCCACACGATTATCCCCTTACCTTCAACAATACACAACTAAATCCTTCCTCTTCTTTCAACATTCTTGGCGTTTCATTTTCTCGTGATCACATATACTGTCTTTCCGAAACAACTTCTAAGAGGTTAGGTGTGCTGTACCGCCTCCTCAGTTTCTTCATTCCCACTCACTTGCTGTCTCTGTACAGGGGTGCTGTCTGCCCCTGTATGGAGTACGCTTCTCATGTGTGGGGTGGCTTAACCCACACAACTCTACTTGACCAGGTGGACTCAAGGGCTTTTCATTTCATCAATTCCCCGCCTCTTACCGACTGTCTTCAATCTCTCTCTCTTCGCCGAAATGTTGCCTCACTCTCTCTTTACTATCGCTATTATAACGGACACTGCTCTTCTGAACTTTCTAACTGCGTGCCTCCTCCTTTAAGGAGAGCACGCAGTACCCGACTTTCAACACATTCTCATTCCTTTTCTGTCCAACTCTCTAAAGCAAGGGTTGATCGGTATTTTCAATCTTTCATCTACTCAACCGGTGAACTCTGAACAATCTTCCTCAATCCATCTTCCCCCTGTCTATGACCTCCAATCTTTCAAACTCAGAGTGTTCAGGCATCTCGAAAACCCCGGACCTTGATTTTGGTTATCTTCTTCCTCTCTGGAGGGGTGGGCGTTTTTGCGGGCATTCGCCCTTGGTCCTTCCTTCCTGCATAAAAAAAAATACAGAGGTTGACAAAAGTAAATAGACACTACGATGATTGTCCTCAAGAACAAGTGGCAGAGCTCCTCAATGAAATGCCAAAACGTGTGTCAGATTTACATAATGCAAATGAGAAATCAACACGATTCTAAATATAATATTCAAAAAATCTGTTATTTATTGATTTTTATTTCAAATCTAAAACTGT
Source organism: Bathynomus jamesi (assembly GCA_023014485.1). Classification (NCBI taxonomy): domain Eukaryota; kingdom Metazoa; phylum Arthropoda; class Malacostraca; order Isopoda; family Cirolanidae; genus Bathynomus; species Bathynomus jamesi. The sequence goes on along the minus strand of JAJOZX010006037.1, from coordinate 92,645 downwards.
GGGAAAAAAACTAAAGATGTCTATTTACTTTTGTCAATCCTCTGTATGTAAGTAACAAAAAACACATTTTTTTCAGGAAAAGGAAAAAAATTTAATAATATCTAATGTAAAGAACGTTTAGAAGCGTTTGAAACCTTTTTCTTACGATAGGAAAGAAACAAAATGGCTTCTGATTTTTGTGGGATTATGTGACAACTCCTTAAATTAACGCAGAATGAATTGACGAAGCTTTGGAAAAAACACCATCGACATATTTTAGTAATGATATTTATTCGTTTGGGTGTCAGTGACAATGTATGGGTTATAGGTGTGGGTATGGGTAGTTTAATAAACTTTTGTAAATTTAGGAACCTGCAGATCCCAGTTTTAACTTCATAACTGCAATTAGCAATGGAGTTATTATCCACAAAACAGATTAAATTGCTGTGTTACAGTAACAGAGGATGAAGATTTTTGTACTTACTAATCATGGGTTTGACATCGGTGGAGGTAGAAAGAACGAACGACAATTCAGTCTCGCATTTTGAACGATACTGGTCCGCATCAGAACAATTGAACTGGGAAGGAAAAGAAAAATATAAATATATGATTATACTGTATTAATTTATAGTTAATTATATTAAATTCTAATAGTTTTTCATATATATATATATATATATATATATATATATATATATATATATCCTCCGTCTATGGCCCTGGGGTGGTTCGAATCGACGGGGGTTCTGGTTGGGAGGCAGCAACGGATATTTTCTCGCGATACTTTTCTTCTATAATATTCTAATTTTTCTCTCATTTCTTTTTTCTCTTTTTATAATACTCTGATACTTTCTCTGAAGGTTCGCCGATTTTCTTTTTATACTTATCGGGAATTATTTTCTCTACTTTATTTACTAAGTTTCTGAAGAGAGCAAACTCGAAGGGGAAAAATAAAAGTTTCTCTCACTGTAATTTACTTCTAAAAATGTACAGGTAGTGCTGTGAATTTACAGGGGTAGAGGTTCGACCTCTTTCGACCATAGCTCAGGCCGGAATCTAAAAAAATTAAGGAGGCAAGGGGCCTCTGCACCCTCCTCGCAGCGAGGCTGCTAACAAGGGAGTCTCGTAGTAGTGACCAAAGAAGAGTGAAGTAATGAAGTGAAGTTGATTTTACAATTACATGTATCATATAAGTCTAAATGTTGGGGGAATGCAGTTGAAGGTTAAGTTCCTCCCTTTTAAACACATGATCAGATGAAAGATTCCAAATAAAAATTTTAAAAAACAAAATAAAACTAATCGTATTTTCGCCGAGTATACATTTCTGAAGGTGATATAATTTCGTAGTAGTACATAAGTACAATCTAAGTACATCATTGAGTACGTTGTAATTTTGGTTCATTACAATTACGATTACAATTACCAATTAATTCATATTCACTTAGTATCGTTTAATTACACTTCCATTTAAAGTACATTACATTATATTAAATTATTACATTTAATTACAATTTTATTAAAGTACATTATGTCGTTTACAATTCTTACAGTGTTTTTATATTTATATGTGGTTATTAGTACAACACAAAGTACATGGGCACATACGGTATATACAGTATTCATATATACATGACACACATGATTTAACATAACGCATGATAATGTGTTATAAATTGAAATTAGAACGAGAGGAGATTTTTCGTTTTCAGATGTTCAATTTATGCTGATTAGCGGAATTCGATCACTTGCCTAAGCGTTTATGAATATCTTGCGAGGGGTGAACGCACTAAAGAAAAATAATAAAAAAATAATACATGCAAATGTATTTGTGCGATTTTGAACGAACAGGTACGGAGGCATAAAGTTTCGTACCATTTCGTAGACTGACACGAGTAAAAAATGAATACTTATAAAAATTGATATAGGGTAATGTCGAGATAAGATATGGACGTATGGGGGGGGGGGTATGGTCGAATAATAGTTATATTTATACTTATAGAGTGCACAGTTTTTATTATTATGTTAAAGAATTTTCATACATTGAATACTAGAGATATGATGAAGGGAAATTAATGACGGGAAAATGTGAAGGGATTAAGCTACTTTATGACGTCACAGCCATTCAAACTATGTCATACGTACAGTGTAACTGTAAGTCATCATTTGGGAGGACCTAAAAGAAACGAATTAAAGACAAAGAGTGGGTATCAAGGACTAAGAAGCACAACTATGGGTTCCAATCCTGTTATATGCAATGTGTATGCATAATTGCATAATCTAGGGACGAGGGTGAGATGCAAGACAACATAATTAATTATAATGAATTCTATAACAAATGAAAAATGGAAAATGGATACGACTAAACCATACAAATGGTAGATCGTAGGGTTGTGACACAAACAAAAATAGAAAGCAACAAAATAAAATTTTTATCCAAAATCGCATCAGGCGACTTTGGCTCCTCATGTTAAAATGAACATGGATTATTCATTGTCCATATATATATATATATATATATAAATAAAATCCATGGAATATTATACCCCAAATGGGCAGGAAATTCAGAGAAATTCTAAATTCTAGAGCAAAATTTAAGGGTTGTAATGACTGATGATACGAAATTTTAAACACAAAATAAGATAGTAGCAAACAGAGCAAAGAGAATAACTGGGCAGATACTGAGAACCTTTAAACGAAGGGATAGGAATATAATGATTCCTCTACTGAAAACACTGATCATTCCCAAATTGGAATACTGCTTGGTCCTAACATGTCCATATAAAAAAGAAAACATTAGACAGCTAGAAGGGATTCAGAGAAGCTTCACAGCCAAGATCAATGGGTGCAGAGAACTAAATTACTGGGGAAGGTTACGCGAATTAAACCTATATTCACTGGAAAGAAGTAGAGAGAGATACACCATTATTTACACTTGGAAAATAATGGGAAACTAGTTCCTAATCTTACTCTGAACCCTGTAACTTCCCAAACAACGGTGGAAAATAGCAAAGGAAGACTGTGTCGTGTTCCCAAATTAAAGGCTAGACAGGGAACATCCTTAACCCTGAAAGAAAATAGTTTTGTTGTGAGAGGACCAAAACTGTATAATCAGCTGCCCAAAGACCTAAGGAACACGAATGGTTTTGCAGTGAACATCTTCAAAAGAAGATTAGATGCATGGCTCAGAACAATCCCCGATGAGCAGGGCGTACCTGCCTGTGTGAGGTGGAGAGTACAAAAAACCAACTCTGTACTTCACCAGGCCAACTCGAGAGGAGTGGCGACAAGCTTGACCTTCATGAAATGAGGAATCATTGCGCGGAACCTTTGAAAGGTTGAAAGGAAAGGTGTATATATATATTAGTGATGTAGCGGATGTCATTTTTTTCACATCCGCGGATGCGGATGCGGATGAGGATGTTTGATTTCAACATCCGCGGATGCGGATGCGGATGTCTACATTTTCGTTATTTTTTAGGATATATTCGAGATTTGTTGTGTTTAACGTATATAATAAGTTATTATATACAGGGTGGGCCGTAAGTTTCCATACATAGGAAAAATTAAACGTTTGTTTTTATGTTTCAGATACCCTAAGAATATGCGTTTGACGTAAGATCTTGTTTACTGATGAAGCAAATTTTTACGTCAATGGAGAGGTTAATCGGCAAAACATACGTTATTGGAGTAATGCTAACCCTAACTGGCTGAGTCCGACGAAGATGCAAGGTGCCGGTAAAGTGATGGTGTGGGCCGGGATATGGGGTGACGAATTATTGGACCAATTTTTGTCAGTGGAAATCTTAATGCCGAAAGGTATCTTAACATGTTGCAAGAAGAGATTTTCCCATCCCTGCTAAACGAGGAAGGTAACTTCCCAGTTTACTTCCAGCAAGATGGAGCTCCACCTCATTATGGTCTTCACGTGCGTCGGTATTTGGATCAGCAGCAGTTTCCGGATGCTTGGATTGGTCGGCGTGGTCCTGTGGAGTGGCCTCCCAGATCCCCAGATCTCACCCCCCTTGATTTCTATCTTTGGGGGCACTTGAAGGCCATGGTGTATCAGGAAAAGATACGAGACATAAATCATCTAAAGGAACGTATCACCAACGCCATTACAAGCATAACGTCAACTGTGCTAATGCGTGTTTATCAACAGTGGGGAACACGTATTGAAATGTGTTTTCAAAACAATGGCAACCATGTAGAGCATATTATATAAATAAAAATGGTTGTCCATAAAAAAATGTTTATTTTTCCTATGTATGGAAACTTACGGCCCACCCTGTAGAGAGAGCTGTAGCTATAATGTAGTATAATTGATTAATTGTACAATAATTGCTGTACTTTTCTCTGAACATATAAAATAATATCAAGCATCTAACTAATATAGAAATCAATTAGTGAATTCGTCTGCAAATAAATTCGTTATATTTTGTTGAGTTTCAGCCACAATTAGAAACCATAATTGTGTTACCAGGATGCGGGACGTGAACCCAACTCAAATGCACCCCACCGACCTCTTTCCCCAACCTCCTCCACCCTTATAGAAAGAGATCTTTAATTAGCTTGATAACTATTTATATTAAGTTTAAAGTTTTATTAGGCATATTTATAAATGAGTAATTAAAATAAAGTAACTAAGATGTTCATCGTTTAATGTTCAAACTTAATTATAGGAAGGTTATGCTTAAGGAACATTAATTTTTCTGCCTTTTCTGCTGCCAGTCTGTTTCTCTTTTCATCATATATTAATCCAGCACTGCTAAATAATCTCTCGCTTGATACGTTTGTTGGAGGACAGGCTAAATGTTTCCTTGCAAGTTTACTCAAGTATGGATAGATATTCTGCGTATTTTTCCACCAACTAATAGGATTGTCACATGCAGCCAGGCGTTTTTTCTTGGTGATAGCTCTCGATCATTTTTACTACATCTTTTGACATCGCGTAGGTCTCGTCATTGCTACTTGACTCAAGAAACTGAGAGACAGATTCTGTGATAGATTTGCTTGTTGAAGGTGTTGGTTCTGTCACTGAAACTTTTATTCTTTTGGTGGGTGGCGAAGCGACAGATTCAAGAGATTGAAGCTCTTCAACTGCTTTGCCAAGTGATGATTTAACTCGTTCTAATGTACTAGGTGAAAATAACTTAGCTTTGTAACGTGGATCTAAGTAGGTTGCAAAGAGTAACTTCATACAAGAACAGCCTCTCGTCTTGTCGCTTGCATCACTTTTGCGCACAATGAACTAGTTCTATTAATATAGTAGAATTTGATAATTTCCGCTTATTAATGACGTTTTATCTCAACGGTCCACATCCGCACGACATCCGCAGTCCAAAGTGCGGATGCGGACGCGGATGCGGATGCGAGAAAATGTGCGGATGTTCCGCGGATGCGGATGCGGATGTGACCTACATCACTAATATATATATATATATATAATGTAAAGAACGACGCTTGTGTAGAAGAGCGTCCGCACAAGAAGAGGAGAAAGAACGAACAAACGAAAAACGAGGCACCTCCCAGGAATCGAACCCGGGATCATCCAATTGCCGGTCGGACATGCTATCCACTACACCAAGGTCCTCGATCAATCAGAAGTCGTAATTCTCCTACATACGAGCGGAATCGAATGCCCAGAGGGGGCACCTTCTCATGCCGTACATATATACATTTAACTGCAAACAATACGCAGTATAATTAATGTAAAGAACGACGCTTGTGTAGAAGAGCGTCGTTTTTCATTTGTTCGTTCTTTCTCCTCTTCTTGTGCGGACGTTCTTCTACACAAGCGTCGTTCTTTACATTAATTATACTGCGTGTTGTTTGCAGTTAATATATATATTATATATATATATATATATATATATATATATATATATATATATATATATATATATATATATATATATATATATATATAAAATTTGTGTGGTTGGTTGATAACCACAAACTACCAGATTAGTGAAGTTTACGTTTGAAATTAAAATTGAAGGATGGGCTTTTGGAATTTCAGTCGGAAGCTCCCCAGGAAGACATAGCCTTCCTGTCTAGTTCGCCGGGTTTAGGTGAAAGACACCAACTCCAAGATGGAACCCAAAATTTAACATGATCTGGAATTGCACATTTCATAATATTTGTAACTCATAGAAAAAGAGTTTTGGTAATTCTTAGTATAAGTTTAAAAATCTGTAATTAAACCTTGTGATTTTATTTTTCTTTTGATACTTTGCCAGACAATTTAACCTCTGTAGTATTTTATGAAACAGATTGGAACGACAACCTGATGTTTACAGATGTTGCTGTGTGGTTGTGCCATATGGTAAATCTCACACACACACAACACACACACACACACACCCACATATATATATATAATATATATATATATATATATATATATATATATATATATATATAATATATATATATATATATATTAGATAGCTCTAACAAATACATTTATGTTAACACAGTAGATAACAGATAACACCACAAAAAATAACTGCTTGGATCTGATATTCACGAATAAACCAAACTTAATCAGTGATATAAAAATACACCAACAAATATCTCAGACCACAACATTATCGAGGTATACACTAATATGACGAAAGCATTAACAGAAAATACCCGTACTGAAGAAAGAAGAAATTTTAATTTTTAATATAAACTCTAAGACTATAAATTGGGAAAAAATAACATCCTATATGGCACAGAGTGGAAAACAGTCTTATGGAATAAAACAACCGAAGAAATGCTAATAAACTTGGAAGAAAAGACACTGGAAATCTTAGAAAAATATGTTCCGAAAGTACAGCTAAAGGGAAAGCGGAACTATTTTCAGAGGCAAAAGTAAACACTATTCTGCAAGAGAGGGAGAGTAGCTACGAAGTTAATTAATTGCACAGACAACACCAAATACGTGATACGATACAAGTAAAATTGGTAAATAAAGACAGGAAATACAAACCCTAATTAACAGCCATTTAGAGAGGGAAGATGCTGTGAAAACGATAAAAGTTAACCCAAAATACTTCTGTAGCTTCGCGAAAAGACAGTACTTGACAGAAATACCTTTTTTGAAGCGGAATTAAGTGGAGAATGTATAACTGATTTTGAATTTACCGCAGAAGACATAACGAAAGCTATAGGACAAATGAAATCACATTCAGCTACAGGTCCGGACAAATGGAATCCATTGTTGATTAAAAACTTTAAGAACGAAATAGCTACACCTCTTATTGGATATGGAGATCTCTGGACAAGGGGAAATACCAAGCATACTAAAACGACCGAACATTTTTCCTATATATAAAGGGGGGGGGCATAGGTGTCAAGCAAAGAACTATAGACCGATGTCACTGACATCAGATCTAACTAAAACATTTGAAAGAATAGTCAGGGAGAAAATATGTGACTTTTTAGAGACACGGGAAAGAGTCAATGAGAACCAGCACGGATTCCGATCAGGAAGATCGTGCTTATCACAACTAATAGAATACTTTAACAATATCATAGACGCACTTGAGAGCAATAATAACTACACATTTTGCTAAAGCATTCGGTAAGTGTAATCATGACATAATAACATAAAATGAAACACGGGAATAACAGTCAAAATGAGCATATGGATCTACAACTTCCTCAGGGAACGGCAGCAAGTCGTAAAAATCCAACGTATATTATCATCAGAATCAGAAGTACGCAGCTCAGTTCTACAAGCAACAGTATTGACCTCACTCCTACTCATTATGATGTTAACAGACAAAGACAATGAAGTAACCAACAACAGTATAGTAACATCCTTTGCTGCCGATACAAAGATCATCAGAAAATTCGGCAATACAGAAGAGGTGGAAGTTCTACAAAGGGACACAAACAGAATATACAAATGGTTAGAAGACAATAACATGAATTTTAACACCGAGAAATGTCAGCTCTTAAGATATGGAAGAAATGGAGAACTTAAACACCATACTATGCCCCAAATAGACAGGAAATTCAGAGAAGAACGAAAGCAAAAGATGTAGGGGTAATAATGACCGATGATGCAAAACTTGAAACACAGAAACAGATAATGATAAACAAAGGAAAAATAGTTATGGGACAGCTACTGAGAACCTTCAAAAGAAGGGACGAGAAGGTAATGATTCCCCTGCTGAAAACATTGATCACACCAAAACGTGAATACTGCTCAGTCTTGACGTCCCCATACAGAAAAGAAGAAATTAATAAACTAGAAGAAGTCCAGAGGAATTTCACAGCCAAGATTGATGGTTGCAAAGAACTCAACTACTGGGAAAGACTCCGTAAATTAAATCTGTATTCGCTGGAAAGAAGAGAGAGATACATCATAATTTACATATGGAAAAGATCTAAAAACTGGTACCTAACCTCATACTAAACCCAGTTAACATCCAAACAACACTGGAAAATAGGAAAGGTAGAATGTGTAGTGTTCCTAAACTAAAGGCCCGAGAAGGAACACCCTCAACACTGAAGGAAATTAGTTTGGTTGTTAGGGGGCCAAGATTTTTTAACCAGCTTCCAAAGGACCTCAGAAACATCACAGGGGTCAGAGTTGAAATCCTAAAAAGAAGACTATATGCCTGGCTCAGGACTGTACCAGATGAGCCGGGTGTGCCTGGCTATGCGCGATGGAGATCGCAAGAAAGCAGTTCGCTCCTCCAAGGCAAATTATTATTATTATTATTAACTAGAAACTTTTTAATTAAACTTTTCTTTAGAACAAAGAAAGAAGTAAAAATTGGGATCTTGAAGGATTAGCCATCATTTTAATTGAAACCACTATGAAACGAATTCACAAATGTTTACCTCTTTTTCTTCTTTAATTTTATCCTTAACTCTCCTTCCAGACATTGATAAACCACACGTATTCTGTTGTAACGTCTGCAATAAAATAATTAAAAGTAATTAGTGAAATGTAAAATATGTATACCGGAAGGATGCAGGCGACCTTAGTTCAGTGGGTAACACCGTTTTCCAATAAGTGAAGAGAAGAGCGCAATGGGTGGCATTAGTTGGCCCGAGCGTTGTGCCAGTTTCTGGTCTTCCAGACTAATTATTCTACCGGAAGAATCCATACAGAGTTCCATTGTTATTTTGATCTCTCTCTCTCTCTCTCTCTCTCTCTCTCTCTCTCTCTCTCTCTCTCTCTCTCTCTCTCTCTCTCTCATATGTAGCTCTGTCACCCTACAATCTCTCTTATTTGACCAACACCGTAGCAGTTAAGGGTTAATGTGGAAAAGTGCATTTGGCACTGATCTAATTGTTTAAGAATGTAGCATAGATGACTTAAACCAATGCTTCCCAAACTTTTTCACGCTTCGACCCCCTTTAAAAAAAGCATTCGTATTATGTTCCCCCGAACTATACCTCTCTTTTCACAGTACTAGTCCCTACTGAAAAATACGTACTGAAAATTCCTATTATGTGACTGACAATGCTGACAAAACAACTACGGAATCAATTGTTGGCTCGAACTCGGCATCCCTACTACCCTAATTCTTGCGTTCAGGTGGGTAGTGATCTACCTACTAGTAGTACCTAGAACTGTCTTCTGTTTCTTTGCGCACCCCACAGTTTGGGAAACGCTGAATTAACCATTTACGGACGACTGGCACAAATTGGTAACATTTCAAATACACGCATTCATAACTTAACGCAGTGGTTCCCAACCTTTTTAAGACCAACGCCCCCTTATTTCCATCAATATTTGCTGGTGCCCCCTCATAAAGATAATAATATAACAGGATAAGTGATAAGTGATTTATTAATAGAAGGTAACATTTTTACAGTTTCCTAACGCCCCCCTAAAATTCTCAAACGCCCACTGAGGGGCGGTGGCGCCCACGTTGGGAATCACTGAGTCTTAACCCTACACAAAAAAATTTGTCGTTAAAAGGGAGCAATTCGATTAACATGTAAAGTCTAGTACAACCTGGCACATTATTCAACACCTGAGGAACACAACACTTTTGCGATCAGAGATATTCTACGTACTAGTCCCCTTGTACTGGAGCCAGTGGCAGCACTTAATTCAAATTTCTCTGATATACAGTCAGGTTCCATACATGGATTATCATGCATGATCACGCAAGATTTTGCATTATGCAAAATTAACCTCACCAAGATTTTCTACTCAAGCGATCCTGGATTTGAATCCTGGTGAGGTTAATTTTGCATACACACACACACACACACACACACACATATATATATATATATATATATTAGTTATATGTGCTACGGGAATAATTACAAAAAAATAAATAAATAAAATATACAGAGGATTGACAAAAGTAAATAGACAGCTTCGGTTTCTCCATAGTTTTTGATTTGATAATAAAAGTCAATAAATAATAACAGACTTTTTGAATAAAAATATTTAGAATGGTGTTACTTTCTTCTTTTCATTATGTAAAGGTGACAAACGTTCTGGCATTCCATTGATGTGCTTTGCCACTTGTTCTTGAGGACAATCATCGTGGTGTCTATTTTGACAACTCTCTGCATGAAAATATTTAAAACCGAAAATCGAAATCCTTTCTAGTAGCGGAAACTTTCAATTTTTAGCGCCCTCAGAAGGCTTTCGTCATCAGTAAAACAATGCACAGATTTTAAGAACTTAAGGTAAAAATCTTTATAAATATTTTCAAGTTACTCCACTGACATCTTACCATCCATGAAGTGGGGAATTCTTTAGGGCAATTGTTCCAAACTTCGGCAAGAGGTCCTTGCCTTTCAGTTTGGTCATTCAGCCATTTATTAACATCAAAGTACCCGCAGAGTCCAGCGAGTCGCCTTCGAAATCTACTAGTCCAAATGTGCACTGCAGAAGGGCAGACCAAAACCTTCAAACGAATAAAAATTTCAAAAGGTACTTTTAGAATTTAAAGATCGAGGGATAATTTTAGGGGTTTTGCATAAGCGATTCCACGGAGTACCGTAATGTTGGGCAAACAAAACTGGAGTAAAAGTAGTTGTAAATACTTTAATACAGTATTAACACTAGCAAAGATAAATAAAATCACTAGCAAATCACTAGCAAAAATAAATAAAATCACTAGCAAAAATAAATAAAATCACTAGCAAATAAATCACTAGCAAAGCTAAATAAAATCACTAACAAAAATAAATAAAAACACTAACAAAAATAATTTAAGATCCAAAATAAATTACCCATCTACTGTAAATTTAATATCCAACTTAATCTGATGCAGTTTAATGAAATCTATATAGACTAACCTAACCTGATCAAAGGTGACGAGGTTGCACCGCCTTTGAACTCGAGAATGATTTTTATTTATTTGTCGATCATCTATTTTTGTCTTAAGAAAATATCTAGCATGAATTGGTGTTTAGAATTTTAACTTAAATGCTTTGAGTTCATATACAGTAACTATGCAAATGCACAATGCTTATAAATTCGTATATGATGCATACTGTATGTATCTAAACATTGTAGTTTGCCTAAGAGAATTACACTGAATAATAATAATAATAATAATAATAATAATAATATATAATATCCTATTCTTTTATCATCTTATTTTTAACTCTTCCGAGGGAAATGTTTTAAGTGAATTCAGAAACTAAAGAAGCTCTTTACAGATTATTAATATGAACTGTAACATCTAAATGGCGAACTATACTTTATACATATATTATGGTCCAATTTATGCTTCATTACTTTAAAATGCAAACAAAGAGAAAAGAAGCTTTACACTCTCCCCCTCCCCATAATTTTCATATATATATATATATATATATATATATATATATATATATATATATATATATATATATATATATATATATCCTGGCGGGGTTAGACGTACTGTACCATTGTTGAAATACTGTTACAGTACATCATTGTAGTAGAATGTTACCTCATTTTTCGGATCACCTGAAGATCAGGGCCCCCAACCTTCTTTAGTTAGCTTCATAAGGCTAACTAACGAAAATATCACGACCTAACCTAACCATTCGTCAAGGGCGTACAGTTGACCTAACGATTGGTTAGGTTAGATCATGATATTTTCGTTAGTTAGCCTTATGAGGCTAACTAAAGAAGGCTTGGGGTCCTGATCTTCAGGTGATCCCATTTTTCTTATATTCATTATGAGCATCAAGAATGAAAAAGTTAAACTACATAGTATGAAAGCAGTAGTAGACTCGTGTCAGAATATTTACCGACAGGTATGGTCCTTGAAGAACAACGCACCACATGTTAAAACATGGTATAAATATTTTCCATGCTATCAAAGGATAGAAAAAACCTTCTACCATGACAGTTTGAGGAACATCACCCAAGATCACATCGTGTCCATTCACCTGTGAAGAGAAAACTTAATTAAAAAGATCTACGTAAGTTCAGGTCCTCCCCGCCCCCTGATAAAGATGATAATGCATTCAAATTTGTATATGGCATTAATTATAAGGGCTCTCAGCTTACTTAAAGAGGTGACAAAATAGCTCAACGACATCCGGATACAGACGGTAAACTAAATTTAATCTAATCAAATTTAAATGAAAGTTATCTTAACCACAAAATAGAACTGCATTTGCAGTAAATGTTTTTGTCATTACTCCGAGTAGATCATTATGGATTGTTAAAATTCACCAAACGAAACAGAATAAGATTAATATTTAACTTACGTATATTGTGGGAAGATCGTCATGGTCAATATCAACTACAGTGTGTGTTTAACTTTATAAGTAGTAATGTAAAAACAGGAATCAAGTTTATTACAACGATAAAATTCGCCAAATACTCCAAATGCAGGAATATAACTAGCAGAAACGGTCATGAATGGCTTCCAATATTGCGTGAGCGTGTAGTTGAATGTTCCTGTCCAACAATAGGGTTCCCAAGGTTTATCGAATGTTCGAATACTATGTCCAGTAACAAGTGTGCATCTTTTACCTAAAAATATAAAATGTATCTGCAATGTATGAATAGCAAAACTCTTATTTCATTCATTCAAAACGTACAGTATCTCAAATTATGTATTATAAGACAAATTAAAAAGGTACTTTTGACAGAACTATGTTAGTAATCTTAGAACTTTGGTTAATAACCTTAGCTTTTGCTTCCGCTTGAATTGTTTGTTTTGACGAAGGGCAAGCTTGTTGACCCACTTTAGACTTACAACTTAAAAGTTTTACGTGAAATCCGAATCACGACCCAGCACGGATGGTCAGAAATTACAGATTCCTCTCCCGGACTCGATCTCACACCCTCCCGATTTTAACCACTAGGCTACCCAGAATACCCATTTATCTATCAACCATTTTTTTTATTTTATATATATAAAGGGTGATCCAGAGAAATGGGACCCAAAAGAAACCCCTGTAACTCTTAAAGTATAAGTCCTTTTATAAAATCATACGCATCATTCGAAAGAGGATAGTTACAAGTTTGTATAGGATTGTATAGGTTTTGACAATACAAGACAAGATAAGATACAAAACAAAATAAAAGTGTTAGTTAAAACTAACCCTTCAAGATGACTGCATGGACTGTGGAACAGCTGCGTTTCATAACTGAGCAATATTATGAGCATGGAAGAAGTGTAGTTTCAGCTCAAAGATCTTTCAAGACAAATTTTCAGATGTCAAAATTACCTTCTAAGAAAGTAATCCGTCGGTGTGTCAGAAATTTTTCCCTAACTGGCAGCATTGGAAAAAGAAAACCAACTGGAAGAGTGCGCACAGCAAGGATAGACGAGATCATTAACAGAACTCCAGGGTTGCCAGATTGGCTTTTTTAAAGCCAAATTCCATGAATTTGGCTTTTTTTAACTTGCTTGGCTTTATAATATCAATTTGGCTTTTTTGGCTTTTTATTGGCTTTTTTCAACTTGCTTGGTTTTATAGTATGTTTGATTTTTGGGCTTTTTCCAGGATCTTTTTTTATTTTTGCCTTTATAATATCAGTTATACTGTTTAGCCTCTTTTAGCACGTGTTTTTTTCCTTGTACCAAACGTGTATAGTGAATCTAGTCTTGTCCGTGGCGTTACATTCGAGATTCATACACGTTTGATACTTGTTCAAACGGAACGGATGCCGGGACGCGGGCCGCGGCGGGAAAGCAGTCAACACTTAGCATCAGTGCGGATCGGTACTGTGCGTCGTGCGTGTGTAGGCGGTAAAACTTGGCTATCATTCGAGTGAACCAGTTTAGTTAAAGTTCTAGTTTATGTAAATTTTGTTTTTGTTCTACAACCATGTCATCAAAGAAGTGGAAGCTATCGTACGACAGCAGCCGTAAATACAATAGTAAGTGGGAAGAAACGTTTGTTTGGGTGAAAAAGTCTGTTGATGGCTCAGATTCAGCTTATTGCAAACTTTGTCATTGCAATATTGCTCCACGAATGAGTAACCTCTCAAATCACGAAAAGTATATGGTGTCGAGGCTACTTGTTCTAATGTGGAGGACACTGCTGAAGAGGATCTGGAGCTTTTCATGAAATGTGAGTATGTGATCTATACTTAAAATTATTTGGCTTTTTTTTGGCTTTTTTTCGTGCATAGTTTGGCTTATCACTTAGGTTTGCATCTGGCAACCCTGCAGAACTCATGAAATTGTACAGGATAATCCTAACATAAGCATCAGACGTGCTTCTCAGCTGTTAGGAGTTGGATATGGAACAACACACCGTATATTCAAGCAAAATTTAATGCTCTTTCCATATAAAATTCAAACAGTGCAACAACTAAACGATGGAGATTTCGCACGAAGACGACAATTCTGTCAATGGATCCAACAGAAGGTAAATGACACCACCAATTTTCTAGCAACTTTGATTATGTCAGACGAAGCCCATTTTCACTTGAATGGAACTGTAAACAAACAAAATTGTCGTTTCTGGGCAACAGAAAATCCATTGAATATTACCGAAGTCCCGTTGCATAGTCAGCGTGTAACTGTTTGGTGTGGTCTTACTGCATCTCAGATCATAGGGCCGTACTTTTTCGAGGATTCCACCGGAAACACGGTCACTGTAAATGGTGATCGCTACGAAAAAAATGTTGACCGATTTCCTTATTCCTAAATTAAGAGATCTTTGTCTAGAAAACCACTGGTTCCAACAAGACGGAGCTACCTGCCATACCACGAGGAACTGCATGGCAGTTTTGCGTCAAACGTTTCCAGGCGAGTTAATCTCAAGATTTGGAGACGTTGAATGGCCCGCAAGGTCTCCGGATTTTTCTCCCTTAGATTATTATCTCTGGGGATATTTAAAGAGTAGGGTCTACAGAAATAACCCAACGACCTTGCAAGAATTGAAGGCCGCCATCACAAATGAGATACAGGCCATACCACCGCACACTCTTGCAAAAGTGATGCAGAACTTACAAGCGAGAACACTGGAATGCTTGGCAACTAATGGAGCACATTTGAAAGGAGTCATTTTAAAAAAATAAATATTTCATAATAAACTTGTAACTCTACTCTTTCGAATGATATATAGTTTTTATGAAAGGAATTAAATATTAAGAATATTTGGCTTTTTTTTATGGGTCCCATTTATCTGGATCACCCAGTATATATATATATATAAAACCATCATAACTTTCTCAGTCGAAATGTTGAACACACACACACAGACACGCATACACACACACACACACACACACACACACACATATATATATATATATATATATATATATATATATATATATATATATTCGCAGTTTTGTATTAGCGAAGTTCCGAATATTTTTAATCTATGCATCTAAAAAACTAATTAACTAAACTAAATTTAACTTAACCTAACCTCAGTGCCATCAAACCGAGAAGGTTTGGGACGGTGTTTGGGACGCAAGTGAGGGCTTGAAGGGTGGTTTCTCTTAAGTCATTAAATAGTGAGGTACTCATTAATCTAGCCTAATTTTAACTAACCTAACCTAACCTAATCAGGACTAACATATTTATTTTCTGACGATAAAAATGTTACTAGATTTTTTTTTTATATAATTTTTTTTTTTAATGTTCTGAGATACCAAAAGTGTTACCTCACAAAAATTTATCCCACTTCATCCGTGAATTATTACACACTCGACCTGACTTATGCCCAGTTGCATATACACATACGTTTGGCTACCTTATGAACAGCGAGGGCTTCGTCGTAGCCAAAGTCATAACACCACTTTCCATTGATCAGCGAAGTTAAGCGACACTGGGTCGAACAGTATTTGGATAGGAGACCGTCCTCCACGTTCAAACTATGTAACAACCCGTGGTTCGGATCCCACCTAAAGCTGTAGGAATCTCCGTCGTATAACCTTAGATGTTGCGAAGCAGGTTAAGCAACCCCCATCATTTTCCCATTTTAACGACAGTTGTGGATGGCGACATCATTTAACCTAATCTAAATAACCTAATTAATTTAACCTAACCAAACCTAACTTATCCAAACTTAATCTTCATTATTATAATAATGTTATAATGTTTCAGACCAACAAAGACCCTAGGATCCACTCATGGCTGGTCTACCTAACTGTGTTCGTCATTGTGTATTGTGCATGTCTTCCGTGGTGGCGGAGGGGACCTACAATTTTACGTGGGTTCCGAACCACAAGGAACATAAGAACATAAAAATTTTTTATAGTGGACACACTAGGGGCCACGTCGGCCCATCGAGGCGGCTCCACTATGTAAAAACTGCCTGTACATTGGCAACAACCAATTTTTACAAAACTAAATAATTATCAATTTAAAACTAATTAATTATCAATTTAAAACTAAAGATAGAATCTCTGGATTCCGAGGATCAAGTCATAATAGACTACTATCCACAAATATGTTATACTCTATATCTATTTATAACCGACATGCAAATATATCAGATCCAAAGAATCCAGTCAATTTCATTACGGTATCCATCAATACCAGTACCTTGCCAACCAAAAATAAGTCACGGTCCATATCAATTGCGGACCAAGTCACAATTTACAACCATATACATTACAATATATATACTTAGGAGGAAAAGTGTAGGTGTGGCTGTAAAGACTGTACAGTAATGTAGAAATGTGTGTGTGTGTGTGTGTGTGTGTGTGCACCCATTTTGGGTCTCCCATTTAAAGGTGTTTGTGGGGCAAGTGAAGATCATGAGTTTTTCAATACCTCACAGTGCTATGGGAGCACCGCTCGGCAGAGGAATCTCTTTAAATGGGGTGTGTAAGGACAGAGAGTATCCCCCAACCCAAGATACTGCCTCCCTATATCCCACAACAATTGTAAAACTATGTTTTCTTAAATTTGTTCTACATCTTGGCTTCAATAATTTCATACTATGACCTCTAGTCTGGTTATTGTGATCTTTACTGAAAGAGAATCCAAATCTATCTTATCCACCCTTAATTTTACTACCTTAAACTATACCCAATCTATCAACATATGCGTCTAATCGATTTTTAAACATGTTTATAGACGTGCTACTAATTACTTCTACCGGCAAACTATTCCAGCTATTTACTATTCTATGCGTAAAAAGGTTTTTGGCAACTGCTGTCTCGAACCTTCTACTTGTCAACTTACACCCGTTATTTCTAGTCCTATTATATTGAGATATTTCGAAAAAGCTATCTCTATCTACGTTATCGAATCCATTCATAATTTTGAAAACCTGGATTAGATCACCCCTTAACCTCCTAGTCTCGAGTGTTGTCAATTTTAACTCCTTAAGCCTATCCTCGTACGACTTCGACCTAAGCGACGGAATCATCTTAGTTGCTCGTCTTTGAACTCTTTCGATTTTGTCTATATCTTTGCGCATATGCGGATTCCAAAATTGGACCGCGTACTCCAAATGGGGGTCTAACTAATGATTTATAAAGAGGAACTGTAATATCGCGCGATTTGTACTCAAAATTCCGAGCTATAAAACCTAACACTTTGTTCACTTTATTGACCGCTGCTGTATTTTGTTTCGCTACTTTTAAATCACCAGTGACTATAACTCCTAAATCTTTTTCCTGCTCTACGCTTATCAACTCTTTCCCTGACATACTATATTACTATACGCAAAATTACCGTTACGCGAACCTATATGTAAAATTTTGCACTTATCGACGTTAAATCTCATTTGCCATATGACTGACCAATCAACGATTTTATTCAGATCATTCTGGATTTTACCTCTATCTTCGTCATTAATCGCCCTACCACCCAGCTTCGTGTCATCCGCAAACTTTGAAACTGTACTGACTAGGCCGACATCTAAATCGTTAATATATATATAAGAAAAAGCAAGGGGCCCAATAGAGAACCCTGAGGAACGCCACTCGCTACATTAGCCCAACACGACTCCGCTCCATCAACGACCACCCTCTGTTTCCTACCTCGCAACCACTATTCTAGCCAATTTATTACTACACCCCTGATTCCATGAGCCTTAGTTTTCTCAATGAGTCTTTTGTGCGGCACGGTGTCAAACGCTTTTTGAAAATCTAAATGCACTACATCAACCGCCCGATGACTGTCGTAAGCGTCAACCACGCTTTGAAAAAATTCTAAAAGATTAGTTAAACAAGATTTGTTTCGCCTAAAACCGTGCTGCATATTTCTAACTAAGTTATGCAATTTTAAGTGTTCGACTATACGATCCCTAATTATCGATTCCAGTAGCTTACCTACAACAGACGTTAAACTGATTGGCCTATAATTTCCCACCGCACCTTTATCGCCTTTCTTAAAGATAGGTGTTACGTTTGCTAACTTGAAATTATCTGGTACGCACCCCTCAGAAATAGCCGCATTAAAAATCTTTGTTAGCGGCACAAAAATGCTATATTTTAATTCTTTTAGTTGTATGGGATATATGGAATCCGGCCCCGGTGATTTACGCGTTTTCATTTTATCAAAATAGCGCATTACCTCCCCTTCACTAACCACAATATTATCCAAAATATTACCATTATCAAAGGGTATTATGTCTATGACCGTAGGTATATGCGTTACATCTTCTATAGTAAAAACTGACGTAAAGAATTCGTTTAGCAAGGTAGCCATTTCCTTGTTTTCAGAAACTAGATCTCCGTTAACATTTTTCAACGGCCCCAAGACACTTTTTACTGGATTTCTATTGTTGACGTATTGGAAGAATCGCTTGGGGTTTTCTTTACCGTCACGAGCTATGGAGATTTCAAATTCGCGCTTGGACTTTTTTAATATACTTTTCGCTTCACGCCTTAGAGATATGTAGTTGTTTCGTAACCACAAATTGTCTTTATCGCACTTATGTAGCCTATAAGCCCTATCTCTACTCTTTATAATGTCTCCTACTCTAGAAGTAAACCACAAGGGCTTGTTATTTACTTTCGCATGCTTAATTTTGTACGGTACACATTCCTCATTTATAGTCCTAAATACTGTTTCAAATGATTCCCACATTAGTTTTGCGTTGGAGTTCCCCATTACGTTTTCCCAATTGACGTGTGACAATTTATTTCGAAATTTACAAAAGTCTGCGTGCTGGAAGTTGGGAATTTTAGTCGAGTTAGCTGGTTTCGAGTGACTTACTGAGAGGACAAACTCTACCATATTGTGATCGCTATTGCTTATCGGTTCTCTTACTTGAAGATCAGTAATTAGGCTTTCATCCATAGTTATTACTAAATCTAAAATACTGTCCAACCTCGTAGGTTCCCATAGTCATAATTTTCGCGATACTTAATAGTTTTAAATAAAAAACACAAGTCTGAATCTGTGTC
The DNA here is from genome assembly GCA_023014485.1 of Bathynomus jamesi. Lineage (NCBI taxonomy): Eukaryota > Metazoa > Arthropoda > Malacostraca > Isopoda > Cirolanidae > Bathynomus > Bathynomus jamesi. The sequence continues at coordinate 72,910 of JAJOZX010006037.1, read as the reverse complement.
AATTTTTCCAGTGGTGTAGTGCTAAATAAAGAAGTGAGGGAACGCATTTTGAAAGTGTTAATCAGATGCGGGGGGGGGGGGACAATGGCGAGCGCGGCGAGCCCATACAGCTGGGGGTCCGGGGGCACTGTAAGCCCCCCGGGAAATCTTTTGAAATCTGACCAATTTCAGGGATATTTTGAGGTCATATGCACTGGATATTAGGATATATTCCAAGGTTGAAGATGCAGTATTTCCAGTGTCATTAGATATACAGTATGACATCCAGTACGATCAATAAAAATAGCTAACAACTGGAATGATTAACTAAAAAAAAGTTAACAACTGGTACGCCGTGGTGACTGTTTCACCAGATCTTTATAGGCTAGCATTGCCTCAGTCGAAGCTAAAAGGAATGAAACAGTTAATGATTCTTTCTCATATTTCTTCTTGGGGTGGGAATTAAAATTTCATGACGTTAGAGATTTGTAAGTTCGGATTTATTTGAAATAGTGAGGGAACGCCGTTCCGTCTACCAAAAAAAGTAAGGGAACGCCGTTCCCACGCGTTCCCACAGCACTACACCACTGAATTTTTCTAATGTCGCTACACGCAGGTTTATGTCGTAATGAACTCTGTGTGTATTCTAAAGACTGTCGCAATGACGTAAGGTAACAAATAACAACGAGCACACACACACACACACACACACTTGATGTTGACACCTTTTTTTTCATAAGTTACCAATCAAGCATGTTATATTAGAGAAAGGGCGACAAGCTTGACAGGTTGAAAGGTATTTTTCGAAGGGGCTACAACAAGACCACCAATAATAATAATAATAATAATAATAATTTTACATTAACTTCCCTAGATTAAATTCCGTTGATGAAATTCACTTATTCAAAATAAATAAATCAATAAATAATTAAATAAAATAACTTCAAATAATTTGAATTTTGTGAAGTCCAAAAATTGAGAGAAGTGACAAAATGTGATTAGCTGAAGAGAGCTTCCGCATAGTGAAAAGTATCTGGGATACTTTCTTGACGAAAGTTTTTTTTTGTCAATGAATGAATTCTTTTCGTTTCTTCCTTTTGGATGCGCTGAACTATCTTAAAAGTTATTTACATTTCACTGAAGGTGGTTGAGGTATGGAAGTGAAACATCAGGAGAAGCAGAAGTACTTTAAGTATTTCCTTAAACAAATTCTTTCGGCAAGAAAGCATCCTGGATTTTGGAGTATCGGCTCGGGATACCTACTCACGCACTGCTCTTTAACGCGTTTCATTTTGGTTTCACCGCGTTGCTTTTCCCGTTTTGGACTTCACAAAATGCAAGAATTTTGGTATAGATAGGTCATAAAATTGAGAGGTCCCACGTGACCCCAAAATTATTCAACTATTCGGGAGCTTTTTAATTTTTTGGTCATAAAATCCTACATTGAAGATCAATTGGAAAATACATTAAACTTAAATTACTTATTTATTTTGCAGATTTTATTCTCAATTTATATTTTGGTATTTATTTTGGGTTTTTTACAAGTAAACAAGTAAACAAGTTTCGCCAGAAAAGAAATTATTTAATTTTACCTAATTTTGGTTTACAACTTGCTTAGATAATAATTAATTATTGCTACGCATACGTCAGAGTTCCATATAAATTTCTTTTTATATGTACAAACACCGAGAGAAGAGAGAGAGAGAGAGAGAGAGAGAGAGAGAGAGAGAGAGGAGAGAGAGAGAGAGCACGTAAAGTTGTTACATGACTTTTGTGTTACAAAAGGGGTTGAAAACTGCAAATATAAGTAACAATTTAACATTCCTTTCTAAATATTTATAGGGATATTCATTCTAAATTTTTAATATACAGGGTGTTTCACAACTAGTCTGCCATACTTTGGGGGGGGGGGATCTGTGGGGTGATATCGAGTAAAAAAGTTAATACAACATAGGTGCTATTTCCAACCGTTGCGGAGCTACGGACGTTTTAAGATGTGCTAACCACAAATCCCCACTTGTGTATAATTCGATAGATGGCAGCATTGGTGGTAGTTTCGGTTCTGATCTGTGGTCGCGCTAAGGTGAACAATGAAAATGAATCAACAGTTCACACCCGCTGAATACGCTGATATCCATTTCATTTATGGATTCTGTGATGGTAACAGTAGAGCGGCAGTTGAGGAATATCGAAGACGTTTTCCGAACCTCCGAATACCGAACAGGCAAGTGTTTAGTGACACATACCAGAGATTAAGGGGAAACAGGGACAACTGTTCCACGTAACCAAGAACATATAGCACAACGGCCCGTTACTATGGAGGAGCGCGTACTGGACCTAGTACAACGTAGCCCAACTACCAGTGTTCGAAGGATTTCTAGAGGAATTGGTGAATCCGCATCGCGTGTATGCGAACCATACATGATGAGGGTTTGTATCCCTATCATTTGCAACGTGTGCAAGTTCTTCAACCGGATGATTACGATAAACGTGTTCAATTTTGCCAGTGGATGGTTATGCATCGCCAAATTCTTAATCGCATACTGTCAGGGACGTAGCCAGGAATGTCCCAAGGGGGGCCGAACTTGAGCTACGTTCGTCAGGTTCCGTGGTGAATCGAGCGAGCCCATACAGTTAGGGGGTCTAGGGGAGAGCTGGAAGCTTCCCCAGCGGGATCTGGGGCGGAGCCCCGTAAGCCAGCGCATTTTAAGCTTATTTTGTGTAAAAACTGTCTGAAAATGTCAGTGCAACTGCCATTTTTGAAGAGCCACTATACAGCCATCCACATGAAATATGTACCCTTTCCAACAAAAGTTTGGATAGGACAGTCACATTGGTGCAAGCTAAGCTATATTATGATGTAATTACTTGTATTTTCTGAAATTTGAAATCAGGTATTGATCCTTATAGTTTCATATTTAACAAAGAAAGTAACTATTTTATCACACATTTATTGATTTCATGAATACAATTATTTAGTGTATACACGTTTAACAGTATAACATATCTATAAATAACGAAATCATTAGAAGTGATCCAAATGAAACTCTCACGTAGAAGGCAAGTCAAACGGATGCAGAAACAGCTAGATCAGTTGAGACAGAAGAAACGCACATCTGTTTAACATATATAAAATTTTAAACAGGATAATCGCATGGAAAAATAATTTAGAGGCTACTTGACAAATAAATATGTACTTTATCAAATACGCAATTACTTTACTAAATCAAAATCGAATACTTTAGTAAATACGCAATTTACATATAGGTACACCACAAAATCACATTACCGCCCACCGTCCGTTTTATTCCAGTAACAAATTGAGTCGTCTCGCCCTTTTTCTCGCAAATCTATCCAATATTTCAGACGCATAATCTAGAGTTAGCTTGTCTCTCTCCATGGTAATTAAAGCTAATCCTGTCAGACGATTTTCACTCATTCTACTTCGTCTTCAACCTGCGAAGGTTTGAAAATGAACACTCTAGCGCACTCCTTCCATTATATATAGATACCAAATTGTTAAATGTTATAGTTTGGCGGTGAACCTTGGTTGTAATTACCGCAGATTTTTTTCCTGGACTTTCCAAGGGGGGAAGGGGCGACCGCCTCCGTCGTTCCCCCCTTGGCTACGTCTCTGCATACTGTTTAATAATGAAGCACAATTCATTCGGGATGGAATTAACAATAGACGAAATTCCCACTTGTGGCCCGTCAATAATCCCCACGGTATCGTTGAAGGAAACTTTCAACTTCGATTCTCGGTGAATGTTTGGTGCGAAGTAATTGGAGATCAGCTTATTGGACCGTTCGTTTTGGAACAACGATTAACTGCTGATATTTATCTGAACTTCCTGACGAACGAATTGCCGCTTTTGATGGGGGACGTAGTCTTGGAGACAAGCGCAGGATGTTCTTTCAGCACGATGGGGCGCCACCACATTTTGGTCGTCATGTTACGGATTACTTGAATCAGCGGTACGGAAATCGTTGGATTGGTCGTGCTGGTCCAATATCGTGGCCCCCGAGATCTTCGGACCTAACCCCGTTAGATTTCTTTTTATGGGGCCTTATGAAAGAGATGGTCTACAAGACCAAAGTACAAATGAGAGAGAAACTCTTGCGTCGGATTATGGATGCCGCTGCTTACATACGAGAACACCCGAAATGATTCAATGAGCAGTGGACTCTTGTTTCCGTGCACTTTAAAACGTCCGTAGTTCCGCAACGGTTGGAAATAGCACCGATGTTGTATTAGCTTTTTAACTCGATATCACACCTAAAAGTATGGCAAACCGGTTGTGAAACATCCTGTGTATTTTAAAGTAAGAACTCCTTAGTATTCTAAGAGGTTAGGTGTGCTGTACCGGCTCCGCAGTTTCTTCACTCCCGCTCATTTGCTGTCTCTGTATAAGGGTCTTGTCCGCCCCTGTATGGAGTACGCTTCTCATGTGTTGGGGTGGCTCAACCCACAGAGCTCTACTTGAGCGGGTGGAATCAAAGGCTTTTCGTCTCATCAGTTCTTCGCCTCTTACCGACTGTCTTCAATCTCGCTCTGTTCGCAGCAATGTTGCCTCACTCTCTCTTTATTATCGCTATTATAACGGACACTGTTCTTCTGAACTCTCTAACTGCATGTCTCCTCCTTTAAGGAGAGCACGCAGTACCCGACTTTCAACACATTCTCATTCCTTTTCTGTCAAACTCTCTAACGCAGGGACTAATCGGTATTTTCAATCTTTCAGCTACTGAACTGATCAACTCTGAAACAATCTTCCAATCTTCTTCAATCCATCTTTCCCCTTGTCTATGACCTTCAATCTTTCAAACGCAGAGTGTCCAGTCATCTCGAAAACCTTGGACCTTGATTTTGGCTCTCTTCTTCCTCTATGGGTGGGTGTTTATGCGGACATTTGCCCTTGGCCACTGCCGGCCTTTGGGCAAAGCTAGCAAAGCAGCTGCTTTGGGCCCCCTCGCTATTACGGGCCCCGCAAATATATGAGTACAGTATAAAAAAAATATTTTGGTTTTGAGTGGTAAATTAAATACGGCTTGTCATAATAACTCTTCATATACAATAGTATTCATATACAATAGTATTCCGTATTAATTATATATTTTGTTATATTTCAGATATCGACTGACAGTGATGCCTCCAAAGAGATTGCGAAATACTGCTCGGAAATATCTCAGCGGTCACCAGAAGAGACAGCGTGAAGCGAAGCTGAAATCAGAACCTGAGCGTATGTATGGGTCATTTGAAAAATTTCTAGAGAAACGCGATCCACAGGCTGAAACTGAACAAGATGTGCCTGCGCCGTCACATGCATCATCATCAGCTTTGATAGATGAAAGTGAACTAGATGTACCTGCGCCGTCACATGCGTCATCACCAGCTTTGATAGATGAAGGTGATATCCAGAGGGAAGAAGAACCCATGGATCAGACTCCAATTCTGCAAAATCAGCCTCTGGATGCACTCAAAGATCCAGGTCAGTGGCCGGAAACTGTCAGCACAAAAGTCATAAATTTACTAGTGAGTAAAGGCCCACCACAGTGTGAGGAAGACTATAACTTTCCCAGAGATGACACTGGCCGCAAGTTTTCAAAAAGTCATTACAAGAGACGGATGGAAAATGGAGAAGTTGGATACGGAAATGGCTGATTTATTCAATCTCTAAGAATCGGAAATTTTGTTTCTGTTGCAAGTTATATGGAAACTCCAACAATGCCTTGGGGTGTGAAGGATTCTGTAACTGGGTGAATACTAGTTCCAGACTGTCTGAGCACGAAAGATCACAGGGCCATCTGAAGGCGACTCTCCAATGGATGGAACTCGAACAACGTTTGATCAAAAGTTGCACTATGGATCAACTCACTCAGGAACGAATCAATACGGAGAAGCTTAGGTGGAAAAATGTGTTTGAGCGCCTCCTCGCCATTGTACAGTATCTCGCTGAACACAACATGGCATTCCGAGGATCAGTAGATACAATCTTCAGACGGAATAATGGCAACTTCCTTGGACTGGTTGAGCTTATCTCAAGATTTTATCCCATCATGCAAGACCATCTTAGAAGAATAGTCAACAACGAAATTCATGATCATTACCTGGGAAAACGAATCCAGAATGAACTCATCTCGCTCATGGGCAACAAAGTTCGAGCAACCGTTGTACGCAGAATTAAAATGGCAAAGTATTTCTCTGTGATCCTTCATTGCACACCCGACATTAGTCACAAGGAGCAGATGTCCCTTACTTTGCGATACGTCTCTGATGGATCATCAGGTATTGAAAGTGGAATTTTTGAACACTTCATCAAGTTCATTGAGGTGAAGGAGACCACAGGAGAAAACCTACTGGAGGTATTGATGAGAGAACTTCACGAACTTGGACTGAAAATGAGTGATATTCGTGGACAAGGATACGATAATGGTGCGAACATGAAGGGACACTCATCAGGCGTTCAAGCGCGACTTCTGGAAATGAAGTCAAGAGCATTCTTCACTCCATGCGCATGCCACAACTACAATTTGCTACTTGGGGACATGGCAAAAACATGTGTTCAAGCCTTCTCATTTTTCGGGGTTACTCAACGCCTGTATGTCTTCTTCTCAGCCTCAACCCATCGGTGGTCAGTCTTCTGCAAGTATGTGAAAGAGTTCTCAGTGAAGCCCTTGAGCGAGACAAGATGGGAATGCCGTGTGCAAAGTGACAAAGCTGTACGATATCAAGCTGTCGATCTATGATGCACTTGTCGAAATTGCTGAAAAAGCAAAAGATCCTCAAGGAAGAAGTGAAGCAGAATCACTTTGCAAAGAGATGAAGAAATTTAAATTCATTGTTGCTGTCATATTCTGGTATGACCTCCTCTTTCAAGTCAACTACGTGAGTAAAGATCTTTAGAGTGATTCAAAGCATCTGGCAAGTGCCATCGAGAGTTTGGAAAGAACAGGTAAGTGGATGAAAGAATATCGGGAGAGTGGATTTCAAAGTGCTGTAACAGATACCAAAGAGATTGCAGAGCAGCTTGAAATCGAGCCAGAATTAAAAAAAACACAGGTCAGACGAAAGAAGATGTTTTCCTATGAAGGTCAAGACCAGCCAATTGAAGATGCTGAAGAAAAATTTAAAATTTCTGTGTTTAACGCAATTTTAGACACTTCCATATCCTCCCTGGAACGACGATTCGAACAACTTAGAGAACATCACTCAAAGTTTGGCGTCATGCATGTACATGTTCACAAAGATGTCCAAGACAGACCTAAGTAAGCACAGCAAAGATCTCGAACTTGAACTGACTGATGGAGAAGACCGTGACATTGATGGATTCATGCTTGCTGAGGAAATGGAAGCCTTGAAACCAATTCTTCCAGAAGATATACAAAGTGATCCACTGAAGATAGTGGGCTTCACCACTTTGAACAATCGTTCTGTGGATTTCCCGAATTTCACGACTGCATTGCGAATACTACTGACTATTCCAGTTACTGTTGCATCTGGGAAAAGAAGTTTCTCAAAGTTGAAATTAATAAAAACGTATTTACGGTCGACGATGCTGCAGGATCGACTCAGTAATCTGGCGATCCTCTCCATTGAAAACGACATCGCGAGAAACTGTAACTATACAGACCTCATTGCCGAATTTGCCACTATGAAAGCCAGAATGGTTTCCTTGTAATCACATCGAAAATAAATTCTATTTGTTGTTGAATCATTGTTCTTTTCTTTTAGTAAATATGCACCCACTATGGGTAGGTAACTTTAACCTTTGGGCCCCACTTTAAAAATTTCGAATTGGGCCTCGCATTTGCTAGGGCCGGCCCTGCCCTTGGCACTCTCTATAAAAAATAATGTAAAAGATAATAAATAATTTGATAATTAGAATGCGAGTATATTGTATTATTAATTGATTAATAATAATTGATTGACTCATGACAATTAATTAATTATTGATAAATAATTAATGATAATAATACGAGTATGTTGTCTTTATTTCCGCAACTGTGGCTATAGTTGGTATATTTATCGTTGTTATCGTTACTTCGTTGCTGTCCTACTTGCTGAAATTTTAGAGTTGCAATACACCTGGAATGCTGCGTTCACTTCTGGTCCCTATATTTACGACAGGTCATAGACAGAATGGAGAGAATGCAGCGATGGATTACTGAAATGATTCCTAGAATTAGAAACAAATCATCCGCTGCCCATTTAGAAACGTTAAACTTATTCTCACTTGCAAAAAGGCGCATTCGAAGAGATTTAATTCAGGTGTTTAAAATGATTAAAGGTTTTGATAATGTCGACGCTGAAAAATATTTCACCTTCAGAAATGCGGGTAGAACTCGCGGTTATGGTTTCAAATTAGTGGGTAAACATTTTCATTCAAATGAAGGTAAACATTTTTTCTTCAGTCGTATAGTTAATTTGTGGAATGGATTACCAGCCAGAGTAGTTCAAAGTAATTCGATCGAGTCCTATGAAAGGAGACTAGATGTTTATCTTGCCTTAAACCCCCGAGTTAGAAGCATTTGTTATCGCGTAGAAATATTGTAGAATTTTCATTCGAATTTCCTCCTCTTTACTTTAAAATTTTTACTTTATCTTTAAATTTCTTTCCTTCCTTTCAACTTCTCTTCTTTGCTTTGCTTTAAAACTTTTAGCTTCATCTTTTAACGTTCATTCTTAAACAGACAGCCTCGTAGGGACCAGCCTGTCTGTTGCTGTTTAGTTTCTTTTGTATTCCTTTGAAAATTTACATAGGAAGAAAGAACAAAGTTGTTTTCTCACAAATATAACAATAAATAATGACACTTATAACTAGGCTGACCATACGTACCGTTTTGAACGGGACAGTACGGTTTTTTTTATGGGTTCTGTATGGGTTCTGTCACTGAAGAATAATTGTAAGCTCAATATGTTTATGTACTTACGTTTTCATGAATACAGAATATTACATAACCCCCGTCCCTTTTTTGCCATCCCAATGTCCCGTTTTTGTCTCAAGGAAATATGGTCAGCCTACTTATAACGAACCATTAGATATAGCCAATCATCTAAATAAGTACGTTGCTACCATAGGAAAAAATACAGCTGATCTCATTGCGCCCTCGATACGCAGCTGCGAAAAATATCTTGATAATCCCCTAGCTCTTATTTTCTTCTTCTCTTCTATCTCTTCCAGAGATGTCAAAACGGCTATTTCAAACTCTTTAAAACAAATCACATCACGTCGATTCTATTCCAAACGCAGTCTTTAAATACTGCCCAGGTACTTTATCTCTACTTTTGTCAATATTATTCAACTCATCTCTCCCTCTCCAGCATGGTATTTTCCCTGACGTACTTAAAAAGGTACGAGTTTGTCCAATATTCAAATCAGGAGACAAATCACTACCTTCGAATTATCGACCTATATCCATTTTACCTACATTAGGAAAAATATTTTAAAAACTTGTGTTACACGCAGCTCTCAAAATATTTCGAGGAAAATATTCTCGTATTGAAGTATCAATTTGGTTTTAGGGAGGGCCATAAAACAAGCGACGTGATTTCAGCCGGATGTAAAAATTTTAATAATAAAGAGTCTTCCGTTCTCTTGCTCATGGACCTGTCAAAAGCTTTTGATACAACCTCCCACGACATATTTATAAATTATCTCATTATGGCATAAATAACGTTGCTTTAAATCATACCTATACAACAGAAGCCAATACATCAAACATAATAACATCATCAACAAACTAAAAATTACAAATGGAGTTTCACAAGGAAGCATTTTTGGGCCCCTATTCTTTCTGATCTACATAAATGGCTTTCACAACGGATCTTTTCGGTTTGACGGCCTGTAATATTTTTTTAACATTACTTGTTTTTATTGTCCAGTTTTAATCGAGGATTCAAAAAATAACATTCATGTTTTAGAGAAACAAATAGTGAGGCAGTTATATGCAATATGTGAATGACACCCTCTCTGAATACTCAAACAGCGATCTCGCATCCCTCAACGAAATAGTAAATAGAGACATCGTAAGAGTATGCGACTGGCTGAAAGCCAATAAATTATTCTTAAATAAAAACAAAACAAACTTCCTGCTAATCACAAAACAGAAATTAATACCAGACTTCAATATTATTGTCGACTTGCACTTGATATTGCGTGTTACTGAAGGGAAATTATTATGAGTTGCATGTGATGACAAACTATCCTTTCGTCAACATATTGAAAATATAAATCATAAACTATCGAAATTCTCGTTTATATTAACAAAATTAAATTTTCTCCCCAAAAATACGTTTAAAAACGCTATACTTGTCATTAGTTTATCCATATCTCACATACAATACTACCGCATATAGGAGTGCGTGTGATGGTGCTACTGTAGTATGCGGTCTACCGTTAAGTTTCTACTGTAGTATGCGGTCTACCGTTAAGTTTTTACTGTAGTATGCGGTCTACCGTTAGGTTTCTACTGTAGTATGCGGTCTACCGTTCAAAATATTTAAAAGGAATTGAAAATGAATTGAAAGGAATTATAATTTAATTTACACAATTAAGGAATTATTAAAGAAGTTAAACATACTACTACGCATACTTAACGGTAGACCGCATACTACAGTACGCCCTTGATGATTGGTTAGGTTAAGTCGTGATATTTCGTTAGTTTTAACGAAAATATCACGACTTAACCTAACCAATCGTCAAGGGCGTACAATTAACCTATAATAAAATAATAATAAGATGATAAGAAGCTATAATTAAAAGGTAGACCGCCGAATCGTAGGTAGACCGCATACTACAGTAGCACCCGTGTGATTACATCATCATCATCATCATTAAACAGTATGTTTGTCATCCAAAAACGAGCAATAAGGTTATTATCTGATGCTGACTTCCATGATCATTCTAGTGCATATTTAAAGAGTTGAAACTACTAAAATTCAAAGATGTAATCAAACTGGCACATTTTATTTTTATTTATACGTATAAGAACAAAATCATTAACTTACAACTCCTTTCTTTCTCCTTGCTAAAATTCTCATTATCCTCTCTCCTATCACTTTGCACCACACCTCGTATTTCATTATTCTTCTTACTAAGCGTCTAATAAAACTATATGTCCTAGTCTGTAAGTTCCTTACAGTTTCATATTGGTTTCATATTCGTTGTATTTAGCTCCTAATATAAGTATGTGGCCTAGTCTGTACTGTAAGTTCTCTTTAGTCTTTTAAGTCTATTATAAAAAATTATAAAGATCTTGTAATCCTACATATCTATTATATAATTATTATAATTATATCTAATTAGTAGATTTCGGCCTGTAAAGCGTTCACGTTTGCTAAAGGCAGTTACAACTGTACGCAGCATCTGTATTTAATAATGAAATTATGCTCATTTATGAAAATTGTCCATATATATATATATATATATATATATATATATATATATATATATATATACGTATATATTTGTAAATAAATAAATAAGAAATAAATAAAATATTTGTATCAAATATTCTTCACAGTGAAACAGAAAAGGAGACAATACAGTTAAAAGAAATTATCCTTACAACATACTTACATTTTTTTAAAAATCCAATAAGTTTCCAACTGAAGTCAGTTCCATTGTAACTACATTCAAATCTGAAGCAGAGCTTTCGAATAACTTTTCCCATTTTGTAATTTTTCCCGTTGAATACGCAACCTGTTAGATAATATATGGGGAAATAAAGACACAGTAAGAAGTGGATTCATTAGAGCACTGGTTCCCCAACGGGGTCGGTACCAAAACCCAGTGGGCGTTTGCAAAGTTTAGGGGAGAGTTGAGAGTAAGGGGGAACGCTAGGAGAAAGGATTGAATGACATACCCACTTACGACTCAGGCAGAGCTGGGCACTTGCGTTTTTTTGCCCGTTTGTTTGCGGTACTGCGGTACTGCGGTACTACCGTGTTGGTCGGTACCGCGGAAAGTACCGCGGGAAATTTGAATGCGGTAGCGGTACTGCTGTACTTTCAGCGATCCTTTGCGGTACTGCGTTATGCGGTACCGGTTTGGTAGTGCGGTAGTAGTACCGCAGTACCGCAGTACCGCAAACAAACGGGCAAAAAACCGCAAGTGCCCAGCTCTGCAAGTTACGAGTAAGTATTAACTCCATCATAGCAATTGTAATTGAATGTAAAATCAGATTATTAGATCAATAAATATCAATGTATTCATTGTACTGCATATCGTGATTAGTTTTCAAATACAGTTACATTCAATCATCATCGTATTGGAGGTGGAGTCTTTCACCTAACTCCGAGGGGTATTATTATAGTTTCAATCACAACTCGTTTTGAAAAATAAAAATTAGGTTTTCCGGTGGTTTCTGATGTGTTTCATCCGAAAATGACATTCATTTCCGTCGCAAATTACTCGTTTTTGTGAAGTCGGGGTTTTTGGGTGGGGGATTAAAAACGAGTGATTTGCGACGGAAATGACCCACCTCACCTCAGTTTCTAATAAAAATTATTGCAATGCGTAGAAAATAATAAATAAAACCTTTCCTTTAAGTAAAAAAATTTTTGGTCGATCATATTTATGGAGATATTTGCTTCTGAAATTTTAATTAACGATATCCATTTGACGTCACGTCACGTCAAATGCGATTTTTTTTCATCAAATATTTTTCATGATTGGGCTATTTTTTCGCTACTCTGCGACTTAATTAATTGGTTGGTTTTTGTTCTGGCTATTTTTTTTTTCTAATTGGATTCAGTTTGGTCGTGCTTGTAATAGAATTATGACGTGCTGTTCGTGTGGTTTCGACTTTGAGAACTTGATTCGTCATGTGCCCTAGATGAAGACTAAAAAAAGTGCATAACTTAACATGTTATTACATTATCATTTGTATAATTTAGGTCTCGGGGGTACGGGGGCGGAGCTCCAGTAAAGATCGCGCATCACAAATTGATCGGTATAGGGTTCCTAGGTTTTCCGTTGGTTTCTGATGTGATTCATCTGAAAATGACATTCATTTCCGTCGCAAATCACTCGTTTTTGATCCCCCCCACCAAAAACCCCGATTTCCCACGCATTCCCCCATATTGTAGGGGGGGGGGGAATCACAAAAACGAGTAATTTGCGACAGAAATGAATGTCATTTTCGGATGAATCACATCAGAAACCACCGGAAAACCTAATTTTTATTTTTCAAAACGAGTTGTGGTTGAAACTATAAATTTACCTTCCGGGGAACAGTCATAAAGGCTGTCTTCCGAAGGAGTTTCCGACCGAAACTCCATCATCCTATTGTTTGTCAAGTTATATATATATATATATATATATATATATATGATGAATAAAACCACGAAGGAAAGGAAACACAAAATGGTGCTCAAGCGCTTTCGTCTAATGACATCCTCAGGAACACTGAAGTACATAAAAAGGTTACAGCCTATATATAGGTTACAGAAAGAAAAAAAAAGAAAAAAGAAATAACAATACACACACACACCATATATATATATATATATATATATATACATACATATCTATATATACAAATACATACATACATACATACAATATATATGCAATAAAAAGAGAAGTAAAAATAAAAAATTAAAAATTAAAACCTTAAAGGATTACCAGTGAGGCGTACAGATTTGTAAGGAAAAATATCGATTTTTAGCACAAGATCAAATGGATTATAAAAATACAAATTTATACTGGAACTCTGCCCGGGTTTTAACACACTGCTGCCTATGGTCAGGTTTCGATATATATAAAAAAATAAAATGCAAATTAAAAGTTAATAAAGTAGCAGACAAGTTTACCAAAGATTTAATGTTTTACCCTTCTTATCTAAATCTGTTTTAAAGGAATTCAAAATAACAGGATCGAGTTGAAAAAGACCTTTGCTTATGTTGAAGTTATTTGAAAGTTGGATAATGGCAGACTCAAGAATATTTCTATTAACAATGTTGCTTGAATGGAATAAAACTGAAGCATTATTCCAATCAATACAGTGGGCTAACTCTGACAAATGGACAAAAAGGGCACTGGACAACTGTCCTGTTCTAACGGAATATTGATGCTGTTTATACGTGTGCAAATCCTTTCCCGTCTGACCTATGTAAAAGGAATCACATTGTTTACAGCCAATTTTATAGATAATGCCTGAATTATTGGTAGGGCTTATTTTTTATTATGATATTTCACAATATTGTTATATGAAAATACTACATTAATATCCAAAAGTTTAAGTACATTAGCAATGCCTAAAAAGCCCGGGAAAAATGGAAGTACTAAAAATTTTTTGACAAAGTACGAGTGTTAATATTGACACGATAGAAAGTTCGTTTTGCCTTGTTGAGACAAGATTCCATAAACGCAGATGGATAACACAAATCACTTCCAATACCGTTGATTTTTCCAATTCGGCATCGATGTATTCCGGACTGGCGATCCTAAGGGCGCGGAGAAACATGATGAAAATATGGCCTTCTTAGTGGGGGTATCATGTCCCGAGTAAAAGTGTACGTAGGACAAATTGTTTGTCGTTTTCCGATATATACTAAACTTAAAACCTGGGCTTTCCCTATGTACCGCACATCCAAAAATGGGATTGAATTGTCTTGCTCCACTTCTAAAGTAAACTTAATGGAGGGGACTTGATCATTTAACTGAAGGAGGAAGCTATCCAGGTCACGATTCATGGGCCAGATACACAAAATATCGTCGACGTACCGCAACCAAGGGATGCCAACCCCCAGGATTCTCGGAATATAGGTAATTTCGAAAAACTCCATATAAATATTGGAGAGGAGGGGCAGTTGTCCAGTGCCCTTTTTGTCCATTTGTCAGAGTTAGCCCACTGTATTGATTGGAATAATGCTTCAGTTTTATTCCATTCAAGCAACATTGTTAATAGAAATATTCTTGAGTCTGCCATTATCCAACTTTCAAATAACTTCAACATAAGCAAAGGTCTTTTTCAACTCGATCCTGTTATTTTGAATTCCTTTAAAACAGATTTAGATAAGGAGGGTAAAACATTAAATCTTTGGTAAACTTGTCTGCTACTTATTAACTTTTAATTTGCATTTTATTTTTTATATATATCGAAACCTGACCATAGGCAGCAGTGTGTTAAAACCCGGGCAGAGTTCCAGTATAAATTTGTATTTTTATAATCCATTGATCTTGTGCTAAAATCGATATTTTTCCTTACAAATCTGTACGCCTCACTGGTAATCCTTTAAGGTTTTAATTTTTAATTTTTAATTTTTACTTCTGTTTATTGCATATATATATGTATGTATGTATGTATGTATGTATTTGTATATATAGATAGTATGTATATATATATATATATATATATATATGTGTGTGTGTATGTATGTTATTTATTTTTTCTTTTTTTTTCTTTCTTTAACCTATATATAGGCTGTAACCTTTTTATGTACTTCAGTGTTCCTGAGGATGTCATTAGACGAAAGCGCTTGAGCACCATTTTGTGTTTCCTTTCCTTCGTGGTTTTATTCATCATAAATATTTTTCACGTGTTACTTTCGTGAAATAATTTTCATATATATATATATATATATATATATATATATATATATATATATATATATTGTGTGTGTGTACAATACTGTGCAAAAGATTAGGACACCTCATTTACTTTTGTACTTTTCAGATTTACTGTAATGTTAATTATGAACATTTCTTTAGATTAATCATTTTGAACTATATATCATTGGAAAGGAAATTTTGTGGCCTTTTTAATGAAATATAGTTCAAAATGATTAATCTAAGAAATGTTCAGAAATTAACTTTACAGTAAATCTGAAAAGTGCAAAGTAAACGAGGTGTCCTAATCTTTTTGCACAGCATTTTATACATATATATATATACACACACATATATATATATATATATATATATATATATATATATATATATATTGTTCGGTGAAAGGGGGAATTGGCTTCAGAAAGGTTGGGAATTACTTCATTAAAGCACACGCTTTCGTCCTATTCTGATCTCTTCATCAGGTGTGAATGAGAAGAAAAAGGATAGGAGACTGTCAGTTTATAAGAAGGGGGAAGAGCGGAAGTGAGGAAAGGAGATTAGGAAAAAAGTGAGATAAAAAGATTAAGGAAGACCAACGATATAAAATAAACTAAATAAAATGTAAATTCGATTTGTAAACATGTAAAAATGGAAATGAAAATGAGTAAAGCAAAATAACGTAAAAAATTTCCAATTGAAATTGATTGTTGAAAAGACAGTACAGGTTTATACAAATCCTTGCTTTTATGTTTTACAAACCATAAATTTACTCTTCATTTGTCGTCTAGAAGCGAATAATTCAGTACATCTTTAATTTGTAACATTTCTAATGTAAGGTTGAATGTTGCGACGGCAGAAAATAACATTTTCGGTAAAACATTAATTTTAAATGCATAGAAAGTAAATTTTAAAAATGGTTTTACTTTTCTAGACGTGATGACGTCATATCGTATGTCTGAATTAGCTGAATCGTAGCAGAGCCAGTGCGAATCATTCTCCCAAACAGTCGTTCTCGCCTCTGGACAGGATTTTTAAACTTTGCGTAGAAGGAAACAGAGATCATATTACGGAAGATTTAAGCTTTTTTGATGAAGGAAGGGTACATTTGTTGTTATAAATGTGTTGGTTATCCCAAAATAACAACTACATTTTTTTTTTTTTCAAGAATTCTGGAATCACTGTATATTTATAAGTTTAAAGCAAATATAAATGATTACACCAGTACTGGAGGTAAATATCACGAAATGAATCTAGTTTTCTTTGAAGATTTCAATTTTGACACCTGTGATGTTCATGAGGTCTTTCAGAAGCTGGTTAAAAAGTCTTGGTCCCCGACAACAAGTTATTTTCATTCAGTGTTGAGGGTGTCTTTTGTCGGGCCTTTAGTTTGGGAACACTACACATTCTGCCTTTCCTATTTTCCAATGTTGTTTGAATGGTTATTGGGTTCAGTTTGAGGTTTGGTATCAGTTTTTCGATCATTTTCCATATGTAAATTATGGTGTATCTCTCTTTTCTTCTTTCCAGCAAATACAACTTTAAACTACGTAGTCTTTCCCAGTGGTTGAGTTATTTCACTTATTTGAGTTTTTGGCTGTGAAATTTCGTTAGATTTCTTCTAGTTTATTAATTATTTCGGTTTTTGTATCTGAACGTCAAAACTGAGCACTATTCAAGTTTTGGTACGAATCAGTGTTTTCAGCAGGGGAATCATTATATTCTCACCCTTTCTTTTGTTGTTCTCGTAACTCTTTTTTGCTTTGTTTATCATTATCTGTTTTGGTGTTTCAAATTTTGCATCACCGGTCATTATTATCTCTACATCTTTTGCTCTCTTGCTTCCACCTCTTCTGCATTGCCAATTTTCTGTTGATCTTTGTATATTCAGGAAGAGATGTTACTATACTGTTGTCGTCTACTTAACTGCCTAATAGACAGTGTCTATGTCTGTCAGCATGATGATGAATAGGAGCGGTGTTAATACTGTTCCTTGTAGAATTAAGATGCGTACTTCCGATTCTGATCATGGATTTTTACGACTTGCTGCCGTTCCCTGAGGAAGTTGTAGATTATTTACCCACTTTGCCTGTTATTCCCATGTATTTCATTTTATGTGCAATTATGTCATGATCATATTTATCGAATGCTTTAGCAAAATGTGTATATATTACAACGTAGTTATCATTGCTCTCAAGTGCGACTATAATAATGTTATAGTATTCTATTAGTTGTGATAGGTACGATCTTCCTGATCGGAATCCGTGCTTGTTCTCAATGAATCTTGTAGCTCCAAAAAGTCATATTTTCTTCCCGACTATTCGTTAAAATATTTTAGCGAGATGTGATGTCAGTGGCGCCGGTCTATAGTTCTTTGCTTGACACCTGTCCCCCCCCCCCCCCCCGTTTATATATACGAAAAATGTTCGTTCTTTTTAGTATGCTCGGTATTTCCCCCGTGTCCAGGGATCTCTATATCCAAGAAAGGGGTGTAGTTATTTCGTTCTTACAGTTTTTAATCAACAAGGCATTCCATTTGTCCGGGCCTGCAGCTGAATGTAATTTCACTTGTCCAATAGCTTTCGTTATATCTTCTGCAGTAAATTCAAAATCAGTTATACATTCTCCATTTAATTCCTCTTCAAAAAAAGTATTTCTTTTCAGGTGTTGCTTTGTCACCTTTTGGGGTACTCCGAGGGCCACTCAATATATTTTGCCCCACCTTTTTTTTTCTTTACAAGTTTCCTTGGAAGTTCCAGAAATTTTGTACACAAGTAGTTACATACCTTTTTTACAAGTTTTTATTTTTCCACATAGTCTCCATCCTTTTGTACAGCTTTTCTCCACCTCGAAACAAGGGCCTTTATTCCTTGCTGGAAAAAGTCCGCTGGGTTCCGCTGGAGCCACCTCTTAACCTCCTCAACAACCTCATCGTCACTCTGAAACTTTCTTCCACGAATAGCATCCTTCATTGGCCCCAAACAAATGGAAGTCTGAAGGTGCCAGATCCGGGCTGTATGGAGGGTGGGGTAACACAGTCAAGCGCATTTTTGTGATGGCCTCTCTTGTTTGCAAACTGTTGAGTGGTCTTGCGTTATCGTGCAAAAGAAGGACGTCTTCCAGTTTTCTCTCTGGTCAAACTCGCTTTATACGTCTCTGGAGTCTCTGTAGGGTAGCAATATATGCCTCTGAGTTGATTGTTTGTCCTTTCTTCATAAACTTTCCTGCAGAGGGAGCCATTTTGAACTTTTTCTTGCGTGGGGAGTCTGCGTGATGCCACTCCATGGATTGACGTTTTGTTTCAGGTTCAAAGTGGTGTACCCAAGTCTCATCCCCAGTCACAGTTTGTGAAAGGAAGTCATCCCCTTCTGTCTCATATCGAACCAACGACTCAGAAGCAATTTCTTTTCTTTGGGTTTTGTGATCTTCAGTCAGTTGGCGAGGAACAAACCGTGAACACACTTTTGAGTATCCCAGTTGCTGAATTATCGTATTCACACTTCCTTCACTAATTCCTAGCTCCAGTGATAGCTCCTTGTATGTGACGTGCCGATTTGATCGAATGATGCTGTTAGCACGTTACTCGGTGTGAGATGTCACAGCCGATGCCCGGCGACCGCTGCTGGCTCATCATCGAAGCTGGCTCTCCCTCTCTCCGATGATCTCACACGTTTAGACCAACGTCCAACTGTGTTTCGATCAACAACAGCATCTCCGTAAACGTTTTGTGGACGTTTGTGAATATTTCCAACTGTTTCCTTCTCTGCGGTTAAGAACTCGATAACAGCTCTCTGTTTACGACGCACATCACTGTCAGACGCCATTTTCGAAACTGCGTTAACCGTCGGTTTTATACAAGGGTGTTTAAAATCAGTTTTATACAAGGAGGGGGGGTTCAAACTGGAAAAATCTGGTTATGTGAAGCGCAGAAAGTTCAAACTTACGGCACGAAAGACATTTCAGCCCCATGGCCTATTATTTAGCTAAGAAAAAATGGTTGGGCAAAATATATTGAGTGGCCCTAGTAAAAGCTGATTCATATTGAGCTCCCAATATCTCATACTTTTTTTGGATCGTCAGTTAGCTCATTTTCTTTCCTTAACTCTATATAGACAACTGTTACAAATTTCTAACCTTTCATATGCATGCATTTATAACTTTACCCTCCAGAAAATTCTGTCCATACAGGGTTCATAGTGCGATAGTGGCCCGGGTTTTTGTTTTTCTTTTTCGCGAAGCTATAGGAGTACGAGTATTTTGGGTTATCCTTTATTGCTTTCACCTCATCTTCTTCCCTCTCTGAATTGCCCATAATTAGGGTTTGTATTTCTGTCTATATTTTCCAATTTTACTTGTATAATTTTCCTGGTGTTGTTATACGTGCAATTTATTAACTTCGAAGCTGCTATCCTTTTTGCGGAATAGTGTTCACTTTTGCCTCTCGAAATAATTAGTTCCTCTTTCCCTTTGGTTGTACAGGGTGGGGCACGGGAACCAAATGTTTTTGGAATAATCAGGAAAATGATATTTATTTTTGTAAAGAAAATATATTGGTAGAACAACATTCGTAAGAACATAGCATTTCATGTCATAATAATCATGTACCGAAAATTATATCTGGCATATGATGTCCTTGGCCGTCGACGCATTGTTGAAGGCGTTTACGAAAATTGGCCTCCACTCTTCCCAGCAGGTCTCTGTTGATTTGGATGATTTGTTGACGGATCGCTTCCTTCAATGCATCTAATGTACGGGGCTTGTCCTCGTAGACACGTGACTTGAGGTACCCCCATAGAAAGAAGTCACATGTGGACAAGTCAGGGGACCGAGGGGGCCATGCAATGTCACCAAATCTCGAAATGAGATGGTTGGGAAACAGGGGGCGAAGAACAGCCATTGACGCTCTGGCGGTGTGTGGCGTGGCCCCATCTTGCTGAAACCACAAATGTCGACGAGCAATACGCCTTCTTCGTAACTCAGGGATGAAAAAGGTGTTCACCATCTCAATGTAACGCCCAGATGTTATGACAACGGTAACCCCATTTTGTTCGAAGAAATAGGGACCGATGACGCCAAACTTTCCCACCGCGCACCAAACTGTAACCTTAGGGCTATGCAGCGGTTTTTCATGGAGTTGTCGCGGATTTTCAGCAGCCCAATACCGACAGTTTTGATTGTTGACGGCCCCATTAAGGTGGAAATGGGCTTCATCATCATTACCACCATCATGTTTTCATTCTGCTCATAAAGTGCAAGCATTTCCTGTGCAAAATTCAGTCGTTGGGGGCAATCGTTACATTCAATTCCTGCACCATCGCTAACTTGTATGGGTGAAAATGTAATTCTTCATGCAAAATCCGTCTAACAGTACGATTGCTGATTCCGAGTGCAGCTGAATGTCTCCGAGCAGAGCGGCCTGGGCTTTGCAACATCGCTTGTCTGACCCTTTCAACGTTCTCTGGAGTACGCACAGTGCGTTGCGGCCCCTTCGGTTTTGTTTTCATTATTGAGCCTCCTGTTCGAAGATTGTTAACCCAACGTAAGATTGTGTCACGAGCGGGAACAGTCATTTCGATGAATGTTGAATCTGCGGCGAAACGCACGCTGAACTGCTGTCACTGACTCGCCACTCCTAACAAAATGATCATACGCGAACATGCGGTGTTCTAACGTCCACTGCTCCATGATGGCACCTGAAAGATAAAGGTGAGTGTTAGTTAAAGTTAAATGCTATGAACCCAGGAATGGAATGCTACCTACCGCACGCCCCTCCCATTCCTAATGGCCGATTACTAGCTATTCAAAAAACACTTGATTCCCGTGCCCCACCCGTTACTTTCGGAACACATTTTTCTAAGATTTCCAGCGTCTTTTTTTCCCTATGTTTATTAACATTTCTTCGGTTGTTTTATTTCCTAAGACTGTTTTCCACTCTATTTGTGCCATATAGGATCTGATTTCTTCCCAATTTATAGTCTATGAGTTTGGGTTACATATCTCAAATTTGCTTCTTTCTTCAGTAAGAGTATTTATTTTCAGTGTTTTCGCCATATTTGTTGATACCTCAATAATGTTGTGGTCTGAGATATTTGTTGGTGTTATTTTTGTATCATTGATTTAGTTGTTGTTGTTGTTGTTGTTGTTGTTGGTTAGCCGATCAGCCCACTCTGGTCGATCAAGCCGGCGGTACGCAGGTAACCGATCGCCCTCTCCGGAGTGGACCAGAGGTTCAGCGCACTAGTGATGTTGTGTTGTGTTCTATGTTGTGCTAGAGTGGTACAGTCTGTCATAATGTATTCAATTGTTTGTGGTGTGTTCTGGCACAGGTGGCAGGTGTCGTCTGTGGAGTTGTCTAGTCTGTGTTTATATGTCTGTAAGTTGGGGTGATCTCCACATCGGAATCGTGCAAAGTTAACTCGATCCGATCTGCTCAGGCTGGTCTCTGACCTGTTAATGGGTGGCGGCTTCGCACCTAGGATCGTATTCGGACCAAGTCGTGTCATTGCTTTGTGGGTTAGGTCTTAGGTGTGTGTGTGTGTGTGTGTGTGTGTGTGTGTGTGTGTGTGGTTGTGTGTGTGTGTGTGTTTTCTGTACTGTGTGATGTCTGTGGGGCGTGATATGGAGTGGAGTATTTGATTATAATGTCTCTCTGGTGTTACCTTAATGGTGCGAGGTGTCGGTGCATGATTGTACATGTAGTGGCAAGGGTGTCGTGGGTTAGTTGTCGTTGCTAACAAGAATTGTGTTTTTCTCATGTCTAAATGTTCCCTAACTTTCAGTATTTTTGTTTTTGTGTGCGGGTGTTCTATTGGTGTTGTTTGAGTGCATCCTGTAATGATACGAAGTGCATGGGCTAGCATACTCCATAACTGGGCCAATATATTGTTTGTATATGAGTGATGTTGTTTCCTGCTGGTGTCCAAAGTTTGTGCCTGTTCGTACCCTAAGCGTGTTAAGTCTTGACGTACATTTGTTTTTAATGTCCTGAATGTGGTTTGCAAAAGATAATGATGTGTTGTATGTGACCCCAAGTATTTTGATCCTGTGAGTGTGTGGAATGTTGGTGTTGTTTAGTGTAAGCTGTGGAGTTATCTGGTGTTCTTTTGTGTTGCTTGTAAGCAAGGTGATGGTTGATTTTGTGGGCGCTACTTTGAGTCTATTGTGTGTGAGCCAGTCTTGTATGCTGTTTATGTATATTTGTAGGTTATTTGTAGCGGTGTCGATGTTGTTGTGGGTGGATGTTAGAGTGATGTCATCTGCATATGATGATAAGGTAAGCTTGTTATCTATGGGTGTTGGAATGTCATGCATGTATAAGTTGAACAGTGTTGGTGAGAGAACAGAGCCTCGAGGAACCCCGTTCGGAAAAAGCTTGTGTTTGGATGACTTGCCATTAAATGTGACATGTGAGTATCTTCCTGAAATATAGTTGCTCAGCCACCTTTTGGTGTTATTGTGCATGTTTGTGTTGATGGAACAAGGAACTCTTCTGGGAAATTACATCCACTATAGTTCATCCACTAAGTTACATCCACTAAGCTGGATCCTATCTGCTTTGCAGATAGCTGGTGAGGGAAGCTATATTTTGGGGCCTCTTTGCGAGTAACCCGGTGCCCACGTTGGGCTTTCCATCATGAAAAGAAAAAAACTATAGTATTTGTCATTTATCATTACTTAGTCGAACTATAGTGGATGTAATTTCCCAGAAGAGTTCCCTGTTCCATGCACGGTCTGTGTTTAACATATATATATATATATATATATATATATATATATATAATATTAATTCAAACGTTTCATTAAAGACCAAGGCATAATTAGCATTAATGAGTTCCTTTTTAGCTTTTTTCCAATCTTTGAACATATGTTCTTTGTTCTTCAGAAGCTTGAAAAGTAGATTGCCAATTATTATTTTCACTTTATTTTCAAAAGTTATACACGTGAGCTTTCGCCTCCTAAAGGTATCATCAGACTAAAATAGTCAAATTTAAATCTAAACTCCTAAAACTTTCAAAATTTCAAAATTTCATTGCTAAAAGTAAAAAAAAAAAAAACTTAAAATCTGAAAAAATTCAAAATCCAATTTAAGAAATTTAAAACCCACAAATCCAAAGCGAAAAAAAATCTCAACTTTTTTAATACGCAAGTATAATTTACACAAAGACACTAAATAGTCAAATTTAAAATCCTAAAAATTAAAAAAAAATTAAAAATTTTAAAAATCCTAAAAGGTTTTAAATACATAAGTATAAATACACAAAGAGACTAAATATGAAATGAAGGAGACAAATTCGCATTCCAAATGCTGGAAGAAGACTGAAGATGTAAAATGGGTACGTGAGGTCAACAACTTGGGACCCCACCTGCTGTCATCGTTATCGATTGGAGGGTCTGTCTATGACCTTCAATCTTTCAAATTCAGTGTCCAGGCATCTCGAAAACCTTGGACCTTGATTTTGACTCTCTCTTCTTTATGGTGGAGGGGGGGAGGGGGGGGGAGTATGTAAGTAATGGTAAATGGCAAATACTAAAGTTTTTCTTTTTCATAATGGAAGCACAACGTGGGCAACGGGTCACTAGCAAAAGAGCCCCAAAATATAGCTTCCCTTACCAGTTATCTGCTAAGCAGATAGGACCCAGCTTTGGGATAGGGTCTAGGTTTAAAGCTAGCCTAGACAACCAAATTCAGAACCTCAGTATCTGCAAGAAATTCTGACTCGGAGTCACGGGCACTAACCATTATTCTCTAACATGATAAAATTTAATCCAACCTTTTGAGTCAGATTCGAATTCTAGTGGGAGGGAGTTATACCCTGGTTTAGCTTCCACCCGAATTGTTCATTTTTGACGAAGGTCAAGCTTGTCACTCCACCTTAGACCTACAGTTTAACGTGGAATCCGAACTACGCCCGACCAGCAGCCCAGCGTCTTAACCACTAGGCTACCAGGGTACCCATTTATCTACTAGCCACTTTCTTCATTGTGTGAAAGGATGAACAGTGGGTTTTGCTGCGCTTTGTCTGCCGTCACCGGGTCTCGATCCGGGGCCTATAGATTCGTAGTCAGCGACGCTAACCACTACACCACCATTATATATATATATATATATATAGACAGAGAGAGAGGAGAGACTTAACATTTGAATAGAAATCACTAAAATCAAAATGTGTAAATCCTAAATAAAATCCAACCTTAAAACGAGATTTCAAATTACTCACATCCAAAAACCAAACTTAAAAATATTGGCAGTAAAGATCAACAAGAAAATTTTCATCGTTCTTATAAATGAAATTAATTATTATTAAATATTATAAATAAAATTAGTTTTTATGGTTTAAAGTCTTCTCGTGACTCGTGAAATCACAAATGAACAAAGTAAAAAAATAACGAACTAAATCTTTGCTCCCAACATCAACGTCAACTATTCACTTCACCGAGAGGACATTAATGGGATGTCGCAACAAAGCTTTGACTTTTTACGAGTCAAATAAATATGCGATGGTTTTTTTTTCCATCCCACGAACGCGTTTTAGCTTCAAAGGTAAAATTGAGGAAGTGTAAATAAGTATTGCGTGAATTGGCGCATAGAAATTTTCGTTCATATTGAGTTTAAAATGTGGTGTTTAGAAAAGTCATATGAAGGTTATTTCCGCTGTTCAACATTAATTTTTTGCGATGTATATATATACAGCCGGTTGAATAAGTCCTGTCCTCCTTGCGCTTATAAAAGGAACATGAAAGACAAAAAGTGCAGCAATTTAAATTCATAACCGACGACCAGTTACCATGGAAAAACTAATATATGCATTTTGAAGGAAACCATTCATTTGGATTATAAGAAATAATGCATGTTATTATTATAACCTAGCAATCCTCTTTACTAAAAGACCATAAGTTGTTACAGTGTATTTATTCTTTCTTAAATTATTCTCCCAACTGAAAAGTTTCCTTCGAAAAGCATATACTGGTTTTTATGGTAACTGAGAGTCGTTGCTGAACTTAAATCTTTGAAAGCGTTGCGTTTCTGCCTTTCTCGGTATTTTATGGGCGTACGGGAAACAGTATATATATATATATATATATATATATATATATATATATATCAAAGCCATCGACAGTCGGTACCAACCGTCCCTTTAGTAGTCCACCACAATCCGCAATTAGAAACCATAGAAATGAAAACAACCATCCCCTTCACAAAAGTCAGTTCGAAATTCCAACAAGAACCAATAACCTTACAGAACTCCGAATTTTAGAATCTTTGTACATCTATAGAAACAAACCCTCCATTAACAGCAATAGTTCATCTTACAAATTACAGTTCTTCTAACTAACTAACTAACCTACTTTCATACCTTCCAATGTAACTGAACATACAGTTTTCTCTCAGTATCTGCCGAATATGGAGGTTGACGTAATCATTGTGTATTTATCAGTTGAGATAATTTTAATTTAATTTAATTTTAATGATTTTAATTTTCTTTTGTATTGATTTAATTTTAATTATTTATTCTTATTTTTGTTTTAAGGTTTTAAGATTTATAATTCACTGATGATGACAAAAGACTTGTCGAAACGTCTGAAGTACAAAAAATAAACGAAAATGTTTGCTGTTGTGTTGGTCTTCTTCTATATATATATATATATATATATATATATATATATATACACGTGTGTGTGTGTGTGTGATTGAACTCAGAATGGCCCCTTGAAGTTTTATATGATACACACAGACCATGCATGGAACAAGGAACGCTTCTGGGGAAATTAAATCCACTATAGTCCGAATAATATATATATATATATATATATATATATATATATATATATATATATATATATATATATATATGAGCGGTGTTCAATAACTAAAGTTACGCGTCACATGACCAAAATCAAATCTCATAATGTCGACGTTCAGCGACCTTATGCAAGTATATGAACTTTGAATTTCAAACTACATTTCAGATTTCAGTGAAAATGACTAACCTAACGTAACCTATCCTAACTGGGCATAATGTAACCTAACCTAATCTAATTTAAACTAACTTTTAGTATCGACCTTACGCATGTCGACATTGCGCGAATCAACTTCGTTCCGCTACCCGAAGGTCTCATGGTTTATTTTGCGATTCTGTTTACTAATAAAAATATTTATATACAGACGAGTCAAAGGTCTCTCTGGGTACACTACTTCTGTACATAGTTCCAAATTTGATGAAACATCTGTCCCAACGCGAAGGCGATAAAGTGAAACATGGTGTGCTCTCTTCGCTCAAATGAACAAGACTCACATTTTAGGATTACGCGAACAAAATCGAATTTCATAATGTCGACATTCGACCTTACACGAGTCGGCCTTATTCGGATCGATCTTGTGCAGATTGATATTGTTCCACTAATTCTATTTTTACGGTGCTGCCATTGAGTCATTAGTGTCATGTTGGGATAGGTGTTTCATCAGATTTTGAGACTATGCGTAGAAGTCGTGTACTTGACGTCCTTTGACTTGTATTTATAACAAAGTTTTTGTCAATAAATGGAATCGCGCTATAAGCCTCCATACCTTATTTATTGAACACGTCTCATGTGTATATACAGTGTATATCATGACGGTTTGAAATTAGGCGCCGGTAGCTCAGTGGTTATTGTAGCGATGTCATTAGTTCGTTCCAGGCCGCTGGCATCGGATAGAGTTGTGTGTGTGTGTACGCGCGTGCTCGCAATATGATGAGTTTTGGATCATAATTACTTTTGTGTTCTGAAGACTTACATTCTTTGTAATGACATACACGACCATTAGGAGTGATTACGTCTTCAAAGCATGCAAAAATACAGTATCAGGATATATATACCCAGGTGAACCAAAAGTAGGTGGACAGTAGGTTGAATAGGGTTTGTGTTTATTATATTATAACTATGGTGTTCATTATAACTATGTGTTTGTGTTATATTATATTAAATATTAACTAAATTTATTTAAATTTAATCTTTTTTCTTTTCAGATAGTTCAGAGAACCCATAATGGCAATAATCTAAATACTGATGCCAGAAAATGGTGTTAAAAGAGTATTGGAAATCTCAAAATACTGAAACTGTTAGAACAAAATGGGTTGAAACATTTGGTATTCAAGCCCCAAAGAGACAAACCATTTACCGCATTCGTGACAAATTTGATGCCACTGGCTCAATTCTTAATGCCCCAAGAACTGGTCGACCCAAAACAGTTTGCACAGAGGACAATAAGCAACTTGTTGCCGAAGCATTTGTTCACAGTCCAAAAAGTCCACCAGAAGAGCCTCAGCAGAACTGGACATTTCACAAACCTCTATTATACGAATTCTGAAATCTATTGGGTTGAAAGCTTATCGTCCACGGCTAATTCATGGCTTATTGGAGGATGACCCAGACAGGCAGCTGCAATTTAGTGAGATCATGCTGAACGAAATTGAAGGAAATCCAATAATTTTAGATAACATTGTGGACCGATGAGGCTTCTTTCAAATTATCAGGTCATGTTAACCGACATAATTGTGTTTACTGGTATAGTGAGAACATGCATTTAACATTAGAGCAGCAACTAAAACTAGCCTGGTGTTACTGTTTGAGGTGGTATTTCAAGTTCTGGTGTTTTAGGACCAATTTTTGTTGATGGAACAGTCACAGGTGATAAGTATCTCGAAATTCTAATGAATGAAGTTGTTCCACACTTACAACAACAGCCTAATTCACATGACCTCTATTTCCAACAAGATGGGGCCCCTCCACATTATTCAAGAGCAGTCCGTGAGTATCTTGATGAAACATTTCCCGAGAAATGGATCGGCCGAAGAGGTCAAATTGAATGGCCTGCACGTTCACCTGACTTTACCCCAATGGATTTTTCTTTTGGGGAGTACTCAAGGACAAAGTTTATAGTCGAAAACCACGAAGTGTTGGTGATTTGAAAAATTACATCAGAGATGCATTTCAGAAATTAATGCACAAAGAAACTTGTGCAAAAATGTTTGTCGAAGTGTGAAAGGTAGACTTCAAAGCTGCGTAAATTGTGATGGACAGCAATTTGAGCACCTGCGTTGATAAAATTTTCAGTGCTTTTGTATTGTATTGGTATAAGTTAATTTTTTTTTTATTTTGTATTATAGTATACAAAAAAATTAAATATAATTGTATATGTATTCTCAAAATAAACGTTATCATTTACTGTCCACCTACTTTTGGTTCACCCGGTGTATATATATATATATAGACAGAAATTAAATTAAGGTAAATATGCATTTAGTGTAATTCGTGTGGAAACAATAATTCACAAATAGAATGATTCCATTTCAGTTCTTTTCGTAGAAAATGGTTTTCCATATTTTACTATTTTTCTTTCTGAAAGTTCACTTAGCATATAAAATGATACAAAGGTTCTCATTTTCATACAACTTTCTCTCTTTGACGTAGAGAAGGAAATTCTGTATGTGAACTTTGATTTTATTTGATTTATATTCTATTATTCTTTCTCTTTCACGACTCCATCTTTGATTTAGAAAATATAAAAAAAAAACTTCAATATTCTCATACCTTCAACGTCACAAAATTTTATTTTTTGAAAAATGTAAAAATTCACAGAGATTTTTCATGATTTCTTCGGAAAATTTGATTTAAAAAAACTTGATAAATATTTGAACGAAATTGGAAGATGGACCAGTTTATATAATATGAAACCAATTAGAATGTTTTATAATTGATTTCAAACACGGCTGCCACAACTCTTTTAGAGGGAAGCCAAGACAGCTGCAGATGGCGAGACTCAGGAGAGATGCGAGATATTTACGAATATATATTGTTTCCTCCCCTTTACCTTCTTCGGGAGGGTACTTAAAAAGTAGTTTGATATTGGAAGCGTAATCCCGCCCACATACAGCGGGCATCCACTGAGCCAGTGCTGGTATGTGGTATATCACACTATCACAGTAAATACCAACATCTGCCCGATGACCGTTTGCTATCTGAGTATATATGTATACCATAGAAAATGTTCATCCTTAGCGATATTTCTCGGTTAACATAAATGCATAAACGAGTTTCTTCATTTATGCAGTTCTGATGAAATTATTGTGATTTCAAATATTCTTTCTGGACGAAAAATTAATCAGGACTCTTCCATGCAATGATCATTGTACAATTTTAACCCTAGCTCCAATATCCATTCAGGAGTCTTTTCTAAGACTGAATGAAATTGTCTGTCATAAACGAGAACAAAATGAATAAAGTAGGTTTGCGGCTAGATGATTAGTGTCTTTTGCAATTCGAAATGGATGTGTAAGCCACAAATCCATCAGAAAGCGTCAGACATTACGTTTTAACTCCGTACTATTGCATCAGTGTGAGTATTGTGTTCATTGTTACAGTATAACTTAAATGTATTTATATTATATATTTAAATGTACATAAAGTAACGTCTATAACTTTGGTTTTTCTTCCATCCGAATTGTTCATTCTGACGATGGTCAAGCTTTGTTACTCTACCTTAGACCTACAGTTTAACGTGAAATCCGAAACACGCCCCACCAGCAACTTAACCACTAGGCTATCCAGGTTCCCATTTATCTACCAACCAATTTTTTTTATTTATTGTGTAGAAGGATGAACAGCTGGGTTTTGCTAAGCGCCGCCTGTCGTCACTGGGTCTCGATCCCGGGGCTGATGGATTCGTAGTCAGCGACGCTAACCACTACACCATCATATATATATATACAGAGAGAGAGAGAGAGAGAGAGAGAGAGAGAAAATGGAAGTAATTTCAAGCGATTTTTATCATGCAATACAAATATTGATTTTTGTTCACTGGCCGAAGGTGAATTCGTTGTTGTAAACTGTAAAAAGAAAAATAACTTTATTGGAAAGGTAAAATTAATGGAAACAAACCAGTGACAACAAAAGACTTCCATTTTTCATGTCACATAACTGTTATATCCAATAATAATATCTGACTTTACATGCTTCTACAGTATCTCTTCAAGGGAAGGATAACATCCAGACAGGCTGTGTTCCCACTTTAGGTCACACTGTCGGTTATCATTTAATTTCTCGCAAAATCATTTGCTTTCTTTAGCCACAAATCGTTGTTGCTGGATCTCTCTACAGGGTGACCTAACAAGACTTTCGATATGTGATTGTTATAAAGTCTTTAAGGGGTTTTAAAATTAATACCTTGTTATCCATTTTAGATAGAACGATAATAGCGATGTTTGGGGTTGTTTAACTCCTTTCGTTACGGAGAGGACCTTCGTTTTACGTGGGATCCGAACCACAGTCGTTACATCATCTGAACGCAGAGGATGGGCATCCACCCAACTACTGGACAACCGAACGTCGATTAATTTCGTTGATCTAACGTGAAGGAGAACTGTGACGTGCCCATGACGTACCCTGAGATAGAACAAAAATAACAAAACGCCATTATTAGTAAATTAATTAATTAATTCATATTTTTCTATTTATAAAATAAAAATGGATCACCTGAAGATCAGGGCCCCCAGCCTTCGTTAGTTACCTATATAAGGCTAACTAACGAAAATATCACGACTTAACCTAACCAATCGTTAGGTCAACTGTACGCCCTTGACGATTGGTTAGGTTAAGTTGTGATATTTTTGTTAGTTAGCCTTATATAGCTAATTAACGAAGGCTGGGGGGCCCTGATCTTCAGGTGATCCACAAAAATATTACAATTTTTGTTGTTACAATAATTTTAAAATAAAAAAAGGTTGTCAACTGGACTACAGTAAAACCTGTATAACTCGGATCTGGATAAACCGGAATCCTCTATGAGCAGAAAAAAATATACTCAGGAAAACCTCTTACTCGGAACTTGTCCGAGTTGTATAGAGAAAGTCCGAAGTGACCACGTGGTAAACTCCGATACCCGTTAGCAGTGCGGCAAAACGACGCCATTTCCTTACATTACCTTAGATTATTCATATGTACACTTCTACATATAATAATTTTTCTCTTTCAGAAACACTGTTTTAGTACATTTTGTTGATTTATACACCTTAAAATAAGGTTTTTAAAATTTTACCTCCATAAGACGGAATCCTCTACTTCTCGGACTACCCCTCCTCCAATTAGTCCGAGTTATACAGGTTTTACTAGACTTATTTTATTTGATTTGGCCCTTAAGCTTTAAGCTTTACTGGGCTTTACTGGGCTCTCAGAAGTAGTTATGATTAATAATATTCATATATAAGTCATAAATAAGAAGTATTGATTAATTTAAAATACATAAATGATATATGGAAATTATACAATGAATAAAATTTGCTCATGAATAAAATTGGGTGGCGATAAAAATGTTTCGCGCTGATTTATATTAATTGATAGTTTAGAAAAATATTTTGTTTGAGAAACTTTTTTTATATTTCAACACGAAAAAAAAGACTATTTTTAGACAAGCTATACATAATCATCGGTGACTCAAATGTAAAAATCTAGGCAAAATAAAACCGCACAATACCAAACTGTTGTTATACAAACATCTGATTATATTCAAGAACAAAATATTATATCATAGAAAGAAAACTACCTACTCTAAATACCCAACTTTCACATTTGGTATGAAATTGAGTGGAATCACGGCACAAACCGCCTACGTAAGATGTTGCTGGCAATGATGCCAGTGTCGGTCCGAAACACGGAAATTAAGTGGCTGCTACCATAATGCTACCCTATAGTCTACTCTTCATAGTCATTTGTGATTAATGGGTCAAAATGTCGGTTCTAGGAAATTTCGCGGCAAACATTTTCGCCGTAGGAAAATTCGCCGTAAACATTTTCGCCGTAAACATTTTCGCCGTAAGACAAATTCGCCGTAAGGACATTTCGCAGTAAAATTTTTTAAAAATAATCAATGGATGATTATTTAAGAAATTTATTTAACCAAACTATCACGACTTAACCTAACCAATCGTCAATGCCGTACAGTGAGTTTCAAAGTAAGATAAGGAATTTATTTAAGAAATTTATTTAACCAAACTATCACGACTTAACCTAACCAATCGTCAATGCCGTACAGTGAGTTTCAAAGTAAGATAAGGAATTTATTTAAAATTTATTTAACCAAACTATCACGACTTAACCTAACCAATCGTCAATGCCGTACAGTGAGTTTCAAAGTAAGATAAGGAATTTATTTAAGAAATTTATTTAACCAAACTATCACGACTTAACCTAACCAATCGTCAATGCCGTACAGTGAGTTTCAAAGTAAGATAAGGAATTTATTTAAGAAATTTATTTAACCAAACTATTACGACTTAACCTAACCAATCGTCAATGCCGTACAGTATAAAGAATTTTAATTGTGGTAGACTGCTCGAAGCTAGGTAGACCGCACACTTAACCAGCACCGGCTATTATAAGGTTCAGTTAAACTTTTTTTTTTATTTTTATTTTATTTTATTTACGGCGAAATGTCCTTACGGCGAATTTGTCTTACGGCGAAAATGTTTACGGCGAAAATGTTTACGGCGAATTTTCCTACGGCGAAAATGTTTACGGCGAATTTTCCGGTCACGCAAAATGTCATACACGAGATACGATAGAATATAGACGAATATTTAATTACTCACTTACGTCATCAGTGAGTGAAAATGTTAAATCACTGTCAACTCATTAAAGTCATTGTGAAAATATTTCATTTTTATTTGTTTTTTGTTTATATTTCTAAATTTATTTATGAAATAAATATATATTACAAGGATTCCCAACTGTGGCAAGCAAACAATTTATGTTCTTTGTTCAGCTATTTCAAGGGCTCACGAGAGGTGAATAATAAGTGCAAGATATACACAAAATACACACACACACACACACACACACACATATATATATATATATATCATACATATACTGTACGTACAGTATGTGTGTGTGTGTGTGTGTGTGTGTGGAAAGATCACATACACGCGCCTCGGTGGTGTAGTGGTTAGCGTCGCTGACACGAACCCATCGGCCCTGGGTTCGAGACCGGTGACGGCAGCCGGCGTGCAGCAAAACCAGCTGTTCATCCTTCCATAAAATAAAGAAAGCGGTTGGTAGATAAATGGGTGGCCAGGTGGTTAAGACGCTGGGCTGCTGGTGGAGCGTGGTTCGGATTCCACGTTAAACTGTAGGTCTAAAGTGGAGCGTAAAGCTTGAGTGAAAAGCTTGACCTTCGTCAGAATGAACAATTCGGGCGGAAGCTAACCAAAGGTTACCAAAGGTACACTCTCTTTCCAAAACAGCTTCTAAGGGGTTACGTGTGCTGTATCGGCACAGGGCTCTTGTTCGCCCCTTTATGGAGTACGCTTCTCATGTGTGGGGTGGCTCAACCCATACAGCCGTACTTGAGTGGGTGGAATCAAAGGTTTTTCGTCTCATCATTTCCCCGCCTCTTACTGACTGTCTTCAATCTCTCCCTCTCTCGCCGCAATGTTGCCTCACTCTCTCTTTACTATCGCTATTATATCGACACCAGACCAAACATCTGATTCTCTAACTGCATGCTTCCTCCTTTAAGGAGAGCACGCAGCACCAGACTTTCTACACTTTCTCATTCATTTTCTGTCCAACTCTCTAACCCAAATGCAAGGGTTAATCGGTATTTTCAATCTTCATCTACTCACCGGTCACTCTGGAAAATCTTTCCTCAATCCATCTTTCCTCCTGTCTATGACCTTCAATCTTTCAAACGCAGAGTGTCTAGGCATCTCGAAAACCCTGGACCTTGATTTTGGCTCTCTTCTTCTTCTATGGGGTTTGCTTTTGCGGGCGTTCACCCTTGGCCCCTCCTTCCTGCATAATATATATATATATATATATATATATATATATATATATAATATATATATATGATGAATAAAACCACGAAGGAAAGGAAACACAGATGGTGCTCAAGCGTTCCTGAGGATGTCATTAGACGAAAGCGTTTGAGCACCATCTGTGTTTCCTTTCCTTCGTGGTTTTATTCATCATAAATATTTTTCACGTGTTACTTTCGTGAAATAATTTTCATATATATATATATATATATATATATATATATATATATATATATATATGGTCCCCCGCAAGGGGTTCTAAGCTCGTGCTCTTGAGTGCTCTTTGTGCTCGTTTGTACGTGCTTGTTCCTGGAGGTTTCACGTGCGCCCTCCCGGCCCTAGCACCCAAGGATGATGGGGCTCGACCCTGCAGTCCTTGTCATCTTTGGTCTTTTTCCACTTCGACTGTCCCCTCCACCCTTTCTTTTTCCTCTGTCTTTCCTCTCACTTTTTCTTTGTTTTTCCGCTGAGATATGCCCTTTAAATAGAGGCGAATCGGTTCTTCCCAAACTAAAAAAAAATATAATATATATGTGTGTGTGTGTGTGTGTGTAAAAACAATAATATTTTTTGTATTATTTACCAGCGTTATGATAATAATAATAATAATAATAAATCAGCGATCATGCAAAGGGTTGATCGCCATTCCTAATAACAAAAGAGGATAGATGTGCACATTGCATCTGCACGCACAGGAAGCTTTTATCTCGAGCACCTTTAATTCCAAACGTACTGGGCGGAAGGACGCTGGGTTGAAGTATTATTATTGGTATAATAATAATGATATTATAATTCTTTTCCTCATATTATTATATATATATATATATATATATATATATATATATATTATATATATATATATATATATATATATATATATATAATAATAAAAACCTCACTCTCTATAAGTCATTATTTATATGTTGTGTCCCGACTGGTGTTATGTAATATAAATGTTATTCAACCATACTTATTCATACATCCATGTTCTTTCTTGACCGAAATCCTTTATTAATTTTATGACCTATTACCTATTGTCTACTTATGCCCTATCAGTCTATGGTTACTCGTGTTTATATTACGCACACAACCTATTGTGTGACGAATGATATGTGTGCACTACTTTGTGCAGTCATACATGTCCCTTGACGATCATGATTACGCACATGTAAATACGTCCACATGTATTATTTTTACTTTTTTATTATTTTTTTTTTCACCTCTCGCGAGTTAGTTATTATTGCTGATACGAAGGGTTCGAATTCACAAACAAGCATCTGAATTCGAAACCTTTTCTCTCACTTCTGCTACCAATTTATAACGTTAAGATGTTATGTACCCGGGTAATATACTATATTGTTTCCCTGCCAGGCCACTGGTTATTATCTACTTACGGCACATAGTTATCCACGTTCTCATTACCTGTACTCACTACTTCTACCTAATTGTCATTCAAATTCCGTTGCTTATGTGTTACGTTATCATTAATGTCCGTGTACTTCTAAATGAAAAGTACACCGTATTTTTCTCTGCTTTCCTCATCGCTGGCTAATTAGACTTTCAAATCATGATAATCAACCATTTCTCTAATAATATTAGACATAATTTGGCGTAATTATTGTTGACTATAAATATATAACATTGTTGTTAATCCCCTTTAAATTATAAAACAACGGAGAACTCTCCGTCATTATCTAAATTGTATTACCTATTCAGATTACTTCAGTATTAGGTATGTCAATTAACAAATTGTTAAAATTGTAATTAACGGTAATTAATATACTTAATATAATGTAAATTATGGAGTACTTAATGTACTCGGTACATGTCGGCACCCCGACTTTAGGTCGCCATCCAAAAGTGTATACCTTACAAAAACTAGTATTTTATTTTGTTAACTTTTTGCTTAAATTATGCTTAACGTCCGAATTCTTGAACCCTCCAGCTAAAGCGGGAGCTTGGCCTTCAACTGCACCCCACAAAATTCGGACTTCTTTGTTTTTTATATTGTAGATGAGATCATTCCTGCCGTAGCCTTTGCCCGAGGAGGCTAAGCCCTCCTCGCTGTAGATTCCTACCTGAGCCCTTGATACCAGAGGTTGCACCTCTCCCGCTCTAAATTCCTGCCCAGGGCCTTTGTTACAAAGGGTTGCTCCCCTCTCATTTTTAATTACTGTTTGAGCTGTTATCGTAAGAGGCTGTAAATTCATTTCCCTCCTTCAGTGCCTCGTCCTGTATATGTAATTTGTAAATAAAACTTATACGAGTGAACGAAAACTTTGATTTAAAAGTGAAGTGTTTCCATTCATCCAGAGCCGGATTTAGACGTGTGGAGGCCCTGGGCAGCCTCCATGTGGAGGCCCCCTACCTTAGGGGAAGACATAATTGAAGTCATCCATAAGATTCATAATATAATTAACATACATACACTTTCAAAACATCGTGCACTCTTGTGTCTGTCCATTCCACTCATTTCTGCAAAAAATTAAAGCCTCGGGTTACTCGGGTATTCCATTATAGTGAGAGTAGGCCTAAAAGAGTAATAAAAACAAAATAATAATCAGTACACAACAAATAGTAATTGGTAAAAGTTTATGTACTACAGTGGTATTGGATGCGCGTGTTTTTTTGTGATCATCTATCGGGTTTTTCTAGTTTCGGGTTTTTTCTATTTTGATAACGGCTTGTCAATATGTGGAGGTCCCCAAGATGTGGAGGCCCATGGGCAGCTGCCCACTTTGCCCACTCCTAAATCCGGCCCTGCATTCATCCCTTCGGGGGAAAAAAACAAACTTGGTAGAAACTATTTACCGTATTTGTCGGCTTATAAGACGCACTTTTTTTCCTTATAAATACCTTAAAAAATCGCCCTGCGTCTTAGAAGCCGAAAGTGGCAATACAGCACATGCGCAAAACCGTTGATTAATAACAAATAATAAGAGTAATAATCATATTATCTTTCTTTATTGACTTTTGGGTTTTCTTTTTATTGACTTTTACGTATCCATTGTATTAACAATAAATTGCATCAAAAACTTTTTTTCTTGAATTTACCTTTCCAAAATTAAGGTGCGTCTTTCACGGCGCAGCGTCTTGTAAGCCGTCAAATACGGTATGTTGATACTCGGATGCTCCTGACTAAAGCCGAGCTTACCCAACGAGGACCACCTTCGTTGGATTGTCCAAAGTGCATTTACCTTAAAAAGTCGCCAACGGGCAGTGGCTCGTGAAAGTGCGTGACATATATATATATATATATTTTTTTTTTTTTTCTTTCCAGATTTACCGCCGATTCGTACCTAAAGAGACGGTACATATCTCGGCGAGGCAGTGAGTGGGTGATGTCACTGTGCTAGGGGCGGTAGACTAGGGAATGAGTAAGGGTCAGTCGATGGATAATGGGTAGGAGGGGTACGGTTTCAGATACGATGGAGCAGATGGGAGTGAGTAAGGAAGAGGAAAACGGCTTCTGCTGAAAAGTGGGGGCCGTCGGCGAGTATAGATCGTAGGCAGTTGGGTATGGGGTTTTCGGCCGAGAGAGGGAAACACCTGCGACGGAGAGCGGCCAACTTTGAGCATTCCACCAGAAGGTGTAAGACAGTGATAGGGGTATGGCAGGTAGAGCAAAGCGGGGCTGGCGATTTCGCCATAAGGTGTCCGTGGGTGATGCGGGTGTGACCTATGCGGAGACGGGCTAGGATTACTTCTTTATGGCGGGACCGGTGGAATGAAGAAGCCCAGTATCCTATGTGCGGTTTGATCGTGTGGAGTTTGTTTTGTGTGGCCTGGTCCCATTCCCGCTGCCATATGGAGCGGAAGTGGGAGCGGAAAGCCGGAAGAAGTCGGAGAAGGGGAGGGGTCGGGAGGAGGCCGGCAGCAAGCAGGCCGTCTTCGCTGTGCGGTCCGCCGCCTCGTTACCCTGGATGCCGACATGAGCCGGGACCCAACAGAATGCGATTGTCTTATGTTGGAAGATCGTTAAAGAGTGGAAGGTCTGCTGGATGGTACAGACGAGTGGGTGAGGGGAGTTAAATCTTTCTAGGGAGAGAAGTGCACTTTGGGAATCCGAATAAATGACAAAAGAGCTGGCAGAGTGGGTGCGCACAATATCGAGGGCCTCCGTTATGGCGAAAAGTTCCGCCGAAAAAACGGAGGCCTCGCGGGGCAGGCCGACGCTCGGAGAGCGGCTGGGACAGAATCACCGCTGAGGAGGCCACACCAGCTTCCGAGCGGGAACCACCCGTGTAAATGGCGATTGCGTCCGGGTGTTGGGTTGCGTGTTCGCGGAAAAGTGACCTGTATATCATGGCGCTCGTGGTAGTCTTCGGTAGGGAACACAGATCTTTGCAGAACTTGATAGGGGTTAGGATCCAGGGAGGGTAGATGCTGAATGAAATGGGGATAACTGAGGGGGCGGGCATGTTGAAAAGATCAAGGAAAGAGCGGACCGCTTCAGTGAAGTGCCAGCTCCGTCCCTGAGGTGGTAGTTATAAAACCGCCGTGCCCAGAAGCGAAGAAGGTAGCCTCTGTGCACGGAGGTATGTCCGCATGAGGAGTAGACCCCGTCGGAGGGCGAGAGGGAGATGATCACATTCCACATAGAGGCTGGAGGCTGGGAGGAGCGGAAAGCACCGGTGGCGAGGCGGAGGCCTCTATTAAGTACCGGGTCCAGGATACGGAGGCGGGCGTTGGAGGCTGAACCATAAACTGCGCTACCATAGTCCAGCTTCGACTGTACTATGGAAGTATAAAGGCGAAGAAGAGAGCGTCGATCTGCACCCCATGTGGTGTGAGAGAGGTGATCCAGGAGAGCGAGGGGGCGTCGAAGGAATTGCTTTAAGTGCTTGAGATGGGGAACCCAATTGAGCCGTCGGTCTAGGGTCATGCCCAGAAAACGCGTGGAGGGTACCACCTCAAGAGGACTGCCATATAATGTAACAGAGGGTAGAGGAAGGGTTGTGGGTCTTCTTCTACTGAAGACCATACACTTGGACTTAGGGATGGAGAGGCGGAAACCCACCGACGTCGCCCACCTCTCCACCCGGTAGATGGCGAGCTGCATTTGCCGCTGAACGACAGACGATTCTCGCCCTGCGAAGTAGATTGCAAGGTCATCCGCGTAGATGGAAGAGCGGATTGTAGGTGGAAGGCATTGAGAGACCGTGTTCATCACGACAGAGAAGCAGAGAACACTGAGGATGCTTCCCTGTGGGACCCCGTCCTCCTGCACAAAGGGTCAGAGAGGACTGAGCCCACCCGGACTTTAAAGGTCCGAGAAGTAAGGAAGCCCCTGATGAAGGTAGGCATGGCTCCGACAAGGCCCAGATGTCGGAGCTGACCGAGGATCATTGCTCGACGGGTGGTGTCATAGGCCTTCTGGATGTCGAAGAAAACTGACAGTACGAACTGTCTATTGTCGAAGGCATCCTGTATGTCTCGGCTGAGAAGCAGGAGGGGATCAGTGGTGGAGCGGAATTGTCTGAAGCCGGACTGGGTAGACGGGAAGGAATTGGTACGTTCAAGGACGAACGATAATCGCGTAGCGACCATTTTTTCGAGGATCTTGCAGGCACAACATGTCAGGGCGATTGGTCTGTAGTTTGTGGGGTCCAGGGATCTTTGCCGGGCTTGGGGATAGGGATGACGTGGGCCTCCTTCCACCTAAAGGGGAAGGCACCCTCTATCCATATGCGATTGTATAGTCTAGCAGGAAAATTTGTAAGGTAGAGTGGAGGTGTTGGATCATGCCGTACGGAATACCGTCCGGGCCGGGCAAGGGGATCGTCGAGAGGCCAGTGCCGTCTGTAGTTCACGCATGGTAAACAATCGGTTGTAGGTGCTGTCTATGGACGGTGGGGAGGGGCTATCGTCAGGGGCGGGTACGGGATTGGCTGCAGAGGAAGAAACGGCGGCGAAGGTAGAAGCAAGGTGGTCTGCCACCGACTTGGGCTCACATAGGAGTCCGTGTTTGTCCGGAGGACCGGGGGTCGGGAGGGGACATGTCGCCTCTCGACGCCCCGCACCTTCTTCCAGATGGTAGCCGAAGGTGTGTTGACGGTAATGCCGGACACAAAGGCACGCCAAGAGGCTCGGCGCGCTGTCTTCATTGTGCGGCGGGCGATGGCCCTGACCCGCTGCATTTCCGTGCGATGGATGGGGAGTCGCGTCCGGTAAAAGCGCCGAGTTGCCTTCTTCTTGGCGCGCACGGCCTCCGCGCACTCCGGGGTCCACCAAGGAACCCGTCGGGCGCGGGGGTAGGCGGAGGATTGTGGTACGCTTGTGCTTGCGGCCGTTAGAACGACGGACTCGAAGTATGCGACGCACCGTCGATGGATGGGAAGTGGGCAGTTGTAAGTGGTATATGTGTTGTCGCGGAAGCGGGCCCAATTCGCGTTGGTGGTAACCCACCTTACCGGTACCCGTACGGTCTGGTCGGGTCGATTGAGGGTGAGTAGAATGGGGAGATGGTCACTGCCATAGTCCTCTCGGAGGACTTGCCACGTGAAGTCTAGGAGGGCATCAGTTGATACGAGGGACAGGTCTATACAGGATGGAGTGCAGGTGGTGGCATGGTAGAATGTGGAGAGCCATCGTTGAGGCACTCGAAGGAGAGCTCGGTCATGACGGATATCAGGGTTGGGGCCATATAGGTGGGTGTGTGTCGCCCCACAAGGGGTGACGACTATTGAAATCGCCCAGTAGTAGGAAGGGCCTGGGGAGTTGTTCCACGACTTCCACCAGGTCGTCGCGGGAGACTTGAGCGTGGGGGGGAAGGTAGATTGAACAAATGGTGTACTGTCTATCCAGGGAGAGCCGGACGGCAGTCACCTGTAGCGGGGACCGGATGGAGAGATTGTAGAAGGGGACTGCGTGGTGGACGAGGATGGCAGCTCCCCTTCGAGTGCAGGTAGGAGGCGGGGTGGCGACGCAGAAATAACCAGTGGGGCAGGGCATGGACCTGGTCCCCAGGATTAGCTCCTGGAGACAGACACACACCGGACGGGAAGTGGCAATCAAGGAGTTAAGGCCTTCATGTTTGCAAGATTCCTCGACAGTTCCAGTGGACTATCGTGGTTTTCGGGGGATCCATTAGTTGATGAAGGGGGATGGGTAAAGGTATAGGCGCTAGGGGTTGGAGTGTGAAGGGGATCTGGAGTTCGCGAAACTGAAGGCTGGGTCGGGAGCATGGCTGGCTATCTACCGTTCACCAGGGAAGGAATCGGTCGGCCTGTCGAACCCTGCGGAGGTTGCGGGGTCGAGTCGGCCGAGCGAGACCGGAGGCGTGGATCACGGCAGGCAGAGGAACATCGTGGGCTGAGCGGGTCGGAAGTGCCTTGTCGGGCTTCTATGGTCGGGCCAGGGGGGGGCAGGTTAACCCAAAAGGGGCGCTACCCCGCCTGTCCGGGGTCTCACGGCGGACCCTAGGTGGTGACAGGGGGTACCAAAAAGACCGGGCGGGTGGGAGGGAGGGCGTACTCAGGGTAGCTGATAAGGGGGGGTCGGGGATGTTGGGGGGGTAGGTACGATGGGGGTGGAAGGAGGTGAACCAGAGTGGTCTCGTGGAGGGGTGGAGAAAATGGCACCAGAGGCAAGGGCAGATCCAGGAGACTCATGGGCGTGGGCGCAGCCGAGCTTCCCTCGGTCACACCGTGCAGCGCGCCAGAGCCGCATCCACTGGATCCACTGGGCTGGGTCTCGTCGTACAGGGCGGGTCGTGGATTTCGGCCACTATTGTCAGAGTCTGTGGGGGTAGAACGGTGGGACTTCTACGATGGGGAGAGATGGACATAGTGGGCGTGGTGGGCGGTGTAAGGGTCCGAGCCGTCTTCTTGGTCTTAGGGGAAGAGGGAGAGAGACGTTGGGAGGCCGGAGGGTCTGGTGACACGCTCCGGCGTCTCCGCCTCGACGGCTTGCTCCGGGCGGCAGGTTCGGGCGTGTACAGGGAGTACTGGGAAGGCAGGGTTTGAGGTGGCTGGGACCTGGAAACCCTGGTCCCAGACTCCTGGGGGATTCGTGGCAGGTGAGGTGAGGGAAGAAGAGGAACGGTGGGGGGACAGGGGACCGTCGGGTCCTGCGAGGATTTGCTATGTGGGGAACAGGAAGCAGTGGCTGGGGGGGGTTTCGGCGGCAGGCCAGGGCGGCGTGCCGAGATGATAGAGCCGAGAGCAGCGGCATAGGACACCCCCGGCCTCACCTCCCGACTCCGCACCCTGTCGCGTGCCTCACGGGGGCTAAGGAAGTCCGTCACCTGTAGGCATCGGACCTCCTTCTCGAACCTGAAGAAAAGGCATTCTCGGGATGAAGAGGGATGTGCGCCTTCACAGTTCGAGCATTTGGGTGTGTTGGGGCACCTGTCAGGGTGGGCGAGTCGTCCACAGTGAACACATAATGGATGCGGCTGTCGACAAGCGGAGCTGACGTGTCCGAATTTATTGCATTTGAAGCAACGGGTCGGGTCTGGGACGTATGGGCGGATAGAAAACTCGCATGAGGCGCGGTCTCCCATACCCCATACAATACGGCCAGGGGGGATTAGTGAGTTAAAAGTAAGGAGCAGACGTGGGGTGGGGGAGGGGGTGCCTCCCTGTCGGGATGTGAAACGATAGATCTTAGTAACTCCTTGGGGTGCGAGATCCTCCAGGAGCTCGTTCTCTGCGACCGACAGTAGGCGGGTGGCGTAAATAGTGCCCTGACTCTGGTTCAGGCGAGGGTGTGGGGAAACGGACACCGAGCATCCAAGGACCTCAGTGATGGAGAGTAGGGCTTTCGTCTCTGCGGCTGAGCGTGATTTTACGAGGAGGGAGCCATCCCTCTGTGGGCGTACGTCATAGCGGCTGGAGTTGCTGTGGGTTCGGATCGCCTGGAACGTCCGTTCAGAGTTGTTCGGGAGGGACCCAGATGTAGGCCGAATCACCAGGAATTTGTGGATACTTGGAAGGGAGAGGGAGGCTGTAGAGTCGAAATGTACTGGAATATTCAACGGTCGGTAGGACGGCCGTGAATGCCGGCTCCCCCGTCCGCCGCGAGGCTCTCTCCGCGGGGAGGTGGGCTGGCGGCGGGTGAGGGGGGCATATGGGGAGAGCAAGAAGCCGGGTTGTGGGGGCAAGTCCTCGGTGGAACTTGACTTGCCCGAAGGTGGCTGAAGTGGGCTGGGGCGAGGCCCCTGCTCTAGAGAGTGTAGGTCCAAGGGCGTATCGAGGGACGGACTGGGGTCGGCAACGGAAAAGGAGAGTGCAAGCGTTCCGCTTCCACAGGGGGGTCAACCCCATTAGGTTGCGGTCTTCCAGTGGTAAAGGACTCGAGGGCCTGGTTGCCCACCACCCGAGTGTTGAGAAAGAGTAGTCCGGGAATGAGAAGCAGTAGTCGTAAGCCGGGGGGAGAAGTGTCCATAGCTAAACAAAAAAGAACTTCATCCCCCGCGCGCATCCAGCCACCACCGACTCCAACAAGGGAAAGGCGAAGTGTGGGCACACTTGGTCCCACCGCCGATGGATGTCACGCAGGGGAGATACACCCGCACCCAGTCCCTGTGCCTGAAAGGCGGCCACTCTCATCCAACGCGCGGTGAAAAGTGGCAGGGACAGGGTTTGGGTTTGGTTGGAAAGCGACAAGGGTGCAGGGCAACCACCTCCCACACCCAAGGGCCAAGGAAAGGGTCAAAATCAAGGTCCAAAGAACAACGCCAAAAAAAAAACAGGGAGAAGCCAGAAAGAATGGGTTAAAGG
This sequence comes from Bathynomus jamesi, assembly GCA_023014485.1. Lineage (NCBI taxonomy): Eukaryota > Metazoa > Arthropoda > Malacostraca > Isopoda > Cirolanidae > Bathynomus > Bathynomus jamesi. The sequence goes on along the minus strand of JAJOZX010006037.1, from coordinate 28,801 downwards.
AGAAAGAAAGAAAAAGAAGCAGGAGATCAGCCGGGTCCCCAAACGGGCCCAATGGTCCACGAGGGCAGAGAAAGCCCTTACACCGAAGAAAGGTGTATTCCCACATTCGCCACAGAGGGACGCGCCCTATAGCTCCGGACAAAGCAAAGGGATATGTATATATATATATATATATATATATATATATATATATATATCCATCGGCTATTGATTGATTGCGGTGAAAACGTAATTTAATACTAAGTTTAAATACCACAGAAATAAAGGCCATTTTTCATCCTTTAATTCATACCATCGTTTCGAAATAAACTTACTCCATGTTCAAGGCTTAAAAAGGATGAACGACCAATTATTGTAAAGTTAAAGTGCAAATTTTTACATATTCAGTGACAATAACTTTCACAATAAAACTTAAAATTGAAAATTTCATAAAAAGATGAAAAGTCGGACCTATATCTATTTCGTCGATAAGACCAAAACATCGACACTCTAAAAAACTAACTTGACTAAACTTAACCTAAACTAACCTAACTTAATTTAAGACACAACAACAACACTGATGACACACCAAATTCAGAGTTCAGGAAATCTCAAAATTGTTTTTGTTGACAATCACTGGTTTGATTTCGATCAACTCTAGAATGTTGTCTGTTGGTTGAGCGTTGACGGAAGCCTCTTTTGTGATGACTAGATGTCTTCCACACACTAATGAACCATTTGTTGGCGGAACAAGGAAAATCATTGAAGGTGATGAATCCCTGGAGGCAAAGGGAGGCATGTTCTCGAAGTAGTTTTGAAAGTCTAGTTCATTTGAAAGATATATCTGTAATTGTAAATACACGTATACTTTTCAACCTTTCAAACGTTCCGCGCGATGATTCCTCATTTAGGTCAAGTTTGTTGCCCTCCTCTCGAGTTGGCCTGGTGAAGTAGTGAGTTGGTTTCTTGTACTCTCCACCTCACATAACTAGGTACGCCCGGCTCATCGGGGATTGTTCTGAGCCAGGAGTCTAATGTTCTTTTGAAGATGTCCACTGCAACACCACTCGTGTTTCTTAGGTCTTTGGGCAGCTGATTAAACATATATATATATATATATATATATATGTATGTATCGGCTATTGATTGGTGGCGCGGAAAACACGGTTTAATAATAACAGGAACACCAGAGAAAATACAAACATCCTTCAAGGTTTAATAGTACCAACGTTTCGGAATGCACTAATTCCATCTTCAGGGCTAAAACAATAAAATTCCAAATCACATACAAAGTACAAATTGCTTAATAACAATTTAAAATAAACTTAAAAAAATTATAAAAAGTAGCTAAGAAAATGTAAAACATTAAAACTAAAAGGTAAATAAATGTGAAGTTAAAAAGTTAAAATTATAAAAAAGTAAAAGCATTAAAACTGAAATGTAAATAAAATAAACTAGTACCTTAACCAAAACATAGCAGATCTATCGATGATTCATCAGAATTTAGGTCTGGTTTTAGTTTATAAATAAACAAAGACTCCATAATTTTAAGCTTAAGGTCAGAGCTTCCGGCAGCAAGTACGGTGAAATTAGGCTGTGAAATTGGATGGTTATTGTTGTGCGAGTGATTACGTATGAGAGAATTAGGTGGTTTGCCAAGGGGTAAATTTGTACGGACCGATTTACCGAGATGTTCGTAAATACGAGATTTTAAATGTCTTTAGTTTTACCTATATATGACCCCATACAGTGGTCACACTTGTATTGATAAACTATAGATGACTTAAGAAGTGTAGGAATAACATCCTTGTATTTAAATAAATGGTAAATCGATTTAGACGGGGTGAATATAATTTTTATACACAGTTGTGGGTAGAATTCCTTGAGCAATTTTAAAAGTTTGCTTCTAATGTTAAAACTTGAGGTTCCCATATAGGGCAAAGTGAAATACAGGATATCTTTGGGGACTGTAATTAAGTCTCTAGTTGTAGGGCTTATTAGTCTATTTAAGGTTCTGCCTATTGTAGTCTCCACCAAAAGAACTTTCTTCTATTACTTCTTTCACCACCTTTCTCTACAAAAAAAAAAAAAAATGGTGTCAATAATCCAGCAGGGTCGAAAGCACCTTAAACAGAAAAAAACAAACAAAACAAACAGTCTAGAAGGAAATTATTCTTGGCAAGGAGTTTTCGGATGAAATCTAGTTCATCGTGTAGTTTGAAGTAATCTGAACAGATATTGAAAGCTCTATTGGTCAGAGTCGAGATTAAATTTCGTTTGAAACCTAAAGGGATAAAGGAAGAAAGTTCGTAGTAAGATTGGTGAATGTCGGCTTTCGGTAAACGGAAGTTTCAAAAGAGGAATTAGTTTTTATTATCTTAATGTCCAAAAAAGACAGAGAGCTATTAGATTCAACTTCTGAAGTAAATTGAATGTTATGGTGCTTAGAATTAAGGTAATTACGAAACAAAGGTGAATATTTTAAACAGACTGAAGGTGTTCAAATGGGTCTGCCTCTTGGTCCCACCTTAGCTAACGCGTTTCTGTGTCATCATGAAGTCAAATGGTTGAATGAGTGTCCTTCCAACTTTAAACCGGTTTTTTATAGAAGATATATTGATGACACTTTTCTCCTGTTTAAATCACCAGACCATATCCCTTTGTTTCGTAATTACCTTAATTCTAAGCACCCTAACATTCAATTTACTTCAGAAGTTGAATCTAATAGCTCTCTGTCTTTTTTGGACATTAAGATAATAAAAACTAATTCCTCTTTTGAAACTTCCGTTTACCGAAAGCCGACATTCACCAATCTTACTACGAACTTTTCTTCCTTTATCCCCTTTAGGTTTCAAACGAAATTTAATCTCGACTCTGACCAATAGAGCTTTCAATATCTGTTCAGATTACTTCAAACTACACGATGAACTAGATTTCATCCGAAAAATCCTTGCCAAGAATAATTTCCCTTCTAGACTGGTGGAGACTACAATAGGCAGAACCTTAAATAGACTAATAAGCCCTACAACTAGAGACTTAATTACAGTCCCCAAAGATATCCTGTATTTCACTTTGCCCTATATGGGAACCTCAAGTTTTAACATTAGAAACAAACTTTTAAAATTGCTCAAGGAATTCTACCCACAACTGTGTATAAAAATTATATTCACCCCGTCTAAATCGATTTACCATTTATTTAAATACAAGGATGTTATTCCTACACTTCTTAAGTCATCTATAGTTTATCAATACAAGTGTGACCACTGTATGGGGTCATATTAGATAAAACTAAAAGACATTTAAAATCTCGTATTTACGAACATCTCGGTAAATCGGTCCGTACAAATTTACCCCTTGGCAAACCACCTAATTCTCTCATACGTAATCACTCGCACAACAATAACCATCCAATTTCACAGTCTAATTTCACCGTACTTGCTGCCGGAAGCTCTGACCTTAAGCTTAAAATTATGGAGTCTTTGTTTATTTATAAACTAAAACCAGATCTAAATTCTGACGAATCATCGATAGATCTGCTATGTTTTGGTTAAGGTACTAGTTTATTTTATTTACATTTCAGTTTTAATGCTTTACTTTTTTATAATTTTAACTTTTTAACTTCACATTTATTTACCTTTTAGTTTTAATGTTTTACATTTTCTTAGCTACTTTTTATAATTTTTTTAAGTTTATTTTAAATTGTTATTAAGCAATTTGTACTTTGTATGTGATTTGGAATTTTATTGTTTTAGCCCTGAAGATGGAATTAGTGCATTCCGAAACGTTGGTACTATTAAACCTTGAAGGATGTTTGTATTTTCT
>JAJOZX010006037.1:0-22500 GCA_023014485.1 Bathynomus jamesi | reverse complement strand
TTTTTAGTCAAGAGCATTCAAGGAGAAATATTTTTCCCTGTAAATTAAAGAATTGTTCATAATTTGTCTGCAAAATCCTTTTTTCAAGGTCTCGTTATAACGTGCGTACATTTATTTGTGACTTAAATTTTATGAAAATGTAAATAAAGGGTGATCCAGAGAAATGGGACCCAAAGAAACCCCTGTAACTCTTAAAGTATAAGTCCTTTTATAAAATCATACGCATCATTCGAAAGGGGATAGTTACAAGTTTGTACAGGATTGTATAGGTTTTGACAATACAAGACAAGATAAGATACAAAACAAAATAAAAGTGTTAGTTAAAACTAACCCTTCAAGATGACTGCATGGACTGTGGAACAGCTGCGTTTCATAACTGAGCAATATTATGAGCGTGGAAGAAGTGTAGTTTCAGCTCAAAGATCTTTCAAGACAAAATTGTCGTTTCTGGGCAACAGAAAATCCATTGAATATTACCGAAGTCCCGTTGCATAGTCAGCGTGTAACTGTTTGGTGTGGTCTTACTGCATCTCAGATCATAGGGCCGTACTTTTTCGAGGATTCCACCGGAAACACGGTCACTGTAAATGGTGATCGCTACGAAAAAATGTTGACCGATTTCCTTATTCCTAAATTAAGAGATCTTTGTCAAGAAAACCACTGGTTCCAACAAGACGGAGCTACCTGCCATACCACGAGGAACTGCATGGCAGTTTTGCGTCAAACGTTTCCAGGCGAGTTAATCTCAAGATTTGGAGACGTTGAATGGCCCGCAAGGTCTCCGGATTTTTCTCCTTTAGATTATTATCTCTGGGGATATTTAAAGAGTAGGGTCTACAGAAATAACCCAACGACCTTGCAAGAATTGAAGGCCGCCATCACAAATGAGATACAGGCCATACCACCGCACACTCTTGCAAAAGTGTTGCAGAACTTACAAGCGAGAACACTGGAATGCTTGGCAACTAATGGAGCACATTTGAAAGGAGTCATTTTTAAAAAATAAATATTTCATAATAAACTTGTAACTCTACTCTTTCGAATGATATATAGTTTTTATGAAAGGAATTAAATATTAAGAATATTTGGCTTTTTTTTATGGGTCTCATTTATCTGGATCACCCTACAACCCTATCAGCCATTGAGTGAAAGGAAGCTTTATCTAAACATGTCTTTGGAAGGAGTAAATTTAGTATGGATCAGTAATTTTTTAAACCTAAATTCCACTTACTAAAGAGAAACCTTACAAGACCTACTAGTTTTACGTGTCTACATAACTAAATAAATTACTTTTTCATTAGCGAGACCGACACACATGAAAAGCCTATAATATAATTTAATTTTACAAATACTAAACAAATTTCGTTGTTCTTAACCTCAAAAATCAGGAAATATAAAGGTTTGGTCTGGCTATTAACACTAATATAAATAATTCCCTCTAATATAACAGACATGGTATTTTAAAATTTGAATAATTGAGGCGTCCGGGGAAGGAGTGACGAAGTCGCCATATGTTCGAAAATCTGTTTTCTGTATCACCATCTTCTGACCTTTGTCTATGCAGTGAATAATACACACTTACCGACACTTCGTTACTAACGCCTCTGTAATTATACACTGCATGGACAAAGGCCAGAAGAAAATGGTGGTCCAGAAAACAGATTTTCGAACATATGGCGGCTTCGTCACTCCTTCCCCGGACGCCTCAATTTTCAGAATATTTATAGTTCATCGAGTATAAAAGGAAACCCACAGTTACGCAAAAGCATTGGTTTCAACGAATTCTATATAGAATGAATACGAGTTTATTCTTCTTGTGTAATATTCGTGAGCCCAGTTACAATTTTTTTTTCACTAAATTCTCCAGCATTTTATTTTATTAATCTATACATAAACAACCCAAGTTGATGTCCCTGCAAGCATCTAATCGATACTCGATTTCAATCCAAACCTGGATCAACAACTCGAGTGATACTGTTGATGGCTTCCGTAAATTTTTTGTTTTAGCGATTGCAAATTGTTCGCCTTTTCGAAATGGAAATGTTTTTTCATGTGTCCCCAAATGAAAAAATTGAGTGGTGTCAAGTGTGGTGATCTTGGGGATTAAGCGATTAGCCCTGCCTTTCAACCTCCATTCTTTGCTTTGCTTTAAAATTTTCACTTATCTTTAAATCTTTTAATCTTCCTTCTTAAACAGACAGCCTCCTTTGTAATCTTTTGTATATTCCTTTGTATATACAGTATAATGATATTTTAGTCCACAGAATTAATTCGTAAACACCAAAAGTACATCGTTTTCATTTACTTGACAGAGGAAGAAAATGTGGGTTTGTTGCTTTTCCTCGCCTCCCTCTAAAACTCGCCTCCCTTTAACACTCCAAACACGTGAGCAAGAACAGCCCACAAAGGTCTCTAGTTGGCTGTATTTCTATCCGTGATTGCTTTTCTTTTATTTCTATTTCACCATTTAGGTTGCAGATTTAATTCACCTCTCTTAACTCTCCTAGGTAAACAGTGCTCCTTTAAATTTATGAATATATTCTTGAAATTATCCCACATGCTAAGAACACTATCTACCACTAACAGTTCATCCCAATTTACTAAAGTTAATGAAGCTCTAAAGTCATCGAAATTTGCTCTCCTCGAATCAGGCACCATGAAGTTATTTAACTCTCTCGAAGTTTAAACATTACCCGAATAAAACATCAACAAAAAAAAATATCTTGGAGGGATAAAAAGTTCTCAAATGTATACTCTCAGCATCACTGTTTAAGTACTGAATTAATGTTTGGGCAGTTAAAGTCCCAATTGATTCTTTATGCGTAACTATTCTACTTAAAATGTCACACATTTCGACGTCTAATTCTACACTGAGCGGCAGAAAAATCGGCCCACTTGGAATATCGCGAAAAGCAAAAAAGTGGGCAAGCTTCTGTTTATAAAAGTTTTAAAATTCGAAAATATAGTCTATGAGGCAACCAAATAACGAGACAAAACAATGTCAGCTGCGAACACACTAGCTGTAACGAATTTTCGACTTCTTTTAAGAATTCGACAGTCTGACATTCAGTTGCCCTTAGACTGCTAGTGGCACTTTTTTCTTCTACTAATGGGAGTAGGCATTTGCGTTTAGTAACAGATAGACTTCTAATTCTTTTGGGTTTCAGAATTGGACATTTACAATGGATTTGAGTGCCGTGAATGTTGCAAGAGTCGTCGCCCTAATTGAAGAGAGTTGGAGCCAGCGTTACGTCGCCGATGCGCTAGAAATTTCAAGAACAACGGTTCGACGTGTCTACCAACGTTATGTGGAGACAGGCAAGTACACCCGAAGACCAGGATCTGAAAGATCGCGCTGCACATCTGCCCATGACGATCGTTTCATCGCCTTGAGTGTTTTGCGAGATCGTCGCTTGACTGCCACAAACGTCCGCAATGAGCTGGAAAGGTCTCGAGACGTCAGTGTATCGGAGCGAACCGTTAGAAGGAGACTTATGGAAAGTGGCTTACATGCTAGACGTGCAGCAATGGGCCCGGAATTGCTCCGCACCACCACAATGCTCGTCTTGCTTTCGCTCGTGAGCGTGTTAATTGGACTATGATCCAATTGGGTTGAGTATTGTTCACAAACTTTCTCCTGTTCTTCTCCACACTCTTTCCCGTCCGTCGGATGTTCGAAAATTAACTCTTGATTCGTCCGTGAACAATATTCGTCGTTAATTAGAGGCATTTTTATAGGGTAGGCAGGGTAGGCTGTGCCTCACCATTAATTCTGTCAAACTTTAGAAGCATAAATATATCAATATGAATTAGCGCAATTTGACAAAATCTGTCGATCGCGCCCTCTTAATCCAATATCATATGATTTCTTTTTTCATATTAACTATTACAACCTAAAACGCCCTGCCTACCTTCAATGTATAATATAAATTCAACTAGTGTGGCGGATTTGATATATGCCATTTTTAATACGGAGTAAGTGTACATACAGTCAGCACGCCGACTTTCCTACTAAACGATACATTTTGCACGTTTACGCTCATTATCAAGCCATCCCGTATGAAGAAATATGAGAAACTACGATTTTGGGGGGGGGGGTAAAGGAAGAAGATTGATAGGCGAATGGTGTATGACGTCATAAGGAGATTTGGGGGGGGGGGGGGGGTTGCGCGAATATACAAATCACTTAGTCTTTAGTATGACAGAAAAATGATAGAAAAATAAAGCTACACTATAAGTAATGAAATATTGCAATGCATTGGAATCTCAACCGCGGTAAGTACCCTTATATACATATATAGTTATAATTATATACCGCAGTGTGAGTGACGTCATCGACGTCATAGCAACTAGTTTATATTCGTAGCAACACTGAGTGTTTTGGTTGTCTCGCCTCATGAATACAAGGCGAAGCAAGTGTTTTTCGAATGCTAGCACTTTATGCATGAAATACATACACACAGTCTTGGCCCGAAATACTGGCCCGAAAATCTTGGCCCTTTGCCCGAAAGACGGAAACCTACAGTCGTTGCCCATCTTTAGACGGCATTAACTGCAAGCTGCACCTGTCTTGCGGCCACTAGTAGAGAACTGCCTGCGCCGTAAATGGCAAGATCATCTGCATAGAGAGAACACTTTATGGAAGATGGTAAAAAATGGACAACCGAATTCATAACCAGAGAGAAACAGAGAACACTGAAGACAGATCCCTGCGGGACTCCTTCCTCTTGCGTGGTTAAGTCGGAGTGAGAGCTATCGACTCGAACTCGAAAAGTTCGGTTTCTTAAAAAATTACTTATAAAAAGAGGGAGAAAGGCCATAAACTTCATAGAATGGAGACGTTGGAGGACATAATACCTCCATGTCGTGTCATAGGCTTTGTAGATGTCGAAAAAGACAGCCACAGTAATTTGTTTGCGAGAAAACGCGGTCTGGAGATCATGACTAAGGAGTAGAGGGTCTAGGGTGCTGCAAAATTGAAGGAAACCAGACTGAGATGGGGAAAGGAGCCCTCGCACTCTAAGATAAAGGACGGTCGGGAAGCGACAATCTTTTCCATTAGCTTACAAATACAGCTGGTCAAGGCTATTGGACGAAAGTTTTGAGGAAGGAAGGCGTCCTTTTTAAGCTTCGTGATAAGAATAACTATGGCCTCACGCCATCGAGAGGGAAACACCCTCAATCCAAATACGGTAAAAAACAGTAAGAAAGAAGTATAGAGCCGAAATATGCATAGACTGCAGCATTTTGTAAGGGATACCATCCGGGCCAGGCGCTGAGTTTCTCCGGGAGAATAGGGCAGATTTAAGTTCACACATCGTCATTAATCGATTATAAGGTTCATTGTTCGGGCGGTCAAAATGGAGATCCTCTCTCTCCATTGCATCTTTCCGTAAATGGAAAGTCTGAGAATATCCTGGCAACACTTGAAGCTGCGACACACGAAATAGCCAGAGTATTCGCTACTTCTTTTGAGTAAAAAATGTCCGTGCCATCGATATGAAAGACTGGGGGACGAGAGGGAGTGAAGTGAACTTTCGGGAGATGCGACGGACCCGGTTCCAGACCGTGCCACTCGGGGTCGAAGATGTGATCCCGGAGACGTATTGTTGCCAGGAGTCCCTCCGGGCTTGTTTAAGGACTCGACGAGCCACTGCCTTTGCATGGCAATGCGGTTATCTGGAGATTTGTGGCGGTAAAACCGACGAGTAGCAGACTTCTTATTCCGAACAGCCTCCGCACACTTCTGAGACCACCAAAGGACTCGAGTCAAATGAGAGGAACATTGTCTACTAGGAATTGTCTTTTCAACCGCATTCAAAATTCTCGAACCCAGGAAATCTAAACATCCGTCCACCAATGAAAAATCGTGGGCTGTACAGGACACGTAGGTAAGGCTACGATAGGACTCCCAGTCAGCTCTAGAAAAAAGCCAACGGGAGGAAGGTGGCAGATTAGTGTCGGGAACAATAAACGACAGCCGCACCGGGAAATGATCATTCCCGTAGTCATTCCCCAGGACTTCCCAGGAAAAGTCCCGAAGGGCATCGGTGAAACAAAAGGAGAGATCGATGCAGGAGAAAGTATAGTGTGAACGTGATAGTAAGTAGGAGCACCTGAGTTGAGACAGTGGAGGGAGTGGGATGACATCAGGAAGATCAAGGAACCAGCCATGAAAGTGTCCAGAACATCACCCCACACTGGGCTACGACTATTAAAATCACCTAAAAGTAAGAAAGGTCTAGGGGGTTGATCAACAACTTCCACTAGCTCCTCTCGAGAGACGGGGGCGTGTGGAGGAAGGTAAACGGAACAGACGGTATACTGCCGAGACAAAGAAAGCCGGACGGCAACCACCTGCAATGTAGATCGAAGTATAAGTGGGCAACAAGGGACTGATCTATGTACCAGGATGGCTGAACCACCTCGAGGACCGTGAACGGGGAAGGGGTTTGTAAAGGAGATGTAGCCAGTAGAAGGCATAGATCGAGAATCCAAAATTGTTTCTTGGAGACAAACACAAGCAGGTTGGTACGTTTGTAAAAGGAGGGAAAGACCTTCATAGTTGACAAAAATGCCGTGACAGTTTCAGTGAAAGATGGAATTAAAATCAGTTATTATAATGGAGATATAAAAGGAAAAAAATTAAAAGTTTAAAAGGGTAAAAGTTAAGAATGTAAAAGTCAAAAGTGTAAAAGGGAAACGTATAAAAGATAAAAGAGAAAAATGTAAAGATAAAAGTTAAATATGAATAGGTAAAAGTAAAAGTTAGCTACGAAGAGGTAAACGTTAAATATGAGAGGGAAAAAGTTAAAGTAAAATATAAAAAGGTAAAAGTTAAAGAACTACTGACCAGAAACAATGGATCGGCTGAGGCCGCAGCGGGGATCAGACGGGAGAGCATGCGGGAATGTATAAAATTGACAATATCCTGTTAAAATACCTTTTGCCTCTAATTAACTCGTGTTAATCACGTGCTAATCTTTTTGTTTTTCTGTCCCATTGTACATATGTATATATTTTTGTCATCTCGCCTTCTCCCTTCATTCCCTGACGAGTGTACTTCTGAATACGCGAAAGACCTTGGAATCATTTTTCCTTTTCCTTATGGGTTTGCATCATATATATATATTCTAAGTATGTAAATCTATGCATACTACTGAAGTTTTATATGTATTATTATTATTTGTAATCTTTTGCAGGATATGAGGAAAGTCCTGCGTAGTTTACAGGGTGTTCTAAAATTATCTAGTAAACTTTTATATATCTGTCGATCAGTAGTCGGACGTTGTGAACAATGTGTGCAAGTTGAAGGAAGACACTTTAAACATCTAAAATAAACAATTATTGTTGTTTTTCTTATTGTTGCTCTATTTGAAATAAAAATTGTTAAAGATCGCATAATATTTGTTAAGATATTGCGTTCATATAAAAGTTTACTAGGTAATTTTAGAACACAAAAGTTCACTAGGCAATTTTAGAGCACAAAAGCTTACTGGGTAATTTTAGAACACCCTGCATATTAATTATAAATGAAAAATTTATGGAAAACATACATTTAATTATTATAATTGTTTAACAGAAATAAAAATACATTTCAGAAGATGTACTCTCATATCAGAAATTTTTTTTATTTCCACGTAACATTGAGAATTTTTTCAATCCAGGATGCAGGTCGAAGTCTTGAACATTTCGCTTCACCTATGAACCATTTAGATAAGTTATGATACGTCGTCTTTGTTGAATCCGAATGAAGGCGCTGGCAAAGGTCACAAAACTTAAGCGCATTAGCTGTCCATCTGTCGCTGACGCTGAGTACTTCGTAATCTTCCTTCCATCTGCAGAGAAAGGAACTTGTGTGATATAGTGTAGTATTTTACATTTATCTAAAAATATACCTTAAATTTACATTACAAATGAGTAATATGATTTAATTACATATTACCCTTGTATTTAATAGAGAAAGTACTCTTATAGTTATATTCGGCGGTGTTTTATTTACATTCCGAATGAGCGCAAACTCATTCGCTTTTTCAATGTAGTGCGATGCATTTTTGTTATTTTCAATATACTTAAATATATTAGAACTTAAGAATTGATATAGATTGTAGTAAGTAACCATTTGGAAGCCGGCAAATACATTACATTATCCTACGCTTTATTTCCCGATACTGAGGGTAGATCTCGCTTCGTCCTCAGATTTGGATCGCCGTAAAAAATTAGTCTGCAGTCACTGCTGTACTTGTATCCAGCTTACATTTCATGCAAGGCGGAAGCACTCTCCTGCGGGTCGTTAAGCATTCATATACCACCATACACCCACCCTCTCCACACATTCCTCTCTCCCTTACCATTTTCGTCTCCAACTCCCACTCCATACCCCGTTTAGAGACATTTTCTTTCACACCATCACTCCACCTTTTAAAATGCAGTCGCCCTCTCATACGCCTACCTTCCCATTCTGTTATGTGCACCTTTTCACCATACGCTCCTCACCCATCCTCTCCACATAATCAAATCACCTCAACAGACTCATCCATTCTCTTTTCCGAGGACTTGATTACACCACACCTTCGATTCACTTCTTACTTTATCAATCCTTCTTACTCCCACTATACATCTCAGATTATTTCAACTGTTCTGATCCTAATACTCTCATGTGCACCCCATACCATAGTCTCACTTCCATACAACAAAGTTGACTCGAGCATCCCTTCATGATTATTCCTCTTGCAGCATTTACAGATCACTGTTTCTTCCTTACCAATGCTCTGGCAACCCCATCTACTCTTCTTCCTCCTTGAATTCTCTCATTCATTTCATTTTGCATCTAAAATTCTTGCTTATCAAATTCCCAGATACTTAAAATCATCCGCCACCTTTAACATCGTTTCATCTACAGTTGTTTCACACCTTGTATTGTCATCCTTTCCACATATTATTTTACTCTCATTTGCATTCACACTTAACAGCCACCTTTTACAAACATCCACATATACTTCAGCCAACCACTGCAACTCTCCCTCACGGCTTCCCTTCCATTCGACACCGCATCACCCACATATGGCAATGAGTTAATAGAGTAAATTGTGGTGAGCCATCATCATTTCTCTTAACAGAACACCATTTCAAGCATCTTTATCTTTATCTCAAACATCACCCCATCCATAAAATTACTGAACAATCACAGAAACACCACATACCATTACCTACACTTATTTCAAACCAATCACTCTAGGTATCATTCACTCTTACACAAGCCTGACGCTGTTTTATAAAAACTCTTCATACCACCCAACATCTTACCGACTACACCAGACAATTCAGACACTTACTACAGTGCCTCTATATTTACTCTATCATACACTTTCTCAAGTTGCATAAACGCCATAAGCAGTATTAACTAAAGCGTATTAACTAAATATAATGTAAATACATTACTGGAAACAAATACTTTCAATACTCAAAAGAAGTTTTCCTACCTTAAATACTCTTCGTAAGCTGTCGCATTTTTGTCAAGGTAAATAAGGTACTTTGCAACCTCTTTCATATTCTTAAAATCAAACACGTTGATGTAGGAGTGAGGAGGTGCCACAGATTTGTAGTTACCGAATCCAAACACCACAGGGACAATGTTGTAGCTGCAAATGAATTTAGGAATTTCTTCTGTTAGGAACTATATATATATATATATATATAATATATATATATATATATTATATATATATATATATATATATATATATATATATTATATATATATATATGTATATATATATATATATTATGAATAAAACCACGAAGGAAAGGAAACACAGAGTGGTGCTCAAGCGCTTTCGTCTAATGACATCCTCAGGAACACTGAAGTAAATAAAGAGTTCAAGACTATATATATAGGTTATAAAATATATATATATATATTAGTGATGGGACGATTAATCGGAATCGAGAATCGGAAGAATCGAGCATTTTTCAGGAATCGGAATCGGAATCGGAATCGAGAGAATTGTACCATGATTTCCGATTCTTAAAACGATTCTTTAACTTTTAATTGAACCAGTTTTGCAATGTAAACTTTAAAATTTAAATGAAAGAGGATAACAAATTTCATTTTTATTGTATTGTAGCTATACATTAAAACATGTATATCCATGATGTGTAATCAAGAAGATTAAAATGAATTGTTACAACTTACAGTTGATTTTTATTTTTAAACCAATCTATTATAATTTATAATTTATATTACCATACTCATAATGTAAATAGTTAATCTTACCAGAGTAAAATATGACAATTTCCAGAAAAACAAGTATAGAATTATATTTAAAAATATTGAGAATCGGAATCGGAATCGAGAATCGTATCGGAATCGAGACTTTTTAGTGGTATCGGAATCGGAATCGTTAAAAATTTTGGTATCGTCCCATCACTAATATATATATATATAATAAATATAGAAATAAAAATTGTGGGAGGAGCATACAAATTTGGAAGAAAAACTACCAATTTTAGCACTTTGCCCGAATTCAACACAAGATCAAATGGATTGTTTACAACCAATTTTATAGATAATGCCTGAATGATATATAGGTCACAAAAAAAAATAAAAATAAAAATAAATTGAAAAATAAAAATTGTAAGAGGAGCATACAAATTTATAAGGGAAATTTACAAAGTTTTAGCACTCTGTCCTTCTTGTCTAAATCGTTCTGAACGAATTCAAAACAACGGATCGAGTTGAAAAAGACCTTTGCTCATGTTAAAGTTATTTGTAAGTTGGATAATAGCAGACTCAAGAATATTTCTATTAACAGTGTTGCTAGAGTGAAACAAAACTGAAGCATTATTCCAATCAATACAATGGGACAACTCTGACAAATGGACAAAAAGGGCACTGGACGACTGTTCCGTTCTAACGGAATACTGATGCTGTTTTACACGCGTGTGCAAATCCTTTCCCGTCTGACCAATGTAAAAAGGAATCACATTGTTTACAACCAATTTTATAGATAATGCCTGAATTATTGGTAGGTCTATTTTTTACTATGTTATTTTTCACAATATTGTTATATGAAAATACTCCATTAATATCCAAAAGTTTAAGTACATTAGCAATGCCTAAAAAGCCCAGGGTCCTTGGTGCAGTGGTTAGCATATCGGACTGGCAATTGGATGATCCCGGGTTCGATTCCTGGGAGGTGCCTCATTTTTCATTTGCTCGTTCTCCTTCCTCATCTTGTGCGGAACGCTCTACACAAGCGTCGTTCTTTATATTATATATATATATATATATATATATATATATATATATAACTGGTCCCAAAATTATATATTCACATAAATTGTGTTTCAGTTTTGTTGTATCGCTTTTCACAAATCATCAAAACTGTTAGGATTGTCCCTATTATTTTCCGATTTAAACACTCTCCGTAATTAGTTTCTCAATGGGGTTCAGATAATGTGATTGCAGAGGTCATTTCGTAATTAATTACAAACACATTCTGCTCTCCTTTATGCTTTTCCATAATTCGTGCAAAGGTTGGACTTGTTGGAAAATGAAGTATTAATTCTCTAAGCTTTGACCACTTGGTGTGGCTTGGTGAATTAAGATGGAATGCCATTGTTCTTTCTTCACGGTACCGTTAACATTTACGATGGCACTGAACCACGCTATTCCATTATGAAACCCTCTGCACGCTTCACAAAATTTTATATACACTACGGGGACAATTTCCCACTGAATTTGCGCTTGATGTACTGACTCAGGTGCATTACAATTCTATCCATTTTGGACTCATCCGTTAAAAGTTTCTACCGACAGTAAAATCTTATATTTTTTGACCAACTGCAGTTGCCTTTTGATGTTTTCCTTCCTAAAGAATGTTCTTTAATTCAATATTTGCATGAATTTTTCCCCAAGGATAATTAAGAACAGTCACCTCGTCTGAATTCAATGAAGCATTTATGGACTTCGTTCACAGTAGAAAACAAAAATGACAATCCCAACAACTCTATTGATGTGTGAGAATTTACGCAACAAAGTTGTAACATCGACCAAGTTACCATCAATAAATGGAGTGAATCAGTGGCATGAAAGGGATTCTGTATTAGCTGTAAAAGGAAGACACGCAAAATATGATAAGCAACATTGCGTTGGATAGCAGTTGGATGGGAGACTGCCCTATGCGTCCTTACTACGTAGTGACCCGTGGTTCGGATTCACGTAAAGCTGTAGGTCCCCTCCGTCATATGATCTTAGATGTTGCGGAGGAGGTTAAACAACCCCATCATTATTATTATTAAAATCTTAATTATAATCCAACTTTTGTCTAATTTTTATTACCTTCTCTCATTAACTCTTTAGAGACCACAAAGTCATTTCTCTTCAGAAAACGAATGGCCCGTCATATATATATATATATATATATATATATATATATATATATATAGTGAACGCCGTTTATAATGTCCCACTCGGTGTCAAGCCAAAAGGACACTATATCCGATGAGACACTCTATCCACAGTTTGGTCTCTCGAGGGAAGGTTAAAAATAGTGAATATGCACTGTATATCTATATTTACAACATAAACACCTTTATTATGCAATTTCTCATTAAAATTTTTATTAAAATTTATTAAAATTGTTTTTATTCAACTATGCAATTTCTCATTAAAATTGTTTTTACAATTCGACTGAAACATCAAAACTATGTTCATTTTACATTAAAACAAAACATTGCATCAAGAGTTTGTTGAACCTGCTTCCATCTTATCAATCATATGTTGCAAACGAATGGACCTGTAGTGACCTTTCAGATTTCTAATGATTCCCATATCCATGGGTTGCATAACAGGTGTGGTGTTTGGCGGAAGAAATTGAAGATCTATGTTTTGTAGGGTAATGTTTGTAGAATGAGCTGAACAGTTGTCAACAAGTAAGAGAATTTTTCTTTTTTTAGTTCTCAGTTCCTTATCCGAGCAACATAGCCAATGTTCGAATAAAGATGCAGTCATCCAAGCATTTGCAGAATTTGCGTACATGACGGAGTTTTGTCAGGTCCTTTGGAAAGCAACGAGGACACTTAGATTTCCCAATCACAAAAAGGGGTCTTTTCTCAGTTCCTATTAGGGTTTCTCATTTCCCGGCCTTTTGCTTATCCCGGGATTCCGGGATAAAAATTATTCCCTTCCCGGGATCCCGGGAAATCCCGGGATATAATTAATTATATTTAAAATATATTATAAAATAAATTAACCTAGAAAAGAGGGGGTATAATTATTTTTTTTTTTTTTTATAGTCATTTAATAAGTTCTGCAATCTCCATGATGGGCAAAATAAAATAATATTGCTGTGAAAAATATGTATTAAAAAAAATACTTTTGAATTACATAGAAAATTTTCACAAATAAAAAAATTGCTCCGTTTTATTGAAAACTTAATGAATACAACGAAAAAAAAAATTGCCTTTGAATTGCTTAGAAAATTTAAAGAAAAAATAAAAATTACCTTCAAATTGCAAATAACTTCAATGAATTCAACCAAAAAAATTATCACTGTGAATTTTTATAGTACGATTTCAAAAAACAAAGATGGTCAATACTTCGATCACTCAATCTTGTTCTCATTTAGTCACGAAAAGTCCTGCTGCTGAGAATGCCCTTTCCGATTCTATTGACGTGGGTGGAATCGTCTTTAATGCATTCAAGAGAAGAGAGATGTTCTGCGTTTTTTCGCCCGTAGCCTCGAAGATCTCTAGTTCCTTTTTAAGGTGCTTTGCAGCGCTTGCTTTGCTGTCTAGTGTTCTTGATTTCTCTACCTCGGCTGCTTTAATAGCTGCATCAAGCCTTTCAGCTAGAGTCATCGAAGATGACTGAGGGACAGCTGATTCTTGCACATCATTATCTTCATCTGTCTCACTAGAGGTAGAATCAGCAGGTACTCCAAAAAGGCGATCTAACATCTGCTTTGCTGATGAAATTAACATAGACTTGGTTGGTAAGGCTGGCAAACTTCTGTCACTTGCGAAAGTTGCGACCTTTTTATAATTCTTTCCACTATTGAGGTATTGTATGAGGCCAGTCAAGTTCTCATTTCTTCTCTCTGTTATGCGTCGAATGAACGACTCCTTTAGTTTTTTTGAAAAAGGTGTGTTTAGTTGATTTAGTTCGTTCAAAACGAAAGAAAAAACACCTGATGAAAGTAAAGTCGATTCTCTGTTGCCCAGCTTTTCTGCTCCAACTTTTAATGGCTCCAGCGATGCCACAATGTCACGAATTACAGCAACTTCTTGTTTGTCAAGGTCAAAATTGTCCATATCTTTATTGCGGTCGATGAGAGCTTTCGATACGGATGACCTTATTTTGATAAATCGCTCCAGCATGACTAAAAGACTATTCCATCTGGTTTTGGAATCCAGCAATAGATGCAAACTTTTTCCTTGTTCCTGTTGAACATATCCTTGTAAGATGTTATTCTTTAGAGGTGATTTACGAAATTTTTTTGCTATTTTTCTGACTTTATTGATGATTTGAGACACGTTGATTTCTTTACCTACAGTGTCGTGCGATCCAAATGAAATATCTATCTCGAACGGATCCTCATCAAAGCGCTCACACAAACACTTTCAAAATCAATACTATGATTGAAATCTTCTCCATCTTCATCTATGTTGTCATTATGTTCGTCATCTTCAGTTTGAATTTCTTCAGAAAGAGTGATTGCAAGTGAAGTGGTTGACTTCTGGTACAAAACATCACATACCGCTAAGTGGATTCCGTGTGCATAACACAATTGATGCTCACATTCAATTAGCCTTCCAAATTTCACCATCATAGCTGCACCATCAGTAACACAAGCCACCACATGTTTTTCTAAAGAAATATGAAATTCCTCTAACTTTTCTTTGATTACTTCAACAGCAGTTTCAGCAGGTAGAGTACTAGAAATCTTCACCATTCCTAAGTTCCAAAATGTTCCGTCAGTTTTGTGTATGTTAATATTTAAATACCGGCGATTGTTTAGTGAGGTGTATTCATCTAAGGATAAACTAAACCTTGATCCTGCATTTATTTGGCTGGTAATTTAAGAATTTAAGCGTTCTTTTATTTGTTTGTACTGCGAATGAACGAGATCCATTACATGTGATGGATTTTTTGGTAAAGTATATCCTCTGTCTGTCAATGATTTTCTGATGAACTCACTTTTTGTAATAGAATTGATAGAGATGCCATCTAGAGTGGCTAGTTTTGTTACTATTTCTTCACATGTTTCTTTCTTAATGTAAAACGATGTTAAGGTTTGTTGAGAGGTTTGTCGCTTGCTACTAGTTGCTCCATTTTCCTCGGCTGTGCGCTTAGCATTAGTAACAGATAACTTGCTAATATTATGCTTGTTAAGCAAATGTCTGATAAGACCGCTTGTAGACCAACCTTTACACTTTATTTGAGTTTTGCATTCTTTACAGGTTGCAAATTCTAGTTTCGAATCCTTCACGAAATATTTCCAAGCAAATGATTCTGACATTCTTGATTGAAGGGGTTCGTTTCGAAAAAAATAAATTAAAACATACTATATATATATAGTACTAGGCTAGTATAGGAACTACAAAAGAATCTTGAGTCACAAATACTCACAATATAAAGGAAGTGTGACACTTGCACAATGCACAACCTGGCGTAATGCAGTTACTGGAGCTACTGAGCGTGGTGACAAATTAAGATAGCATCAGCGCAATTACGCAAGATATTACATGTCCTGACAAGTAGTGACAATCTGTGACATGCCATAACAAGCTGAAATTAAAAAACAAAAACTAAGCAAGCTTAAAACTAACAAATACAAACGTATTCTGACAAGTTATGGGTTAATTAAACTTACTATTAGCAAAATTTCCCAGTCTTAACACAAAATAAGCAAAATTAAATTTTTAAGAAAATATCCCGGGATTTCCCGGGACAGGGAGAATTTCCCGGGAAATTTAAATTAGCTAAAAATCTACCGGGATCCCGGTAAAGAAACCCTAGTTCCTATCATGTTTGCACAGAGAAGGATTGTAACACGATCCTTAGCTCGCTTTGAACCTTCAACACTGACCCGCGTTCAACATACCCACGAGTGTTCAAAAGCTTGAAGTAGAGTCCGGTTTCGTCAGCATTGAAAATGTCCCCTGGTTTAAATGCTTCAAGCAGTTTTGACGCATTTTGTTTAAGCCATTGTTCTGCAGCACTTGCATCAGCAGACTTACTTTCTCCATGTTCAACTTTATAGACAATATTATGTCTTGCTTTCCATCGTGTACACCACCCATCGCTAGCTTTGAATTCCTTAATGTCCATTTTTTTGCTAAGTCCTCAGCTTTCTGGCGAAGGAAGATTCCACTGGACAGCACACCTTGTGCGCGCTTTTCTTTAAACCACATAAAAAGAACATCTTCAAGATCTGAAAATTTGCCTGTTCGCATTCTTTTTTCAGTGGCGTTTCTTTCTCCACTATGGAGACGGCATTCCAGCTCACTTCTTCGTTTCCATATTAAATTCACCATCTGTCTGCTCACTCCAAACTTTTCTGCAACTTGCAGTCTTGTAACGCCTGGTTGTTTGCACATGGAAATGACTTCTACTTTTTGTGCCAGGCTTAAACACTTCCGTTTTCCTTCCATAATCATCTAGTAATCCTGTAAAGCAGAGCAAGACGCGTCTGAACAGCACGGCATCACAAATACAAGTTTGTTTTTTTCTGCTTAAAGTGCTTCAACCCTGTTGGATTATTGACACCATTTTTTTTTTTTTACTCCCCGAAGGGAGGTTGCAAAATGGTGAGGCGCCACTGTAAACTAGAGCTGCAAAGTAGACTATACTAGCTGAAAAAAGACACTATAAGCGTAATCAGAGACACACTATCCATAGCAATTACCATGTAAAAGTAACTGTTTCCTAGTTTTGAGACACTATAAGCGGCGAGACACAATATCCGGGGACACTAAATCCGGCGTCTACTATATATATATATATATATATATATATATAGAGAGAGAGAGAGAGAGAGAGAGAGAGAGAGAGAGAGTTAACAAAATATTTCGATATCTGATTTTATTACTGTGCAATAATTTTACATCACAAGTAATTCCACTGAAACGGTCAGTTTAGAACTGTGTTGCAACTCCATTTGTCCTGTGTGTGCGATGCTAAAACACACTGGGCCATTCCATCGATGAAGTTTTTAATGTCATCTTTGGGTATTGCAGCCCATTTCTCTTTGAGAGCCAGTAATTAGGGCTTCCCCGGATGAAGGCTTTGGTTGACGTCTCCTCAGTGCCCCGTCCAGCATGTACCACACATGTTGTATGGGGTTCTGAGTTACACGAGCTGTATGATCATGGACACCGTTTTCCAATGACTGATGGAAGTAGATTACCATTGGCATAAAGTGGCAGTAGGTCTTCCTCCAAAATACTCTCGCATTTTGCGGAATTGCTGGTTCCGTTGCATATCACCGGTTCTGATCGTCCCATGCTCCAAATGGGAACCCACACCATAACAGAAATACCTCCGTGTTTCATTGTAGCCTGCAGATGCTTCTGTGAAAATTCTGTTATGGATGTCTCTATACGCACACACGTCTACTGTCCGAAAATGAGACAAATCTGGATTCGTCTGTGACTGTTATGGTGCTCCAAAACTGAGAGTCCCGGTTCTTCATCAATGCTACTCACTACTTGCGACAAAGAATGTTGCGAGGGGTTATCCTGAGCATTCTTCTAGTTGCCCTATAATAATAGCCCATAGCGTAGAGATATCTTCTGAGGGTTCCATAACTAACTCCCATCCGCATGCCCAATTCACCAGATGTGGGTTCACCTCTGCAATTCGTCTGAGGGCACGTAACGTTCTCTGTCATAGACATGGACGACCGGGACGCAGGGCAGCTGTTGTCTTGCTGGTTGTCTTCAACTGCACAATCACTCAGTGGTTGACAGTGGAAGAGGAAGCCGAGGTGAAACATCCTTTTGACTACACAAATCTTTCCAAAGGCCAACGATTCGTCCTGTGGTGAAATTTGTCAATTCACACAAACCTTCGCCACGTGACATCTTGTAACTATCAATGATTCGTTTTTTTCATTTACTTAGGCTTGGTTTGCTTTCTTCTTTAAAAAATATTACACAATGTCACTTTGTCTATTTATTTTTGTCAACCTTCTGTGTGTGTGTGTGTGTGTGGTCCTTAATACTTTTCAGTGAACAGTATTAGGGACCATCACGAAGTGGGATGAAGAAAGTTTAGGAAAAATAATACTGTTAATGGCTTCTAAACTATTAGAACATTAATTTTACTGGAAATATGATAACATTTTAAGGTTTCGTACATCTTCTATTCGTGTTTATTACTTCTTCAAACCTTCGAAGCGTATCGTCTACAAACCACTTGCAAATATCACTGTCGATCCTGTTCCATTTATTTTTTTTCATTCATATCAGAATTTGATGAACACCGATGTTTTTTAATATTTTCCAAAATGTTCCAAACCATTCAGGTTTGGAAAATGAAGAGACCAGTCAAGAGAATGCACCTGTTCTTTTGCAGACTGACTCTCGCTAACAAGTGATGTATGACATGGAGCATTGTCCTGTTGAAAAATAAAGTCAGATTTCATAGATTCTGAAAATAATTTATCGATGCAGAATTTTAATGCTTTTCCGAGCATTTTGTACAGGTTTTTCATTCGACTTCACATGATAAACGGTTCTTCAAAGGTTCTCCAAGACCAAAATACTATCCCCTCTAAGTTTGACTGTTGGAACAACACTGTTATCACTGTAGGTCTCTACCAATCTTTTCTTTTCGAAAGTTTGACATGAGGTTCCAAAAATTTGCTAAAGGAAATGGAATTATTGAACATAACACACAGATAAACTATCATATAACGCAGTGAAAACGCTTATTGGTAAAAAGGGTAATCATATTGCATGTTAAGACTTCGCTTTAATTACTTCATAGTTACATTCGTAAGACCAAAGCACTTCAACCCAATTCTCAGAGGTCCAACTTTTTATGTTCGTTTGCCTACTGCAGTCTGAGTTTTAATAGCTTGTCTTCCCGGTTGGATGTTTATTACCTTTTACCGACCACGTCGATGCTCAGTGGCCTGACAATTAGTCTGTTTTATGACGTTTTTACGTGGTTTAAACACATTTTAAACAGTTTAGTTGTATTGTAGTTGCAACGTGGGAAAACCCTTAAGAAGCCAGTACAGTACAAAGAATTATAACGAACAGCTAACATTTAGGAGCATTTGAATAATTTTAATATTATTTCAAGTTTCCAGCATGACTTTAGATTGAGAGGATGTTTATTATTATTATTATTATTAATTATAATTATTAATTATTATTATTATTATTATTATTATTATTATTATTATTATCATTATTATTACTTACATCGGTGCTTTTCAATCAGTGGTACGCTTACCAAGTTACCAGTGGTACTTAAAGTGTTTACAAATGGTACTTAAAAATGGAAAATAAACAAAATCTAAAAACCCTTTGTCGGCGGATGATCAAAGGTAAATAAATAAATAAATAAAAATAATAATAACAATAATAATAATAATAATAATAATAATATAATGAGAAGTCTTCTATCACGATGTTCACAAAAGAATAGTATAAATCTCGTTCCCAAGAAGCTAAATTCGTACGATTCTTTTGCGGACACCCTGTATTTCTTAAGAATCCGTTATTTCCATAAGATTTACACGAGTCGTCTTATTTAAATAACAGTAAAAGACGGGTAAGTTCTTAAAACGGTAATGGACAGAAAAAAAATGTCGTAAAGCAGTGATTTAAACAGTTCCAAGCTTTGTGTTTAACTAATTCTTCGGCACTCACCTGAGTAAATTGAAAAACTTCTCTGTCACATAATCTTTGCACAATGAATTTTCAAAGGAGAGATAGAATTTGTATTTTTTTTCAATCATTTTGTAACATTTAATTCTATGATTTGTTGAACAGTTCAAAGGACCGCAATTTCCGTAGATGTCAACCTGTAAAAATTGGTATATGAACCTCAAGTATAATGACGACAAAAAACTCATACAGCGAAAACTACTGGGATGCAATTTCTATTTGAAAGAAGCAGTTTAAAAACTATTGTGTTTGGGCTATGTCCAGATTAGGGCTGTTATCAGGAGAAACGAGTTATCTTTTACAAAAATAGTATATTTAGTATATATGTACAGTGTGTGTGTGTGTGTGTGTGTGTGTGTGTGTATTAGTGGTGGACCGGATATCCGCATCCGCATCATTTTTAACATCCGCATCCGCACTTCTGACTGCGGATGTTATGCGAATATTACCTCTAATAAATTATGCAATTTACAATTAAATTAGCTTATAAAGTAGCTTATAAGGCCCAGTCATGCACATTTCATGTAAAGTATTAATTATTAATGAACAAACAAATATATAAACCTCAAAATATAAATACGTGGTAACACAGAAAATTTAATGAAACTTGTTTCATTGAATTTTCTGTGGCTAAAACTCTTGAGAAAGTCATTATTTTTATCATAATGAAAACATTAATATTAATTTTAATTCTTATGCATTGCCTGCCATAATAGTAATATCACGAAATTTGAAAAATTATGTCATATATTCATAATTCTATATCATATTGATAGATTAACTAAATATCCGCATCAGCATCCGCATCCGCGGATATTGAAATTAAAAATCCGCATCCGCAGATGTTGAAAAACTGACATCCGGTCCACCACTAATATATATATATATATATATATATATATATATATTAACTCTGGACCAAAAAGTAGAATACTGTCTCAAATACATTATGATAAAAAGACATCTTTGTGTGTCAGTTTAAAAAAATATAAAATATAACAAAAACCTTATTAAATAGTGAAAAGTTAATGCATAGCGACATACCAAAATATTAGAATATCTTGTCAAGTGTTACAAAAAAAATAGAACAAATTCATTATGTTTATTGAGTACTGCTAATACATTAAACCGCTATCAAAGGCTTTTTAACGTTTCGCCTTAGTATTTAATTGGTCCACCCTTAGCCCTGATTACGCCCTCCAATCGACGTGACATCGAGTTGACAAGCCTCTTGCATTCTTCTGAATGAACGGTCTGGTTCATAATCATTTCTGTGCATATGTCACTACCTTGCGTTACAAACACTCTTGGTTTTATACAGGGTGTTCGGAAAGTCACTGTGCACTTATATTTATTTAATAGCACACAATAGTATAACATTGCATATATGATAGAGGTTATGGATGGGACCATTTGTGCACTTATATTTATTTATGGATGGGACCATTTGTGCACTTATATTTATTTAATAGCACACAATAGTATAACATTGCATATATGATAAGAGGTTATGGATGGGACCTTTGTCAGTTCTTCATTAATTAACATTAATTATATAAGTGCACAGTGATTTTCCGAACCCCCTGTAGTTATGGATGCATGATTCGTCAGAAGCAAGATGTACTGTTAGTTTGTGTTTCCTCCTCTAGGCGACATAAATTCACCCGTTCCAATTACAAGCACATTCATATCACCTTAGGACTGCTTTACACAAACTGAACCAAATCTAAGAATTTCTGCAATTTCAAACCTTCCTTTTATCTATGGTTTTAGTTTTATGTAATTTCACCATATATATTATATATATATATATATATAATATATATTATATATATATATATATATATATATATATATATATATATACAGGGTGTCCCATAAGTCTGGCATCATAGGAGAAATTCATATTTTTCTATTTCTACAAACCATAATTCATATTTTTCTTATGCTCGGGATGCCAATTTCCCGTCCACCATTCTGTTCAGTGACGAGGCTGTTTTTTATGGAAATGGTGAGATAAATCGACAGAACACCCGCTACTGGTCTCAAAACAACCCTCACTGGTATACCTCTTCAAAGGAACAAGGTGAATCCCGGGTGATGGTATGGTGTGGCATTTGGAAGGATTGCATCATAGGCCCCCTCTTTTTCGATGAACATGTCACTGGAGGCACCTACCTACGTATGCTCAAGGAAGAAGCATTTCCCAGTGTCTTGAACGAAGAAGGAAATTTCCCAACATGGGACCCAAGTAAGGGAATACCTGTACCAACAATTCCCTGGTCATTGGATAGGACGTCGAGGGCCTGTGGAATGGCCAGCTAGAAGCCCGGATCTCACACCACTATATTTTTATCTCTGGGGCCACTTGAAAGCGCTAGTATACGCAGAGAAAATTAGGAGTGTTGAACATTTGCGGCAGCGCATTATTGGGGCATGTAACACCATTACTCCTGACATCATTCACCGTGTGCTTGCTGACTGGGTATCACGTCTGAATTTGTGTATTGAAAACAATGGTGGACATATTGAGCACGTTCTGTAAATAAAAGCTTTTGTTTTGCCTTTTTTTATTATTTTTCCTATGATGCC
>JAJOZX010006036.1:37500-278866 GCA_023014485.1 Bathynomus jamesi | reverse complement strand
GAGAGGCAGTAAGCTCGATCCGGCGGGCGAACTTTGTTAGCCTCAGGGATAGGTAGCAGAGATGGGGTTAGAGGTTGGCGGCGATGTTGAGGAGTGTGGAGTGCATTCCGGGATGAGTTTATGGTGCTGCAGTCTGCTGCCATACCCTCAAAACCGGTCACCCTGCTTCAACGCAGCCTAAGTGGTTCAGTCGTGACATCGCTTCGGCTATCCGAATAGGAAAGTAGCGTATACGAGGGCGAAGGCCAATCGTTCCCACGAGAACACTGAAGCGTATGTCCGCCTGTGTAGGGAAGTGAAGGCGAAGGTTAGGCTAGCGAAACGTAACGAAGAACTACGGGTGGCAAGCCTCTGCAAGGGGAACCCTAAGGAGTTCTTCAGTTATGTTAATAGTAGAAAGCCCATTAGAAGCATGATAGGTCCTTTAAAGGACGGAAGCGGCGTTCTGCGGACCTCCAACGCGGACATCGCTAATGTGCTTAATGAGTACTTTGCGGGAGTGTTCACCAGGGAGGATACCCGCGTCATCCCCGAGCCAGCTGTGATGCACGAAGGTGCTGGCCTGGATAGTGTTAGATGTACCGCGACAGTCGTTGCTCATAGAATAGACAAACTGAGCGCGTTTAAGGCTCCTGGGCCAGACCAGTTTCTCCCCAGTGTTTTGCGAGAAGTGCGCGACCAGGTGGCTCCCCACCTGGCTACGGTCTTCAACAAATCGTTGGTGATGGGCCAGGTGCCTGGTGACTGGAGGGAGGCCAACGTGACCCCTATCTTTAAGAAAGGGGATCACGAAAGTCCAGGGAACTATCGTCCTATTAGTCTCACTTCAGTTGTAGGTAAATTATTAGAAAGGATAATAGCTGATAGAATCGTTGACCATTTGGATTCCTACAAGCTGCTTGGGGACTCCCAAATGGGTTTAGACGGCATAGGTCGTGTCTCACCAACTTGCTCGAGTTTTTCCACGTCATGTTGAGTGAGTACGATAAGAGTAGGGCGATTGATATACTTTATCTCGACTTTCAGAAAGCCTTTGATGAGGTACCTCACCGCCGGCTAATGGCGAAAGTGCGCGCGCTGGGTATCGGTGGGGAAATAGGTAGGTGGATTGAAAACTGGCTAAGGAATAGGCGACAGAGGGTGGTAATTAAAGGGGCTAGTTCGGGTTGGGCCTCGGTCACTAGTGGGGTTCCTCAGGGTTCCGTTTTGGGGCCGCTGTTGTTTACCATTTACATAAATGATATCGACGGTGGCATCGTCAGTCGGATCGCCAAATTCGCTGATGACACCAAGCTTGGGGCCAATGTTGGGACGCCCGAAGCGATCGAGGAACTGCGTGCGGACCTAGGTAGGATAGGAGAGTGGTCCGAAAAATGGCAAATGCCGTTTAACTTGGGTAAATGCAAAGTGATGCACATTGGCTACGCCAATCCCAAGTCGGACTACTCGATGTTGGGCAGTAATATCGAGGTGACTGATTTAGAAAAGGACTTGGGTGTGCTAATTAGCAGCGACCTTAAGTTTACGAAACAGTGTGTAGAGGTGGAAAGAAAGCCCAGAAACTATTGGGTTATATCAGGAGGCAATTTCAGTTTCGGAACAAGGAGATTGTGCTCTCACTGTACAATTCCCTGTTCGGCCGTACCTGGAGTATGCTGTGCAGTTCTGGTCGCCCACCCTCAGGAAAGATATTGAGAGGCTGGAGCGAGTGCAGGCGAGGGCCACAAAGTTAATCCCTTCCGTTAGGCATATGGGCTACAATCGACGGTTACGCGCCCTGAACTTGTTTTCACTTGAAACTCGGAGGCTGCGCGGTCAACTGATCGAGGTTTTCAAGCTCTTACGAGGGTTCAACGATGTCGATTTTAGAAGTATGTTTAGTTTAAATGATAACCCAACTCGCAACAATGGTTGGAAGTTGGATTTGAAACGGTTTAGGACTAGTGTGTGTGGGAATTACGTTACGTATAAGATCTGTGACACATGGAACAGGTTACCTTCGGAAGTTGTGAACAGTTCCTCTGTGGATCAGTTCAAGAAAAGGGTAGACGAAATCTTGCACACTATTTGAGTGTGTAAAGACATTTAGGACCTCAGTCTGCGGAAATTTATTTTCCTATAAAATAGTTAATATCTGGAACCAACTTCCCTCAGAGGTTGTTTCCAGTCAAAGTGTAAATCTGTTTAAAAATAGGCTAGACAAAGTATTGAACACACTCATAGTTTAAGATTAAAACCTCAGAAAACTCTGCAGGAGTTCGCTTGCTCAGTCTCTGTGAGCAAGCTAAATATAGAGCTATTTATATATTCTCCACTTTCCTATAAAATTTCCTTGGCTACTTTTCCAGGGTCAAGGTATTTTCTTCAACCTTTTTCCGTACCTGCCTCTGGCAGGGAGGGAGCGGAGGGTGGGGAGAGAGCCTTCTACTTTTCTATCCAGTTTTCTACTACTGCTAGGATAGTTGAAAGAAAAATAAACTTTCACAAAATTTTCCCTGGCACCCGTTGCCATTGGTACCTCCTCGGTATGGGCCGCAAGGCCTTTTGAGGTACTTCTTTTCCTTGTAACTCCTTGTAACTCTCTCTCTCTCTCTCTCTCTCTCTTCTCTCTCTCATAGAAATGGATATAATTTTTTCTCTGTAATTCTGCAATACTTTTCCAACTTCTCAATCCAAAGTTTTTTTTTTTTTTTTTTGCAAATTCTTCCGCACGAAAAGAGTTCCATATCATTTCTACGATTCCTTTCAGCCAAAAGCTTACGGATGCCGAAATACAAATAAACAATATTGTGAAATGAATTGTGAAAACTGTATATTTATTACGGAAAAAATAAATAACGAAAATATGAATATTTCGAGATGTTTATATACAAAGACGATAAGTTTTTTATTTACTCTTTCTTTAATCGTGAGAGCTCTTCAAAGTGAAATTGGAGGATGGTGTAAATTATTTTAATTCCTATATATTGTAAATATTATTCTTTACATCACTTCGTATATGCTCGTATACTGTATATTGTATATATGTATGTACTTACCGTCAAAATTATGATGCCATAATGGGGAAAATAAAAGTATGGCGGTATTAGTTAGGTTTAATGTTGTAAATGAAAATAAATAGTAACCGTCTTTGTGGGATACACATTTTAGAAGAAATTACGTTACATTTTTGCTCTATACTACTACAATAACTTATGTCGCTACTGTTTTTTCATCAAAAACTCTTTCTTTCTATTTTATCACAGTTTGGCATATTTTTAGGGTATTTTTTTAGCAATTTTTCAAAATACTTTGGTCTCAAAACATGATTTCCCTCTTCTTGTAGATATTCCCAAAGTTGAGTGGAGTTAGATGGACCTCGCGACTTTACCTTTCTCTCAAGTTCATCCTACATAATCTCATTTGGGTTGAGATCTGGAGATTGAGGATGCTAATTCATTATTATTAATGCTCCATCTTCACTTTTTCTGTTTACATATCTTTGGTTACCCCGTATCTGCGGATGATACACAGACCCCAAATATGATCGAGCCGCTACCAGGCTTCACTGGTGGGGATGGTGTCCTTTCTGTCAAATGCCGGATCTTTTCCGTTTAGGGGCTAATAGCGAATTTTAATGAAAATTGGTATACTAATGTAGTTTTGGTCACTGATTTAAAAAATAACTCTTTTTTTTTTTTTGGAGAAATGAAAAACAAACATGTTAGAGCACTTTAAATAATTAATGTGTCTTTAACGAAAATATCATGACAACCTAACCAATCGTCAAGGGCGTACAGTTGACCTAACGGGGCATTCAATTGACCTAACGGGGCATTCAATTGACCTAAATGGGCATTAATTCTTGATTTTTTTCTGATACTTTTACAGATCTGCCGGGATCCTCCAAAAACGTATTCTTCGTTAGGGATAATTTAAAGTTGCACTTTTTACCATTTGACCGACGCTTCTGGTAGCGAAAGAACTGGGTATTTTTATCAAAGGAACACACTTTCCCACACTTAGAGCACTTTTTCATAAACAGTAGCAGTTTGTGACTCTGGCTAAATTTAACACAATCCTTTGTAACTAGTTTAAGTTAGTTAAAACATATATTGATTACACTGCCCAACACCAATTTTGCTGA
This sequence comes from Bathynomus jamesi, assembly GCA_023014485.1. NCBI lineage: Eukaryota > Metazoa > Arthropoda > Malacostraca > Isopoda > Cirolanidae > Bathynomus > Bathynomus jamesi. The sequence goes on along the minus strand of JAJOZX010006036.1, from coordinate 274,740 downwards.
TTTAATTCTAACACCTGTTTTTAGGTAACTTTGGTGTGCTGATTTCAAAAATCACCTTAGTGATCGGCCTCGGAAATTTTTTTAGTTGGCCAACCGTCGTCCTCCATCAGTGGTAGCAAATTGCCAACAACACGGCAGGTATTGCAATACTTCTTCAGTGTTATCCAGTACACTGCTAACAGGAAAGACGCATTCAAAGAAACCGTAAACAACGTCTTAAAGTTTTGGAACATGGCCCGCATTAAAACAATCACAAAGCTCAACTGCGAACGGAAGCTAGAGGCATTGTGGAAAGTGGCACTTACTCCAAAAGAGCAGAAAACGAGAAACTGACGCCGGAGGAAAACGGCAGAAGTTTTCGGACAGTGTGGACAAGCTGTGGGATATCGGAGCATCTGACGCTGTCGAAGATATAAAGAAGAATCGACTGCTGTCCGACAAGGACAAGAAAGAAGACATTGACTTCTACCTCGATCAACGTGGTCCTCGGGTGGCAACGATGAGCGGGAACGATAAAGTTTTCGCTGTAAAAAGAAAGCTACAGGAAGGAAGAAAACGTCCTCGCCAGGAGCCGCAAACCTCAAAGTGTGCATACGAAACCGGAGATGAGGCCATGGAGAATGATGATACTGGCATGTCAGGAGAGTCGGAGACAGAACTAGCGTTCCCCTGCCGAAAGAGCCAAGTGTGTCTGTCAATCTTCCTCGCCGCATCCTTAATGCACCTGCTGTCATGGAAGTGGCTGATCGTTTCCGCATGTCCAATAATCAGGTGCGTATTGTGTATAGTATTCATCGATAGCGTCAGTTTTAAAGTGTCCGTAACCCACATGTATTCTTGACAGTTTCCTTTCCACTTTCCATTCTCTACATAGGTAGTAAGCATTGTGGCTGCTATCACACGTTCGGCGGATCCACCAGCAGACCTCAATCAGTTCAGCATCTCGAAAGAAACGGCTCGCCGGGGAAGTGTGTCACATCGCCGTGAAGTGGCGACGGCTGTGAAGGACTCCTTCACGCCACCGAGGCACACTGTTGTCCACTGGGATGGCAAAATGGTCAAGGTCAGTTGATTAAGTTTTCATAGCTATCAATTTAGTAATGAGATTCATGAAGCATAATGTCAATTAAAAAGAGAACTGAATGTGAACAAAAATAGGTTACTTTACAACCATGAAATTGAAATATATGGCATGTGTTTCAGAACTTCCTTGGAACGGCGGAGCACCGCCAAGCAATTCTCATCTCCGGGGCTCCTCATTGCACAGAAGGAAAGTTGCTGTCAGTCCCAGCTGTTGCTGACTGCACCGGACTGTCGCAGCGCGGGCAACCATACATGCTCTCGAAGATTGGGGATGTGAGGAGAGCGTCATCGGACTCTGCTTCGACACCACTTCCACCAACACGGGGAGGGTGCAGGGTGCAGTGTCCGGCTGGAAAACATTCTCGGGCGACCGCTACTCCAGCTGGGATGCCGTCATCACGTCCTAGAGCTTATCGTGGGGGCAGTAGCCGTCACCCTGCTCGGAAGGACTACGGCACCAACTGATCCTTTGTTTCAGCAGTTGAAGAGAAGGTTAGTTCATTTTTTGTGCAAGGTAAAGTTAGGACACACATGATATTCCACTAGTTTATAAAACAGCAAGCCAAACCGGACCTCAGAGTTTTCTCACACAATTTTCTTGTTATTATTTTTGAAGATGGGACGAGCTCGATCTCTCGACCTACTGCAAGCTGCAGGTCGAGAATCTGGCGGAGAGTACGTGGCTAATAGAACTCCGGGACGCGGCGGTCAGCTTCCTGAGCACAGCTTCTGGTTTCGTCAGAGACGATTACCGGGAAGTGGCAGAGATCACGCTCCTGGTACTCGGGACACAACCACGCCGTGGCATTCACCTCATGCGCCCAGGAGCCTACCACCACGCAAGATGGATGGCTAAAGTTAGTATTTTCAAACAAAAATAATCTAGAAATAAGTTTAAATGTTATTCAAAGATAAACATTTCATTATAACGCAAACAAAGTAATTGGTAACAATAAACCTGTCTTACTTACAATGGTGCCTATTCTGTTTCAGGTCATCTACTACACAAAACTGCTGATGTTCAGTAGGCAGCTGGAGCTCGACGCCGAGCTGGTCGACAAACTGCACAGGATCGTGGTGTTCATCGCTCTTCTGTACGTACCAGCTTGGTTGGCGGCCCCTGTAGCAGCTGATGCGCCGTTGAATGACCTGGTACTATACCAGCGTTTTCTGAGGTATAAGGCAGTGGACCGCGAGGTGGCAGAAGCGTCACTGGCAGTGATGAGGCGGCACTTCTGGTATCTGAGGCCTCAGACCGTCATCTTCGCTCTATGCAGCAACAAGGTGGATGGCACTGTGAAGCAACAGATGGCAGAGAAGCTGTCCCACCTCCCTGTACCCAAAGACTTCACATACGAGAACGTCTCAGTCGACGAGATGACGCTACTCCCCGACCTGATCGACGAGTCCTCCTGGTCTTATTTGCAGGTCTGAAGATGTATGGGTCTTCGTGGCTCACCCTGCCAACTGATAAGTGGGACGAGAACGAGGACTTTTGTCGTCTGAAGGATGTGATCTCTAATCTCCAGGTCACCAATGACGTCGCTGAAAGAGGAGTCCAACTGATACAAGACTATGCGAACACGGTCACAAAGGACGAGGCACAGCTGCAGGATCTTCTGCAAGTGGTGGAAAAGAACCGGAAAGAGCTCGGCGACTTCAAGAAGTCATCACTCGCCACGATGACATAGCATAGAGGGACAACGTTGCAGCCAGTGACGTGTGATAGTGGTCAATACAATGCAAAAGTGATTGTTTAAGTTATTGTTTCTTTCTTCCTTATTTGTCTGCTATTTGCTGATTTTTTTTAAAAGTATAGGTGATCGTGGTTTTTCCCATTATTTGGCACTATACTAGCACATTGGTATTACCTGTATACAGGCACAACCTTTAAACCGTTAGTCGTATGACATTGGAAGGCACACCAAACGACTTCTCTCATTAAGAGGATTCAGAAAACATCCCTACTTAATGATTTAGCTTGATTCAGTAAAAAGTTAAAAAGTATGCATTTTTAAAAAAAAACTCGTAATTTCAAGGTCGATGCGAGACCCCTAAATATTGATCAATTTTTGTAAAAATGGTACCAATGTGCTAGTATAGTGCCAAATAATGGGAAAAACTACGATAACCTATACTTTAAAAAAAAATTGAAAAGTGGGCCACCCTACTGCATACCCTCGTAATGTAATCGTGCGTACTGTAAGTTTTTCGAGTTACTGATTTGAAGAGTACCCAAAATTTTGTGTAACAAGTTTCATAAACAAATATCCTTATATATGATAATTTTATAGGATATCGACTTAGCTTTACCTATTTCTTTCATATATATATATATATATATATATATATATATATATATATATATGATACACAGACCGTGCATGAACAAGGACCTCTTCTAGGAAAATTAAATCCATTATAGTCCGAATAAGTAATGGTAAATGACAAATACTATAGTTTTTGTCATACTATAGTATTTGTCATTTACCATTACTTATTCAGACTATAGTGGATTTAATTTTCCTAGAAGAGGTCCTTGTTCCATGCACGGTCTGTGTGCATCATAAAAAACCTCAGGGAACCATTCTGAGTTCATTCCCATAATATATATATATATATATATATATACGGCAACCCAGTTATCCATATAACGTCTAACCATTTATACTCCTCTGACAGATCATATATATATATATATATTATATTAGGGTGGAGTGAAAATTTTTTTTTTTTTAATTTCAAAATGCTTGGGGTCGGGAAAGTTGCGTATTTATGTGAAACGTACTGTGTGAAATTTTTGTAATCGTACGGCTATAATTAAATGTGCACACTGAACTCAAGTTTTTAAAAATTGGCAAAATTACTAAAATTTCGCCATTTTTATTTTGTTTTTTAAATTAAATTACAAAATTACAAAAATTTCACACAATACGTTTCACATAAATATGCAACTTTCCGACCCCAAGCATTTTGAAATTAAAAAAATATATTTTTCACTCCACCCTAATATATATATATAATATATATATATATATATATTATATATATATATATATATAATATAATGTGTGTGTGTGTGTGTGTGTATGTAAAACTGAAATTTTTATTTGGATAACTTTTCGGCTCACCTCGTTTCTTTCAGAAAAAGTGCGAAAATCGAATTATTCTTGCGTGTACAAAAGTTACTCATATATATATATATATATATATATTATTGAGTAAGGTAAGTAAACTTTATATTTTTTCCAAACTTGTTTTCCCTTTAACCGTTGAATGAAGGGTGCATAACTTTTGTGCACGCAAGAATAGGTCGATTTTGCGCTTCTTTTGACTGGCGCACGAGGTGAGCCGAAAAGTTCTCCAAATAAGAATTTCAGAATCACACACACACACACACATATATATATATATATATATATATATATATATATATTATATATATATATATATATATATATTATATATATATATATATATATATATATATTATATATATATCTGTTATAATGTATCTGGTGTGTATATATATATATATCTGGTAACCAGTGGTAAGTTTACATACGTTAGTGATATGAGTGGTACTTCCAGGTGGATTGATCATTGTCTCACTAGTAATAATCTAAAGGATTAAATTGTTAGAGTTCATATTCTGCATGATTTCCTCCTTTCTGATCATAGACCATTAGAAATATTAATTAATTTTACCAATTTATGCGCAACACAACACAGCAAGAATTCAATAGGTAAGAATAATCGCGTCGATTGGTCTAATGTTAATATGCAACAGAGAATAGAATACAAAGACAGAACAAGTCACCTCTTTAATAATATAGAAATTTTGCATCTTGCCTGTAGTAATCCTTGCTCAAATGATTCTCACTGTAAACTCATAGATAGGTATTATAGTAAGATAGTATCCCTGTTAAGAGAAGCAGGAAGCGCCCTGATTAAATCTTACAACTATCATACTAAGATTATTCCTGGATGGAATGATTTTATTGCCCCCCCCCCTGAAGAAGGAATCGAAAGATGCCTATGATTTGTGGTGCATTCATGGTAGACCCAGATTAGGACCAGTATACATGAATATGTGTAGAAGTAGGGGTCAGTATAAGGCGGCCATAAGGCGATGTAAACAGGAAGAAGAGTCTATTCGAGCATCAAAAGCCTGTGAAGCTCGCATACTATCCGAGCATCAGAAGCCTGTGAAGCTCGCATACTATCGGAGCATCAAAAGCCTGTGAAGCTCGCATAAATAACGATAATAAAATTTTTTGGAAATTTGTTAAGAATCAAACGGGTATCAAAACTGTCCTCCCTCCGACAATCGATGGGGTGTCGGGGGAGGATGAAATTGCAAAGCTGTGAAAAAACCACTACTCTAACATTCTTAACAGCGTGAGTAGGGATAATCTTAAGATAAATTGAAGCGAAACGCCTGTGGGAGGGACAAGGGAAAATACTTTGATAGTTCCTGAAGTAAAGAGGTTAATTATAGAGTTAAAGACTGGTTCTGCGTCAGGGGTAGATGACCTATCGAATGAGCACTTAAAATATGCCAATGACCTAGTATGTCTGCATATATCACTGCTCTTATCAGCCATGCTTGCTCATAACCATATCCCTGCAGAATTCATGAGGGTACATATCTTGCCCCTGGTCAAAAATAAGTATGGAGACATTCTGTCCAGCAATAATTACAGGCCCATTGCTGTCGCTTCCTGCTTCTCGAAACTACTAGAAAAACTCTTGTTACTCCGATTAAATGATTACCTATGGACATCTCCTAATCAGTTTGGTTTTGAAAGGTCCCACTCAACTGACCTGTGTATCTACGTATTTAAAGAAACAATATCTAATACACTGACAGTAATTCAACTATTTATAGCTGTTTCTTAGATATAAGTAAGGCATATGATAGAGTGAACCACAATATTTTATTTAAAAAACTAGAAGACAGGAAGGTTCCCATGTACAATTTGTACATATTAAATTTACTGAAATTTTGGTATTCCCACCAATCTTTTACCGTTAGGTGGGGCAATGTACTATCCGAATGTTTTGGCTCCTCCTGCGGGATGAGACAAGGCTCTTTGCTCTCCCCTATGCTGTTTAATGTGTATATTGACGGATTAATTGCTTCACTTAATGAGGCAACATTGGGATGTTGTATAGATAACAAGGATAAATAACTTAGTTTATGCCGATGATATGGTGTTAATAAGTCCCTCTGTTAAAGGTCTGGATCGGCTACTAAAAGTCTGCGAAGTGTATTCGCCAGAAACATGATATTCTTTTTAATGTTACAGAAACTAAGGTTATGCAATTTCATCCAAAAGCTATAATCAGCCAGCTGATATTAGGTTTAAAATGAAAGGTGAAGTAATTGAAGAAGTACAAGAGTTTAAGTATTTGGGTCAAACTATTACCAACTACTTGAGTGATGACTCGGATATAAGAAAACAATCTCAAAGCCTTTGTGCTAAAGCGAATATGACTATAAGGAACTTTCGGTGCTGTACAAGTGAAGCTAAATACACTCTCTTTCGTACTTTCTGCAGTAATAAATACGGACAGCAACTCTGGGTGAATTATAAAAAAGGTTCTGGCAGAACTCTAAATTTGCTGTACAACAGGTCTTTTAGACTTACATAAATTACCCCGAGATGCTCAGCTTTGCAAATGTTTGCTACCCGCAATGTCCCGAGCTTCTCGGAGGTAGCAAGACGTACTCAATACAGTTTAATGCAAAGAATTAAAATATCAACCAACCCGATTATCCAAGCTATCCATGAGTCCTGCAGTTTATCCTCTAAGCTATGGGTTTCTTGGTACAAAAACGTCTGTGTGTAGCTCCACTTAACTTCGACATTACTGTATTATTTCTAATCAAGTGTATATATTTTTATCCTTAGTATGTGAACTGTCATTGAATTAATATTTGTCATATGGACTATAGTCTGCCAATAAACCTTTCATTTTCATTTTCATATATATATATATATTTTTTTTTTTTTTTAAGTTCGGGAAGAACTGATTCGCCTCTATTTAAAAGGGCATATCTCAGTGGAAAAACAAAGAAAAAGTGAGAGGAAAGACAGAGGAAAAGAAAGGGTGGAGGGACAGTCAAAGTGGAAAAAGACCAAGGATGACAAGGACTGCTGGTCGAGCCCCATCATCCTTGGGTGCTAGGGCCGGAGGGCGCACGTGAAACCTCCAGGAACAAGCATGTACAAACGAGGACAAAGAGCACTCAAGAGCACGAGCTTAGAACCCCCTTGCGGGGATATATATATATATATATATATATGAAAAAATGAGGTAACCACCCGGGAATCGGACCCGGGATCTTCCGATTGCCGGTCAGATATGATAACCACTACACCATGGGCCTCACTCGATCAGAAGTCGTAATTCTCCAACATACGCGCAGAAACCAATGCCCCGAGGGGGCATCTCCCGCATGCCGCACCATATATCATTTCAACTGCAAACAACACACAGTATAATTAACGTAAAGAACGACGCTTGTATAGAAGAACATACCGCGCAAGATGAGGAGGGAGAATGAACAAATGAAAAATGAGGTAACCACCCGGGAATCGAACCCGGGATCTTCCGATTGCCGGTCAGATATGATAACCTCATTTTTTCATTTGTTCGTTCTCCCTCCTCATCTTGCGCGGAATGTTTCTATACAAGCGTCGTTCTTTACGTTAATTATACCGGGTGTCCGAGAATTATCTGTACAATGTTTGGCTGTTATTAAAAGTCAACCATGAAGTGTAGAAATTCCAGTGTTGTCCCATTTTACAGAAAATCTCATTAAGTTTTTGATACCACGTTTTGACAAGTCTTTTAGAATGTACGCGGGTGACAGACATTGATGATTTAAAAGCAAGAATCACAGCTGCTATTGAGCGAATTGATGTGGATATGCTGCAGCGTACATGGCAACATTTGGAGTACGATTGGATGTTTTGCGAATCACTAATGGTGCACATATCGAATGTTTGTAACAACATTACTTTAATAAAAGAAACTTTTGAAAATACAGATTCTAAATAATCTTGTTTAAGAATTTTACGTGTTTATCAAGAATTTATTAAAGATGAAATTGTACAGATAATGTTCGGACACACTGGAATTTCTAAAAAACTTGTCAAAACTTGGTATCAGAAAAACTTAATGAAATTCTCTGTAAAATGGGACAACACTGGAATTTCTACACTTCATGGTTGACTTTTAATAACAGCCAAAAATTTGTACAGATAATTTCGGACACCCGGTACTGTGTGTTGTTTGCAGTTGAAATATTATATATATATATATATATATATATATAATATATATATATATATATATATATATATATATATATATATATATATATATATATATATATAAGCTCTCAAAGTTAAAATAAAAACTGAAGTAAAACTTAAAAATTTAAATTTAAAAACATGAAAAGCAAAGAACATGAATGAAAGCCAGAGGAAAAAAAAACCCAGTTAAATTCGAGAACGTAATTTTTCATGTTTTTTACATTTTAGTTTTCAGTTTTTACTTTAATTTCATTTCAACTTTTGAGATCCTTTTTGTATATTACAGTTTCAGTAAAGGTAATGTATTTATTATTGATATATATATATATATATATACACAGGGTGATTCAAAAGTCAGGTTACATAGGGCTTTTCTGTTTCTTTGCAGGTAAATGAGTTATGAGATGTTATCGAAGGAGGAGTGCATTGATGTGATATTCCTAGCTGGCTGCACAAGTGCATTGTCGTTAACGGTGGCCATATCGAACATGTGATGTGACTATTCCCCTGTATCATTACATAGTACAGTATACCCCTATGTAACCTGACTTTTGAATCACCCTGTATATCACAACTAATGGAATACTACAACAACATTATTGATTTAGTGATGCATTTGAAAGTAATGAAAACTATGATGTAATATACACAGACTTTGCCAAAGCGTTCGACGAGTGTGACCATGGAATCATAATACATAAACTGAAATATATGGGAATAACGGGAAATGGATATATAATTTCCATAGTGAGCGGCGGCAAGTCGTTACAGTACAAGGAATATCTTCATCAGAATCAGAGGTCCTCTGCTCAGTACCACAAGGAATAGTATTAGCTCCACTACTTTTCATAATCATGCTAACTGACATAGATGAAGACGTTACTAGAGACAGCACAGTAACATCCTTTGCCGATGGCACCAAGTTCAGTAGAAAAATAAGAAACCCAGAAGATATAGGATCTCTACAAACCGACATGAACAGAATCTACGAGTGGACGGAAGACAACACTATGAAGTTTAACACTGAGAAATTTCAGCTGTTACGGTACGGAAAAAGAGAAGACCTAAAATCCATGGAATATTATACCCCAAATGGACAGAAGATTCAGAGAAATTCTAGAGCAAAAGATTTAGGGGTTGTAATGACTGATGAGATGCGAAATTTGAAACACAAAATAAGATAGCAGTAAACAGAGCAAAGAGAATAACTATTCAGATTCTGAGAACCTTAAACGAAGGGATAGGAGTATAATAATTCCTCTACTGACATACCGAAATTAGAATACTGCTCGGTCCTAACATACCCATATAAAAAAGAAGACATTATCCAGCTAGAAGGGATTCAGAGAAGCTTCACAGCCAAGATCAAAGGGTGCAAAGAACTAAATTACTGGGAAAGGTTACGCGAATTAGACCCATATTCACTGGGGAGGAGAAGAGAGACACACCATTATCTACACTTGTTAAATAGTGGCGAAACTAGTTCCTATCTTACTCTGAACCCTGTAACTCCCCAAACGACGGTGGAAAGTAAAAAAGGAAGACTGTGTCGCGTTCCCAAATTAAAGGCTAGACAGGGAACATCCTTAACCCTGAAAGAAAATAGTTTTGTTGTAAGGGGACCAAAACTAATCAGCTGCCCAAAGACCTAAGGAATACGAATGGTGTTGCAGAGGACATCTTCAAAAGAAGATTAGACGCCTGGCTCAGAACAATTCCCGCTGAGCCGGGCGTACCTGGCTACGTGAGGTGGAGAGTATAAGAAACCAACTGACTACTTCACCAGGCCAACTCGAGAGGAGGGGCGACAAGCTTGACCCTCGTGAAATGAGAAATCACCGCACGGAACCTTTGAAAGGTATATATATATATATATACACACAGGGTGTCCCATAAGTCCGGTCTCATATTTATTTTAAATTAAATTTACAAATGTAATACATTAGAACTAAAACAAATGTTCAAACTGATGTCTTGTTTTGTGACCTTTTTGTTTTGCTCCGCCTTTTCTTCACCAGTGTAATTAACTCACTTCCATATTAGCCATTGCGTGTTATTCTACCCGCAACAAAAAAAAAGGTTCCAAAACAAGACATCGACTTGAACATTTGTTTTAGTTTTAATGTAATTACTTTTGTAAGTTTAATTTAAAATAAATTTTCCTATGAGACCGGACATTTATGGGACACCCTATATCAGTGGTTTTTAACCGGGGTGCCACTGACATTGCACAGGGGTGCCGCAAAGATTGTTGTAGATTGTTGATTTTTCAACATTTTTTATTGAAGTTGTAATTGGAAAGAGGTGTCTTGTGAAAATATACACTTTCCTCAGGCTTCGTCCTTTACAGACTCAATTTTATCCAATAATTCAACGCTTAGTCACTTCTTCCCAGGAGGGCTTCGTATGACATTTTGAAATAAAACAAAATTCACAATTTATTACTCCCATAAAGGAACGATATAGACTCTGTTTCAAGGTACGTCGTGCTCACTTGGCAGGGTGGGGGGAACTGGCTGTTGAACAGGGGTAAACGCTAATTCACAGGGGTGCCGTGAAAGTAGATAGATAGCACTGGGGTGCCGCGAACCAGAAAAGGTTGGGAACCCCCCTATATATATATATATATATATATATATATATATATATATATATATATATATATATATATGTGGCAATGCGTGGTTCATGCCATTTAACCTTATAATGGAAGGGCGAGGTATCGCCATGGTGTCATTCTATCGATTTAACCTTTAACCCTAGTTAAGCTTGGTTTTCATTCCGCTGGAATTTGTCCATTCTGACGAAGGTTAAGCTTGTTGCTCCACCTTAGACCTATAGTTTAGCATGGAATCCGAACCACAACCAAATGGGTATAAAGTAGTCATGTACCGATTCAAAAACTTAGCCGATGCCGATGCCGATTCTTTGCCTATATTTTATAAAAGTCAATTCCCTTCATCATCAGAATTTGTTACTCATATACTGTAGCTAAAATGATGTGAAAAAGTTTTATTACTCAATAAAATGATAAAATAATTTTAGTTTCATAAACTGAACACCAATATTTTCTTTCTTCAAAAATGTCAACAACAACAAAGTTTTTCATTAAAATTTCGAGTCCCTGGTGCCCAATTTGAATGAAAACAAAATGGATATATAATTTGGGTTTATAAAATTATTAAAATACTTAAAATAAAGTCAACAAAATAAGGTGGTTTAATATAAAAATTTTACTTAATATAGAATTATAGTAGGAGATTACAATAGTTTATAATATTTGGAGATTAGTTACAGAAAATGTAAATTTATGAGCAACTTAACTTATTAAGCTTTCCCTTTTTCGAGAATGTAAAATATTTTTATATAATTACATTTTGAAATGAGTATAAATGATCATAATGTCTTTTTTTCTGTTCAATTTTCTATAAATATAGATTTTGTTTTGTAATGAAAATTTTTAAATTTCACAGAATCGGTGAGAGGTTCGGCTAAATTTGGCTGATGCCGATACCAATGCCCCGAAAATGGTCGATTCTGAAGATGCCGATTAATCGGTACACCACTAGTATAAAAGTGCGAAACAGACGGCGGCTGTATGATGACAAAAAAAAAAGTCCGATGGCACTCTTGAGTGCCAAATCTAGTTTTGCTGTGAGGAGCGAACTAACGTTATTTTATCGACAAGTTATTGTGGGTTAAAATAATTTAGTTTTTTTTTTAAGAGTGTCGATTGTTTGGTCTTGTCGACAAAATGGGTATTGGTCGTCCGTGAAGAGAGTGCCCAGTTAGAAAAGAAAGATAAATAATTTTTGCCGCAAAGAGTTAATTGCCATGGCACGCCATATCAACTTTAACTTCTCAACGCGCACACGCACACACGCACACACACACACATATATATATAATATATATATATATACACACACACAGGGTGTCCCATAACTGCGTTCTCGTAGGAAAATTTATTTTAAATTAAATTTACAAAAGTAATACATTAGAACGAAAACAAGTGTTCAAATTGATGTCTTGTTTTGGAACCTTTTTTTTTGTTGCAGGTAGAATAACACGCAATGGTTAATATGGAAGTGAGTTACACTCCTGACGAAAAGGTCTTTCGAGGCCTTATTGCAAAAGAATTATAATTATCTTTACATTTTAAAAGGACTTTCGAAAAACAGTCTACTGTAAATGCGTAAAATATTTTGAATTAAAAAAAAAAATTACTTTCTTTTTACTTCTAAAACGAAAACAACTTTTGTTGCTCATTTCTTTTTTAACTCATTTTTTTTTTAACTGATAAACAAGACGTTCCCTAAATTAATTAAAGAGTTTTAAAAAAAAAAGGAATTTCAAATCTAGAGACTTTTACCAAATAATTTATTTCGTTTGTAACCTCTTGAATTTATTACTATTATTATCAGTACCATCAAAGAGAGTCGAACCCGCGACCTCTGTATTTTCACTTCGATTATAGAGAAACGGTATTGCACTTAGCTACCGGCGTTGGCTAAACGTTATACAGTAAAAGTTTCGATCCAAGTATGACACAATCTGTTTTAACGTAAATATATTCTCTAAAAACTTGGGAATTTATGGAATCAATTGTAAATATGCTGCATTGTGAAGATATATATGAAACATATATATATATATATATGAAAATGAATATATAAAAAAAAAAAAAAATATATATATATATATATATATATACAGGGTGGGCCGAAAGTCTGGATCCATAGGAAAATATTTATTTTAATACATAAATTACAACAAATGGTAAATACTTAAAATGAATATCAACTTTAACTCGTAAATGCGTATCCGTGATACTGTACAGTGGTTCGTACTCCAGTATAAACAACAAATTATAACAAATGCTCAAATTGGCGGCCTCTGACATCGAGACACTTAGGGATGGAATTTATGATTTGTAATAATTCTTCGAATTGACGTTCTCGAGATGCGTGTTTCATTTGATAATCTTCTTGTTGACTTTACTGGACTATTCGTTAAAGTTTCACATACCACTGCAGAGGTATTTTCATCAGTTGCAGTTTTTGGACGACCAGAACGCCGTCGATCATGTACACTTCCTGTTTCTTTGAAACGTTTAAACAACTTGCCAACAGTCGCATGTGTTACTGGATGCTTATCAGGATGATTTCTAATGAATTCGGTAGCAACTTCTCTGTGTGTAGCGCCCTGTCTTGCGTACATGAGCACAAGTTCTACCCAGTCTTCTGTTGTTAGATTCGAAGCCATTTCTGGGCTGAAATAAAAAAAGTATTTGAGTATTTATACTGGAGTACGAACTACTGTACAGTATCACGGATACGCATTTACGAGTTAAAGTTGATATTCATTTTAAGTATTTACCATTTGTTGTAATTTATGTATTAAAATAAATATTTTCCTATGGATCCAGACTTTCGGCCCACCCTGTATATATATATATATATAGGGTGTTTCAGGAGGAAAGGTCAATACTTCGGGAGGTGATAGTATCGGTCATTGTGAGAAAAAAAGTTCATATGAACATGTGTCTAATTCTGAATGGTTACGGAGATTGAGCTGTTTGAATCTACAAATACAAAAGCATTGTTAATGGTAATCAAGAAAGAGAAACCAATTACTGTTTCTAACATTTAATGTTTAAACATTGGTATTTTGAATGGTATCAGATAGAGAAATAACAAATTTGTTAAAGTTTACAATACGTTTTCGAAAATCCCACCGTCAACCTCAATGCACTTTGCAACTCGTGTGCGAAGATCGCGTGTTGCTCGTCTGAGTTGATCTTGACGTTCCTTTATGCGGACAGCAGCATCCAAAATGCGCGCGAGCAATTCGTCTCGTGTATCCACCTTTCTTTTGTAAACTTGACTTTTCATCCATCCCCACAAACAATAATCTAACGGAGAGAGGTCTGGAGACCTTGGTGGCCATTGAATGGGACCACCGCGGCCGATCCATCGACCAGGGAAAGTTTGATTTAGGTATTGCATCACCAGACGGGTAGAATATGGAGGAGCTCCGTCATGCTGAAAGTACATACCAGCGCGTGTAGCCAAAGGAACATCCTCCAATAGTCCTGGCAATTCATTTTGCACAAATTGTAGGTAACTTTGTCCTGTAAGACGATTCTCTAAAGTAACAGGGCCAATCAGCTGATCATCGATGATACCGCACCACACATTGGCAGAGAAGCGATGTTGAAAATTTGTTTCCGCAGTGGCATTTGGATTTTCGTCTGGCCACCGATGAGAGTTACGAGTGTTGTTGATACCGTCACGGGTGAAAGTAGCTTCATCGGTGAACAGTATTAATCGAAGCAATCGGCGATTAGCATTTACTCAATGACAAAATTCCAGTCGCATGGCAGCGTCTCCTGGTTGAAGGTGTTGTACACGCTGTACATGATATGGATGCAAGCCTTCCTCACGTAATGTTCGCCATACTCTTGTGTGTGGTACACCGAGACGTGTAGAAATTCTTCGTGAGCTAGTAGTAGGACTACGCTCTACCAACTGAAGAATGTTTTCCACTTCATCCACATCTTGTTGACCTTCACGTTCAGATGAAACATGAGCGCTGGGAAATGTACCAATCTCACGCAATGTGTTGAAAACCCTGGTAAACACTCTTCGATCCGGAATTCTGCGGTTCGGAAACCGTCGACGGTATTCTGCAATAGCATCTGTTGCACTTCCATCGCAAAAACCGTAGACACACACCATATCTGCATATTCGGCATGTGTGAAGGTGTGTGGCATTCTTAACACTGCTTCAAACACCAAACAATGTCACTCACAACAGTCAGCTGTCGATTGGCTTAAGTTACATGCTTACATTACAGCTTACATGGTTGAAGGTTATAGGGGAGGGAAGGGGGAGGAAGAGCTGCGCGCGCATCAGATTCAAACAGCTCTATCTCCGTAACCATTCAGAATTAGACACATGTTCATATGAACTTTTTTCTCACAATGACCGATACTATCACCTCCCGAAGTATTGACCTTTCCTCCTGAAACACCCTGTATATATATGAAAATGAAAATATATATGAAAATGAAAGTTTTAATGACTAAACTGTCATTTCCACGTAGTTGAAATGTTAATTGGTTATTACATTAAAAATTATGAAAAACGAATAATAGATTTTAGATTATCATTTATTGTAATACAAAAGTTTCCACTTTATTTCTGACAATGATTTTAATGAAGTTATTGAGTAAAAGAAAGCTCTTAAAAGATATGAAATCAACATTTGGTGAAAAGGCGCACATAAAATCACAGACTTACGGATGGTTGACAAAAGCAAATAGACACCAATATGGTTGGACTCAAGAATAAATGGCAAAGCTCATCAATGGAATGCCAGAACGTGTTGTGTCACCTTTAATCAATGGAAAGGGGAAAGCAATACGATTCTAAATATAATGATTCAATAAATCTGTTATTATTTATTGACTTTTATTATCAAATCAAAAAATATGGAAAAAAACGAAGATGTCTATTTACTTTTGTCAACTCTCTGCACATTGGTTAGAACAGGTGACTAACTGTTGGTGCCATCGTAATATCATCAGGAATGGTGTTCCAGAATCGAACAACAGATTTTTTATAGAAACATTGATTTGTTTAGGTTCAATTTAAAGGAGTACCGTACTGACGAAAGTGTCAGGTGGAACTACAGTACTATACAGACCAAAGCTTTCATACCATTATACCCAAAGTTTAGACGACAACATAGCAAGATCGATGAACAGATTGCTTAATTAGTTGGATTAGCTGAATTCTGAATACTCTGCATGAGAGAGAGAGAGAGAGAGAGAGAGAGAGAGAGAGGAGAGAGAGAGAGAGAATTATTAAAAAAGTATTTGGTTCTTGTCAACATTTTTCATAATTATCCCAATGCCGCTGCTCATAAATATTAGTGCAAAAGTAAGAAAAAGAATGTCCTCAACTTTACTTCTTCAGTATCCGAAGTTCCTTATTATCAAATTTACTTTAGCACAAAATAATTTCGATATTTTCTTATGTCCAATCATCAGGCGAAGAAGCCGGCGATTATGTGACCCAAATATTTAAATTCTCGTACTTATTCTATTCGTTCATTTTAAAAATAATATTACCCGACTGTTTTGAGCTTTTGGGGCCGGAATCGTATAACTTTTGCCTTTAATAACATTAGCCCTTTAATGTCGTCTTTCGTTCGCATAAATGGACAATTTTACGCATGTCACATTATTACATATTAATGTCTAACATTAACAGATTGACTTTATTAAATTGACAAATACTGCGCATCAGCGAGACAACAAAGAGCAGTATTTTTTCATCGTTCATTTTTCATCATTTTTTTCATCATCATGTCCTTATATGAACACTTTGTAAGAGTACTTAAAAATATAATAAAATAACAAAAATCTAATAACCAACCAAAATTTTGTAAAGAAGCTTAAATAAGTTAATTTACGTTAATAACATTATATTAATAAAAACAAGGAAGGTTGAGATAACTCAGGTACTAAAGGGTAAAAAATCAATATCACGCTTATGCGCGTAGGTTTTTTCGAGATTCCAGTAAAATAATCGAAACCGTTTACTGATAGCCTTATCTACACTATCTAATCAGCATAAACTAAGTTATTTATACTTATATCGTCTATACAACAACCTTCTTTTGATCCCGTTAAGCCATAATATTATCTATTAATACGCGCATTAAAGAGCAGAGGCGAGAGCAACGAGCCTTGTCTAACTCCGCACGCAAGAGGACCCAAATCACTCTGAAAAAAACATTTCTCATCTTATTAATACTTAAAATGCACGGGCACCTTTTGTAGCAATTTCACTTGTTGATGTAAAACAGCAATTTTACATTACATTAAAATTCGCCAAAGTGTTTTGCGATGTAATTCTTTCGAGAGTTTTGGGAAAATATTTACGGCAGCCTACAGTTAAAAATGTAAAAATCGACCTTGCCTTTATTGGATTTTAGTAAGTTTGGATTATATTTGAGCGTTACAATAAATTAGCTCAGGCCCGTAGTTCAACGAGTAACACCATTTCCCTATAAGCGAAGTGAAGACATTAAGGTCGGGGGTTCGACTCCATTCGATGGTGGTAATAATAACCTAAGAGTTGGCTCAATTGTACGCGCCACTCTAGTTTGAGCACTGTGGTAGTTCCTGACATTTCTCAATGACTATTATCATATAAATTAATTTTCAATTAATTATGTTTTTTTTTATTGGTTTAGTCAGGTGCGATTATTCGACGGTTTTGTAATTAACCTTTTCAGTTTTTATGGTTTGTGTAACGAGATCATTAAAGGTAAATTTTTGAAACCCTAATTTTTTCTACGAAATATATATTAAATGCCAAAATCTTGAAAACAAATGTACTTAATTTCTTGTTTTTACACACACACACACATATATATAATCCCATGTTAATTACGTTTGCTTCAGGCTTCAGTTATGGTGAAGGAGAGAGTTGCTAAACGTGGTTTCAGTATCCCTCTACTCTATCAAACAGTATAACCATTATTCATTCGTATTGTATTTACTGTAGTATAATAATTGCGTGCGCACACACACACACGGCAAAAAAAAAAAGAAATGCCGGCATGATGGATGAATATAAAGTCAGTAATATTTAAGTAATTCAAATAGGTTACAGTTACATTACATTTCACTATTCCAACTGTAAATGGAGCAGTAACTAATGTGAAAATGCCTCAATAAAATTGAGGCCCTCCAAGGAAGAAGTGACTAAGCGACAAAAGTAAAAAAAACGCCAGAAAATGCAATTAAAAGTTGTACCAATTTTAAATTGGAACAACTTTTGAACATATTTCGTCAAATTATATTCAAAAGTTCAAAAGTTATTCCACTTTCAAATTTGGTACAATTTTTAACTGCGTTTTTTTGGCGTTTTTTACTTTTGTCGCTTAGCCACTTCTTCCTTGGAAGAACTCAATTGGTTTAAAGTGACTTAAACCATTAAACCGTCAGACCTTTTAGCGTGGAATGATGACGATGATCTACAGATCTCCAGAAGCTAAGGCTAACAAAGACCCTAAGATCCACTCTAAGGGTTAGCCCGAGAGAAAGGAAAGAGTAGGGGGGTCAAGAGAAGAGAATAAGGGGTTAAATAAGTAGCAATACCTACCACTCGTGGGTTAACATTCATTCAGAAAAAGAGAAAAAAAACTCACCATCATTATCCGCCGGCCACTGCCGACAAGTCAGAAAAATAGTCGGAGAGAATAGGAAAGATTGCAGAACGGTCCTCTACTCCATAGGGAGGTAGAGCCCACTCTGCCGGAAAAAGATAAAAAGAAGTAAAATAAAAACGCTTACAAACCATGCAATACATTCTTAACTCAAGAACAACACATTAACTCAAAGCAACACATTCTTCCAACTGTTGCAGACCGATCCTCCACTCCATAGGGAGGAAGAGGATGCAGCCCACTAGGCTGGAAAGGCGTGACACATGAAAAGTACAATAAGAACGCATTACAACACATTCTTAACTCAAACACTATCATACCATGCAAACTCCTGACATGCAATAAAGAGAGAAGAAAAATAAGTATAAAGAATGACAAAAAGGGGGTTAATTTACTCAACAAGCTACAATTAAGTTCGTGTTAGTCTAATTTTTTTTTTTGCTGGCATATCACACACTGGCATGTCACAAGCTGGCATTAGTCGTCAACAGACTCATCCCCGATTACGACCCCAAGAGCTCCTGTTGCCAATTGTTTTATTATTTTAAACAACGTTAATATTTTTAAAATGCTTATCGAGACGGTTTTTAAACACATTAACGCTGGTAGAGTTCACGACGGGCGCGGGAAGATTATTCCATTTTTCAATTACTTTAAACGTAAAGAAGTTTTTAGCGATATTAGTAATGAAACGTCTGCCACGCAACTTAAATCCGTTATTACGAGTATTGCTATTATCAAAAGTGAACAGTTTGTCAAAATTTACGTTATCGATGTTATTAACGATTTTTAAAACTTCAATAAGCCCCCCCCCCTTAATCTCCTAGTTTCGAGTGAATGCAAGTCTAACTCTTTAATCCTATCTTCATAAGGCTTGTTGCGCAATGACGGAATTAGTTTCGTGGCACGACGCTGAACCCTTTCTAACCTATCAATATCCTCACGCAAATACGGGCACCAAAACTGAACGGCATATTCTAAATGAGGCCTGACTAGGGACTTGTGAAGGGGCAATATAATATCCTTCGATTTAAATTCGAAATTACGCGCTATGAAGCCTAACATCCTATTAGCTTTTGCGCAAGACTCCAGGCACTGGTTCCTAACTTTTAAATCCTTAGATACGCGTACACCTAAATCTACTTCCTTGTCAACGCTCGCTAACTCTCTATCATCCATCGTGTACGTGTAATTATTGTTACGAGAACCTATATGCAAAACTTTACATTTCTCTACGTTAAATTGCATCTGCCACTTATTCGTCCACTCCATAATCCTATTTACATCGTCTTGGAGCCTATTTCTATCGTCCTCGTTAACAACCTTACCGCCTATTTTAGTATCGTCCGCGAATTTTGACACGTTACTAGTCAATCCTACATCTATGTCGTTAATGTAAATTACGAATAGCAATGGACCTAACACTGAACCCTGTGGGACACCGCTACCTACATCCAACCACCCCGACTCACTACCATTAAACCGTGCGCCTTAACCTTCGCAATTAATCTTCTATGCGGAA
The DNA here is from genome assembly GCA_023014485.1 of Bathynomus jamesi. NCBI lineage: Eukaryota > Metazoa > Arthropoda > Malacostraca > Isopoda > Cirolanidae > Bathynomus > Bathynomus jamesi. Next base: position 254,561 of record JAJOZX010006036.1, on the reverse strand, counting down.
CTGTATCGAACGCCTTTTTAAAATCTAAATAAATAACGTCAGCCGCTCTATGCCTATCGTATTCGCGCACTATTTCGTTATAAAATTCTAACAAATTAGTTAAACAAGATCTATGGCGTCGAAACCCATGCTGACTACGATCCCTAACTACGGATTCCAAAAGTTTACCGACAATTGACGTTAAGCTAATGGGCCTATAATTGCTAGCTACTGTGCGGTCGCCTTTTTTAAAAATGGGCGTGACGTTAGCTAATTTGAAGTCTTCAGGAATAATCCCCGTTTCGAGTGACTGATTAAAAATCTTCGTTAAGGGGCCTACGATAATGTCTTTCAAATCTTTCAAATGTCTGGGATAAAACGCGTCCGGGCCTGGAGCCTTGCTAACTTTTAGCCTATCGATATAATGAGCAATCTCACCCTCGTAAACAGTTATTTCATCCAAAATAGTCTCGCTACTAAATGGAACGATATCGTCCACGTCGGGGACATTTACGTCTTCTTCTTCTACGGTAAAAACTGTCGCAAAAAAGTTATTGAAAATACCTGCCATCGCCTGAGCGTTAGAAGCCAAAGCGCCGTTAACATCCACTAGAGGGCCTATGTTATCTTTTGTCGGCTTACGATTATTGACGTATTCAAAAAACTTTTCTGGATTATGTTTACTATCCGCAGCTCTTAGTATCTCTAAATTACGCTTAGCATTCCTAACTGATATTTTAACCTGACATCTAAGCTCGATATATCTATTAAAGTTAGCTGCCGTGCCATTGCGCTTATTAAGTCTATACGCTCTGTTACGCTCGTTTATGAACTCGCCTATTTCCCTAGTCCACCACTTGGGCCTACTATGATTTCTAGCGCGCTTGGGCCTACGAGGAATAAACTCCCTTTCGATATTCATAAAACTTTCTTTAAACGCCTCCCCCCAATGCAAATTTGTGTCATTACCCATAAATAAGTTATCCCAGTCCACTACTCTCATACTATCCGCAAAACTATCAAAATTGGCCCTCCGAAAATCAGGGACTTCTATTACGTTACTATACTTGGTGTTTTCTATCAATAACTTAAACCTAAGAATTTGATTATCACTACATCCTAAACTCTCGCCTACTTCTAAACCTTCGACTATATTTTCGCCGTTCGTCATCACCAAATCTAAAATATTGTCACCGCGCCTTGATTCGGTAACCATCTGTCGTAAAAAATTATCTTCCATGAACTCAATCAATCTCAAACCCTCCTCATTACCAGTAAAAGTCTCGTAATTAACATTAGGGCAGTTAAAGTCTTCGACAATTATACTATTCCAATTGTCAATAAAGTTACCAAGAAGTGAGTAAAATCTAATATCGGTATCGAGGGGTTGAACGGGAGGTCTATAAACAACAACAAAATTAAAACTAATACTACGCGCCCTAACTTCAATGCATATCGCATTAATTGATGCTGGAAAATCTATCTTAACCTCGATAGCCCTAAGGGAATTACGAATGATGATGATGATGATGATGTGAATATACGATACAATAAAATCGTAAGTTATGAAGGATTTTTTCTTTTAATTTTTTAAATAACTTTTTTAAATAATAAATATTATCATAAATTTCATTAAAAAAAAACAAAAATCTTTAGTCATTAATTTTTAGGTCTATTTTTAGTGTTTCATGTTTTCATTTTAATTTTCAACACCATTTAATTTTAACTTTTTCGTCATTCGTTAACATAACCGCCTATAGCATTAATTTAACAATAATTGAATGTCATGTCCAGCATTAGGATTAAATATCCCATTATTTTGTAAATATGTTGTAAAAAAAAAAAATAGCTAAAAAGAATGTGAACCAAACCTTTTTTTTTAGTTAATTCAATTCAGGCAAAATCCTTGATATCAATCGTCCGATATGATTCTATTTATATCATTTTATAAGGTAATTTATATCCCTATTTATATGTATAACGTCTCAGTCTTCGTATACGATAATATTTTATTATTAATTAAAAAAATAATTGAAAAGACCCCCAAAAAAATGAAAATGAGAGAGAGAGAGAGAGAGAGAGAGAGAGAGAGAGAGAGAGAGAGAGAGAGAGAGAGAGAGAGAGTTACAAGGAAAAGTAGGACTTCAAAAGGGCTTGCGGCCCATACCGAGGAGGTATCGATGGCAACGGGTGACAGGGAAAAATTCTGTCACCGTCAAATAGCGTGCAAGATTCGGTCTAACCTTTTCTTGAACAGATCCACAGAAGAACTGTTCACAACTTCTGAAGGTAGCCTGTTCCACGTGTCACAGATCTTATACGTAAAGTAATTCCCACACACACTAGTCCTAAACTGTTTCAAATCCAACTTCCAGCCACTGCTGCGAGCCGGGTTACTATTCAAACCAAACACGCTTCTAAAATCGACATTGTTGAACCCGCGTAAGAACTTGAAAACCTCGATGAGTTGACCGCGCAGCCTCCGAGTCTCCAGCGAAAACAAATTCAGGGCGCGTAAGCGTCGATTGTAGCCCATATGCCTAACGGAAGGGATCAACTCCGTGGCCCTCGCCTGCACTCGCTCCAGCCTCTCAATATACTTCCCGAGGGCGGGCGACCACAACTGCACAGCACACTCCAGGTGCGGCCGAACCAGAGAATTGTACGGAGAGAGCACAATCTCCTTGTTCCGAAATAAAGGCTTTCTGAAAGTCGAGATAAAGTATATCAATCGCCTTACTCTTATCATACTCACTCAACATGACGTGGAAAAACTCGAGGAAGTTAGTGAGACACGACCTATGCCGTCTAAATCCATGTTGGGAGTCCCCAAGCAGTTTGTAGGAATCCAAATGGTCAACGATCGTATCAGCTATTATCCCCTCTAATAATTTACCTACAACTGAAGTGAGACTAATGGGACGATAGTTCCCTGGACTTTCGTGATCCCCTTTCTTAAAGATAGGGGTCACGTTGGCTTCCCTCCAGTCACCAGGCACCTGGCCCGTCTCCAACGATTTGTCGAAGACTGTAGCCAGGTGGGGAGCCACTTGGTCGCGCACCTCCCGCAACACTCTGAGGCGGAACTGGTCTGGCCCAGGAGCCTTAAACGCGCTCAGTTTGTCTATTCTATCGGCAACGACTGTCGCGGTGCACCGAACACTATCCAGGCCAGCACCTTCGTGCCTGACGCCTGGCTTGGGGATGACGCGGGTGTCCTCCCTGGTGAACACTCCCGCAAAGTACTCATTAAGCACATTAGTGATGTCCGCAGAACGCCGCTGGGGTCCTTTAACGGACCTATCATATTTCTAATGGGTTTTCTAGTATTAAAGAGAGGAGAGAGAGAGAGAGAGAGAGAGAGAGAGAGAGAGAGAGAGAGAGAGAGAGAGAGTCGACGTCGTAGTTTTGTATCTCTTGAAAAGTAGCAAGTACACTCCTTGTACTCGGGTATAATAATACTGAAAATACAGTACTTATGTTTTCGAGTAGAGGATTATCAGTCTCTGGCCAAAACATTCCTCTCAAACCTGAGTGTGAAAAGTTGAGAATACCCTTATTATTTCGCGGTTCCTTAGTTTTTGACATTAAATTAATTTTCAGGGACATTTTTATTAAGTCTGAAGCGATATATTTTATAAGATGAGATAAACATTTCTCCTTAAATATGGAACAAGATGTGGCCCTGGGGGAAAAAAAAAAAAAAAAAAAAAAAAAAATATATATATATATATATATATATATATATATAATTTGCGGGAGTTAAATAAAATATACGAAGTATTTGAGAAAAGTTCTTTAAATATATATTTCAAACTTTTTCCGAAGGTATAATTGTTCACATGTAAACAAAACTGAAATAACTCCTGCAGATTGTACAGCTAATAAGCAATTCAGTGAGTTCTTTACGGGCAACCTATATATAGCCTACTCAAACAAATGTTTTAATCGTTATATATATATATATATATATACACAGGGCGTCCCAAAAAAATGTATACACACTTTAAATACTTATAAAGGCAGTGTTTATTAAAATACATTTCATTTTCAAAATGTAATAGAATCTACAGACATTATTTAATTGTTTTGTCAACGCCTGTTTTCAAACTGACGTCCGTTCTGGTCCAGGCACTGCTGATAACGCGAAGCAATGGAATCGCAAACATCACGAAACATTTCGTTTGGTATTTGTGTGCATTCTCGTTCAATGGCTGCTCTCAATTCAGCGACTGTTGCAGGTTTTATAGCGTAGACTTTGTCTTTTAAGTATCCCCATAAAAAAGTCTAGTGGTGTGAGGTCTGGTGAACGCGGAGGGTATTCTACGAAACCCCTTCGTCCAATCCACATCCACATCGTGCCAAGTACCACTCGCAATACTCCACTCTTCGGTCCGGATCATCATCATCTTCATTAATAGCATGGACTAATCTTGGAATTAACTTTTTTCCATTGACAGCGCTTCAAAATGCGTTGGACAGACGATTCTGAAATTCCTACCTCACGACTCGCTTGCCGCACAGATTTTCTTGGACTTTGGTGATACGTTTCCAGTACTCTTTCTTGCTTTGTGGGGCTTGTCGATGTCCGTGGTCTTCCGGAACGCTTCTGTGGACATTCTGAACAGTTCCATCGGCTTCAAACTTATCTCTAATTCGAGTGATGGTAAGTCGCGTTGGTGGATCTGTTTGAAACTCCCTCCTAAACTGTCTTTGCACTTCAACTGCGTTTTTCACACTTCCAGTAGCATTTTAGAATGAATTTCCTTTGTTCAAAGCTTAGTCTGACTGCCATTATTAATTCTAATGGGTTTAACTTGGAAAGAAAGAAACATCAATTGAGCTATCAGCTGTTAAAGTGTGTATACATTTTTTGGGACGACCTGTATGTATATATATATATATATATATTATATATATATATATATATATATAAAGAACGACGCTTGTGTAGAAGAACGTTTTACACAAGCGTCATTCTTTACATTAATTATACTGTGTGTTGTTTGCAGTTAAAATATATATATATATATATATATATATCAGAGGAACCTTGCTTAACGAGTGCCTCGTATAACGAGAAATTCGTATAACGAGCAAAAAGAATGGGGGAAAATTACCTTGCATAACGAGCGACACTTTGCTTAACGAGCAAATATTTCGTCAAAATTTAAAGCGTAGACAAAAACAAATGTCTCTAGACAGTTTTCCTCGTGAAAAAGGATCCAAAAGAAAGTGAAAGTGCCTCTAAAAAATTTAAAGCTAGTGACTGTGAGCTCGTCGAGAATGTTATTGCATTGAACGAAGACGATTCTCCTCCTTCCCCTCAATAACCCTCTCCTCCTCCCCTGTCTCTTCATTTCCTTTGCGTGCGTCAGGAGCACCTTCTCTCTTCGTAAGTTATTTATAAATTTCACCGTTTACTAATTATTTACATTCTCTTTTGGGTTAATTTTTATTAATAATCTTTTCATTTCATTCAATAATAATTTAAAAAACGCCTTTAAATATCATTATAAATATTATTTTAAGTATTTTTTAAGCATGGAACGCATTATCATATTTTACATTGATTCCTATGGAAAAAATTGCCTTGCTTAACGAGCATTTTGCATAACGAGCACAATTCGGGAACGAATTATGCTCGTTAAGCAAGGTTCCACTATATAATATATATATATATATATATATATATAATATATATATATACAGGGCGTCCAAAAAAATGTATACACACTTTAACAGCTGATAGCTCAATTGATGTTTCTTTCTTTCCAAGTTAAACCCATTAGAATTAATAATGGCAGTCAGACTAAGCTTTGAACAAAGGAAATTCATTCTAAAATGCTACTGGAAGTGTGAAAACGCAGTTGAAGTGCAAAGACAGTTTAGGAGGGAGTTTCAAACAGATCCACCAACGCGACTTACCATCACTCGAATTAGAGATAAGTTTGAAGCCGATGGAACTGTTCAGAATGTCCACAAGAAGCGTTCCGGAAGACCACGGATATCGACAAGCCCCACAAAGCAAGAAAGAGTACTGGAAACGTATCACCAAAGTCCAAGAAAATCTGTGCGGCAAGCGAGTCGTGAGGTAGGAATTTCAGAATCGTCTGTCTAACGCATTTTGAAGTGCTGTCAATGGAAAAGTTACATTCCAAGATTAGTCCATGCTATTAATGAAGATGATGATCCGGACCGAAGAGTGGAGTACTGCGAGTGGTACTTGGCACGATGTGGATGTGGATTGGACGAAGGGGTTTCGTAGAATACCCTCCGCGTTCACCAGACCTCACACCACTAGACTTTTTTTTGGGGATACTTAAAAGACAAAGTCTACGCTATAAAACCTGCAACAGTCGCTGAATTGAGAGCAGCCATTGAACGAGAATGCACACAAATACCAAACGAAATGTTTCGTGATGTTTGCGATTCCATTGCTTCGCGTTATCAGCAGTGCCTGGACCAGAACGGACGTCAGTTTGAAAACAGGCGTTGACAAAACAATTAAATAATGTCTGTAGATTCTATTACATTTTAAAAATGAAATGTATTTTAATAAACACTGCCTTTATAATTATTTAAAGTGTGTATACATTTTTTGGGGACGCCCTGTATATATGAGAATTACGACTTCTGACTGGTCGAGGCCCGTGGTGTAGTGGATAGCATATCTGACCGGCAATCGGAAGATCCTGGGTTCGATTCCCGGGCGGTTACCTCATTTTTCATTTGTTCGTTATTTCTCTTCCTCGTGTGCAGAACACTCCTCTATACTTACGTCGTTTCTATACAGTAATATACTGCGTGGTCATTGCAGTTAAATGTACATATTCACGATTGCGAGGGTGCCCTCTCAAGGCATTGGTTTCTGCCCTATGTAGGAGAATTACGACTTCTGACTGGTCGAGGCCCGTGGTGTAGTGGATAGCATATTTGACCGGCAATCGGAAGATCCTGGGTTCGATTCCCGGGCGGTTACCTCATTTTTCATTTGTTCGTTATTTCTCTTCCTCGTGTGCAGAACACTCCTCTATACTTACGTCGTTTCTATACATTAATATACTGCGTGGTCATTGCAGTTAAATGTGTGTGTATATATATATATATATATATATATATATATATAAATCAGGGTTTTTTTTCCATAAGGCTTGGGGGAATCTTCCCACCAAACTCAGATCTCCCTCTCTAACAAAATTGCCCCCAAACCCCCTTTTTCGCAAATAATGAAAAAAAAGCAAAGAGAACAAAGGAAAAAGTGAAATATTCAGATCCATATCATAGATTTACATACAGTATATATATATATAATATTATATATATATATATATATATATATATATATATATATATATATATAATTAAATACTGTATTGTTTTTGACGTCAATGTACCGTTATCAGCAGACCCACAGCCCTGACCCTCTGGCCAACGTATCTTCTCCCCCAGGTGCAATTACTGAAAAAACCTTGTATATGTACTTTGAATTAATTTATATCTTATTTTAAATTGTAAATAATATACTTTTTGTATTTTTCTTTTTTATTATAAAAGCGTTTAAGCAAAGTTTTTCGGGTTTAGGAGTTTTTTGGGGGTTTATGGGTGGGGTAAGGCGAGGGCGTAGCCTTGGCGAATAAAGTACGTTGACGTCAGTGAGTGTTAGGTGTCCGCTATACTTCATAAACAATTTATTACGTTGATAATAAAAACCCACTCTAATAGACAGAGTTTATTTCCACAACAGTTTCGATGCCCACTGGCATCGTCTTCGGGTGGATACAGAAAAAATTCGTTTTGTTTGTATCCACCCGAAGAGGATGCCAGTGGGCATGGAAACTGTTGTGGAAATAAACTCTGTCTATTAGAGTGGGTTTTTATTATCATATTTTGACCTTCACGTAGAAAAGTGAAGTTTTTTGCGTTTATTATTACTTTGAATAATTTTGTACTTAACATAAAAATAATTTTGTTTCTTTGACTTTCTTTTTGGGATCAGAAAGGATTAAAAACATAATGGCTCCCTTCGAGATTAAAGGGATTAAAAGGGATTGAAAAGTTCTTTTGAGTGCCACTTCTTACCCCCTACCCTCAGTGTCACTGCTACCCCTCCTCCCACTCCCCACCGAGAAAACTATGGTTAAATGCCACCATACTACTTCTTTCATAGCCAAAGCCCTATTCGAGTTATTAAAAATGGAAATCATGATTTTTTTTGTTCTCTTTAGCGACAGTGGCGCTTTCCTTAAGATTTAAGATGGCCATTTTAGTTGATTTATTCCTACAAAAGCCATATGGCTATGGAGGTAATAAATTGTATGATAATAAATATAGATATATTCTACTTTTTACAATTTTTCTCAAAAACGTACTGAATATAGCTAATGAACACTGATCTATAATCAGTTGCTATCGCAGGATCATTTCCCTTAAAAATGGGTGTTTTATACAACTTAACTTTTGGTAGTGATAGAAATATATCTTTGAAAAAACTTAAGTTAGTGAATTTTAATCAATGTTATGCATTTTATTTTCTTCAACAAATGTCAGTATTGGTGGAGGGATGTTATTGTTGTCATTATTGGTGATTATTTAAAGAGTTAACCATACCAATATCATCAATAGTTACGTTATTCCCAATACAGTATTTAGTTTTTATATTGAGGTTTTTTGAATCTTCTTTCTACTAATGAAAATGTCTATAATTTTCAAGTATTTTTCATATCTTCTTCGTGTTTAGGGAATTGACTATTGTTATAACAGTTAAGCTTAGTAATTTCAAGTAATTTAGTCGTTTCTATATTGCGTAAATTGTAGTTTAAAAACTGTCTTGTAGCTGTAATTTTTTACTTACTGAATAATGTCGGGAGTGATTCATGGATTTGCAATAATTTTAGAAAAAGTTTGTTTCGTCTTTAAACGAAAACAGCTGTTCAAACCATCGAATAAGAAGGATTCATATAGAAAGAGATGAATATATACAGTTCTGGGTCGTTCGAAAGCTTAACACAGTGAGACTAAATAGGCCCTATTATCTACAGCCCATTTTTTTTTAACCTCAGAATATTCTTTATTCAACAGTCATTTTGTTACTCGCTATTGTATATAATGTAGGAAGGGTAATGATCGCTAATTACTCTCGTTATAATTCTAGAATTCAAAGGGCATTGCTGTTTATAAATATGTTATCAATTGTAGAATGCTATTTCATTAAAAGAGTTGAAAACGCGAATGGGATTGGTAGTCTTATGAGTAAGATACAATAAATTCATTAAATTAAAAATTTCCCGAGGGGTTTGTTGGTGATTCGCTTCATTTAGCAAGTTGATAATAAAGTCACCCGTAACTCTGGCATTCACTTTATGTAAAGTTACGCGTTAGGTTATCTAAATAAATCAGGAAGTTAAATTCTGATTAGAACTTGGTATGTACTTATTACATTAACGAAATAACTCTTATTCTTTCTTTAATGTTAACAATAAGATTTCCAGGATGGGCACTTATAAAGAAAATACTTCACTGGATGCGTAATTCTTATTACGAGGATAGAACTACACTCTCCCCACCCCCATAAGTGTCATAACTTCATTGTCATTAAATATTTGTAGGTTCAATCACCTTTGGATTTTGACATTTTTAATTGAACTCGCACCTTTGCAGCGAGTGTTCACGTTCAGTCAGTGAATCTTTTATAAGCATATTATAAATTGAAAAATATTTCTTTTACGAGTTAAAATTATATACACACAATGTGTATATATATACATATATATATACATACATATATATATGCACTAAAATCACAAAATAACACGTGACCTTATTAATAAGCAAACAACCACAAGGAAAAGGAAACACAAAGTCCGAGCGCTTTCGTGATATATTCACATTATCAAGGACTTTGTGTTTCCTTTTCCTTGTGGTTGTTTGCTTACATATATATATATATATATATATATATATATATATATAATCAAATTGAATAATGAAGGTTCAACATGACTGTAAAGTGCATTATCAGTATGAAATTAATAATAATAATAATAATAATAATATCATAAATAAGCAAGGAGATAACAGCAATTATTAGATTGGTAAACGAGATAATAAATAAATATAAATAATAATGAGGCACTGCAAAAGTGATACTCAGTTTATGGCAAAATTTCATTAAGTAAACTGATACAAATTCGTGTCATTAAAAGCGAGAGTTTAAAAAATAGGAAATGTTTTAATATTTAAAGAATTCTGCTGTTGTAACAGCACTTCGCTTGTTCTGGTAATGAGGAAGCATTTCCTTAAATACGTCGAGAGAGAGAGAGAGAGAGAGAGAGAGAGAGAGAGAGAGAGAGAGAGAGAGAGAGAGAGAGAGAGAGAGAGAGAGAGAGAGCCTCAAACTCAGGGAGGTTCCTGTTGTTAAACTGGTTCATTTTTAACCTATTCTAATAGTAGTAGAAAATGGATAGAAAAGCAAAATGTTCTCTTCAGTCCCTCCCCGCCAGAGGAAGATACGAAAAAAGGTTGAAGAAAATACCTTGACCATGGAAAAGTAGCAAAGGAACTTTTACAGGAAAGAGAATATATAAACTAGCTCTACAATTACGCTATGCATACATCGAGACCGTACACTAGATAGCACCGCTGTATAAACTAACCAATAATATATTTGTGGCGATTGCACATCAACCACTTGGTATCGTCACAAAAACCTCGAACATATGGTTGATTTTATGCAAAAATATTTACAGTTCTATTTACCGAGGTATCGTTCTAACAAAGACCCCATGACCCACTTTACGCTAGTCCAAAAAGGATTAAGAGAGAAGTAAAGGTTAAACTCTCCATGTCTACACCCATGTACGCGCAAAGCCATCACGCCGGCAAAGTGTTGTGCCACCATGAGAGTTGAGAAAATCTCTCTCCGGCGAGGAATATCAGTGGGGGGGGGGGGGTCCCTGTATTTAACCTCGTGTATTTTTCCCTTATGGAGAATGAAAGTGTTTCGTGGGTGATCACCGTTGTTGCAACAGCGAATTCAAGTGTCTCTCACTTAGAGGTGTTTGTGAGGCAAGTGATAAAAAAAAATGATGGGGCACAATCAATCAGAGACGTCTTTCTAAAGTGGGGGTGGGGATTAAGTGTAGGAGGAAGTGTTTAAACAAACCCCCGCAAGGTTACATTATAATACTATTTTCTTAAATTATATTATATGTGAGGACAGTCTTAAACCTTAAATGTATTGAGAACTTTGTCCAGCCTAATTTTAAACATATTTACACTTTGGCTTGAAACAACCTCCGAAGGAAGTTGGTTCCAGATGTTAACTATTTTATAGAAGAAATTACCGCAGATAGAAGTACTAAATGTTTTAAGTTCCGATTTAAAACCATTATTTCTTGTCGGATTGGTATTAGATGAGAATAATTTCCTGTAGTCTACCTTGTCTATTCCGTTGAGCATCTTGAAAACTTTAATAAGCTGACCGCGCAACCTCCTGGCCTCTAAGGTAAATAGTTTTAAGCGCTCTTATCTTCGTTGGTAGTTTTGCAGTCTCATTGAAGGGATCAATTTTGTGGCTCTTGCTTGTACCTTTTCCAACCTTTCTATATCCTTTCTAAGGAACGGAGACCAAAATTGCACGCAATACTCAAGTTGAAGTCTAACTAGTGAATTGTAAAGAGACAATACAACCTCCTTGTTTCTGAATTGGAACTGTCTTTTATTATAGTATTTTCGAGGCCCTACCTTCGACTTCTGCACAGTGCTTTGACGGTTTTAGATAATTATTAACATGAGAGAGAGACGCATGTCGGACGCATTTCCTGAACTCTCTGATATTACTTCTACTTTTGCATATTGCTAATAATTTTACTTTTGGAAAATTTTGAATTTTATATACTTGCGTTTATATTCACATTGTTATAGTTAAGTAATTGAATATTAGTAGTTTTTAGCGATTTAGAAGTTTTCATAGCGTGCCGGCTTAATTTAACTTAATCTTGTGACGGTTATAAACTAATTTAACTTGCGCGATGCCGTCGCAGAAAGCGTCGTGTGTTAGGTGTGGGGTAAACCGGTGGTATACGGATTTTAAAGATTATAACGGCGGTCCTATGGCGATTACCGAGAGATCAGTTTGTTTCTTTTGCGATTTAAGGGAGGAAATAGTTGACATAAAATGCAGTGTACATGAGGTAACGGAAAGACTTGCAACGCTTGATGAGGGTAGGGTTAGGGCTACGGTTGACGAAAGCCGAACCAATACTAACGTTGAAGACGTTAGTAATTTGAAGGGTGAGGTGCGTAACCTAGTTTCTAGTTTAGGTAGCTTATCGGGAAGGTTGGATTGAGTTGAGGAAGGGGTTAAGGTTGGTCCGAGATTAGTAGATGGGGAGGGATTTAGAGAAGTTAAGGGTGGAGCTAGGCCGCGTACGTTAGGTGATAGGAATCCCCCCCCCCCCTATCGAGGTTTCGAACCCTTTCGCCCATTTGGAAAAGGACGTGAATGAGGGGGAAACTATTTTAATTGGGGACTCTTTAGTGCGCCATATGGACACAGAGTTCGTTGAACGGCATCCAACCAAGAGGAAGAGGGTCTGTCTCCCAGGGGCCAGGGTTGACAGAGTTAGAGACGAAGTGGATAGGGTTGACATTGCCTCCCGTCACTCGATGTTGGTGACGATGGTAGGGGGCAACGACTCGTATAGGCCCGATATGAGAGTGCTTGACCTTTCGGAGAGATATAGGGGTTAATTAGGTCCATAAAGGCGAGGTCAGATAGGTCTTTAGTTCTAGGTATTACCCCTAGGCACGGTTTGGGTCTTAGGATTACGTCTAAAACGATATTTTTGAATCCTAAATTAGAAGAGATTTGTGCTGAGGAAAATGTACCCTTCGTAAAGCTGTGGTCAGAATTCAGTGATCCTACCCTTTTTACAAAAGATGGGGGTGCATTTTAATGAAATAGGTAATGCTAGGCTAGGTAGGTTAATTGACGAAAACGTGCGAAAGCTGTATAGGTCGAAGCCTTCTTTAAACGTTGTGGGTCCGGGGAACGCGGGCCCGACGTGAGAAATAGTTTAAAACGCCGACCCGTGCTAAAAAATAACTTAAACGTCTTTTATTGTACGCGCGTAGTATTAGAAATAAATTAAACGAATTTAAAGCGATAATTTATTCCGGCAACTACGATATAGTTGCTATCACTGAAACGTGGTTAAATACCGTGACTCGGTACATGTTGGGGGGAATTTGATATACCGGGTTTTAAACTCTTTACTAATGATAGGTTACATAGGATTGGTGGCGGCGTTTTGCTGTACATTCGTAATTCCCTTACGGCTATCGAGGTTAAGACAGATTTTCCGGCAGCAATTAATGCGATATGCGTTGAAGTAAGGGCGCACAGTATTAGTTTTAATTTTGTTGTTGTTTATAGAGCTCCCGTTCAACCCCTCGATACCGATACTAGATTTTACTCACGTCCTGGTAACTTTATTGATAATCGGAATAGTATAATTGTCGGAGACTTTAACTGCCCTAATGTTAATTACGAGATTTTACTGGTAATGAGGGTTTGAGATTGATTGAGTTCATGGAAGATAATTTTTTACGACAGATGGTTACCGAATCAACGCGCGGTGACAATATTTTAGACGTGGTGATGACGAACGGCGAAAATATAGTCGAAGGTTTAAAAGTAGGCGAGAGTTTAGGATGTAGTGATCATCAAATTCTTAGGTTTAAGCTATTGATAGAAAACACTAAGGATAGTAACGTAATAGAAGTCCCTGATTTTCGTAGGGCCAATTTTGATAGTTTTGCGGATAGGATGAGAGTAGTGGACAGGGATAAGTTATTTATGGGTAATGACACAAATATGCATTGGGAGGCGTTTAAAGAAAGTTTTGTGAATATCGAAAGGGAATTTATTTCTCGTAGGCCCAAACGCACTAAAAATCATGGTAGGCCCAAGTGGTGGACTAGGGAAATAGGCGAGTTCATAAACGAACGTAACAGAGCGTATAGACTTAATAAGCGCAATGGCACGGCAGCTAACTTTAATAGATATATCGAGCTTAGACGTCAGGTTAAAAGATCAGTTAGGAATGGTAAGCGTAATTTAGAGATACTTATAGCTGCGGATAGTAAACATAATCCAAAAAAGTTTTTTGAATACGTCAGTAATCGTAAGCCGACAAAAGATAACATAGGCCCTCTAGTGGATGTTAACGGCGCTTTGGCTTCTGACGCTCAGGCGATGGCGGGCATTTTCAATAACTTTTTTGCGACAGTTTTTACCGTAGAAGAAGAAGACGTAAATAATGTCCCCGACGTGGACGATATCGTTCCATTTAGTAGCGAGACTATTTTGGATGAAATAACTGTTTACGAGGGTGAGATTGCGCATCATATCGCTTGGCTAAAAGTTAGCAAAGCTCCAGGCCCTGACGCGTTTTATCCCAGACATTTGAAATATTTGAAAGACGTTATTGGAGGCCCCTTAACGAAGATTTTTAATCAGTCACTCGAAACGGGGATTATTCCTGAAGACTTCAAATTAGCTAACGTCACGTCCATTTTTAAAAAAGGCGACCGCACAGTAGCTAGCAATTATAGGCCCATTAGCTTAACGCCAATTGTCGGTAAACTTTTGGAATCCATAGTTAGGGATCGTATCATCGATCACTTAGAAAGTCGAGATTTGATTGATAGTAGTCAGCATGGGTTTCGACGCCACAGATCTTGTTTAACTAATTTGTTAGAATTTTATAACGAAATAATGCGCGAATACGATAGGCATAGAGCAGCTGACGTTATTTATTTAGATTTTAAAAAAGCGTTCGATGCAGTTCCGCACAGAAGATTAATTACGAAGGTTAAACCAATCGGTATACATGGTCAGGTAGCTAACTGGTTAGAAGAATGGCTTCGTGCTAGGAGACAGAGGGTCGTTGTTAATGGTAGTGAATCGGGGTGGGTGGATGTAGGTAGTGGTGTCCCACAGGGTTCAGTGTTAGGTCCATTGCTATTCGTAATTTACATTAACGACATAGATGTAGGATTGACTAGTAACGTGTCAAAATTCGCGGACGATACTAAAATAGGCGGTAAGGTTGTTAACGAGGACGATAGAAATAGGCTCCAAGACGATATAAATAGGATTATGGAGTGGACGGATAAGTGGCAGATGCAATTTAACGTAGACAAATGTAAAGTTTTGCATATAGGTTCTCGTAACAATAATTACACGTACACGATGGATGACAGAGCTAGCGAGCGTTGACGAAGAAGTAGATTTAGGCGTACGCGTATCTAAGGATTTAAAAGTTAGGAACCAGTGTCTGGAGTCTTGCGCTAAAGCTAATAGAATGTTAGGCTTCATAGCGCGTAATTTCGAATTTAAATCGAAGAATATTATATTGCCCCTTTACAAGTCCCTAGTCAGGCCTCATTTAGAATATGCCGTTCAGTTTTGGTGCCCGTATTTGCGTGAGAATATTGATAGGTTAGAAAGGGTTCAGCGTCATGCCACGAAACTAATTCCGTCATTGCGCAACAAGCCTTATGAAGATACGATTAAGGAGTTAGACTTGCATTCACTCGAAACTAGGAGATTAAGGGGGAAGCTTATTGAAGGGTACTTACGTATTAACTGGGGGCCATCACATATTGATGATTGGTTAGGTTGTTGTAATATTTTCGTGAGTTGAAAATTTCTAATACATCATATTTTTTAAATAGCAGTATTTTTAAAATATTTTTTACACAATTTTCTGAAAAAAAAAATTTTTTTTAGGCTTATTCATGATGAAAATTTGGGATCGTACTGCTTCCACCCTAATGGAGGCTATTAATCATTGTAAATATTTGAAATATAAATCATTGTAAATATTTTTAAAAATATTGCGATTTAAAAAGTATGATGTATTAGAAATTTTCAACTAATGAAAATATTACAACTTAACCAATCATCAATATGTGGTGGGCCCCCCGTTAATACGTAAGTACCTATCGGAGTTTTCAAAATCGTTAATAACATCGATAACTTAAATTTTGACAAACTGTTCACTTTCGATAATAGCAATACTCGTAATAACGGATTTAAGTTGCGTGGCAGACGTTTCATTACTAATATCGCTAAAAACTTCTTTACGTTTAAAGTAATTGATAAATAGAATAATCTTCCCGCGCCCGTCGTGAACTCTACCAGCGTTAATGTGTTTAAAAAACGTCTAGATAGACATTTTAAAAATATTAACGTTGTTTAAAATAATAAAAGAATTAGCAACAGGAGCTCTCGGGGTGGTAATCGGGGATGAGTCTGTTTACGAGTAATGCCAGCTTGTGACATGCCAGCGTGTGATATGAAAAAAAAAAAAATTAGACTAACACGAACTTAGATGTAGCTCTCAGCGTATACTAACCCATCCTTATCTGCATGTCTGTAACTCTCTTTATTGCATGTCTGTAGTTTGCACGGTACGATAGTGTTTGAGTTAAGAATGTGTTGCATGGTTTGTAAGCGTTCTTATTTTACTTCTTTTCATCTTTCACCCCTTTCCGGCAGAGTGGGCTCTACCTCCCTATGCAGTAGAGGACCGTTCTGCAACCTTTCCTATTCTCTCCGACTATTTTTCTGACTTGTCGGCAGTGGCCGGCGGATAATGATGGTGAGTCTTTTTTCTCTTTTTCTGAATGAATGTTAACCCACGAGTGATAGGTGTTGCTACTTACTTAACCCCTTATTCTCTTCTCTTAACCCACTACTCTTTCCTTTCTCTTGTGCTAACCTTAGAGTGGATCTTAGGGTCTTTGTTAGCCTTAGCTTCAGTAGATTTGTAGATCCTTTCTAAGGAACGGAGACCAAAATTGCACGCAATACTCGAGTTGAAGTCTAACTAGTGAATCGTAGAGAGACAATACAACCTCCTTGTTTCTGAATTGGAACAGTCTTTTATTATAGTACTTTCGAGGCCCTCCCTTCGACTTCTGCACAGTGCTTTGACGGTTTTAGATTATTATTAACACAGAGAGAGAGAGAGAGAGAGAGAGAGAGAGAGAGAGAGAGAGAGAGTTACAAGGAAAAGAAGTACCTCAAAAGGCCTTGCGGCCCATACCGAGGTGGTACCAATGGCAACGGGTGCCATGGAAAATTTTCTACACACTCAAATAGTGTGCAAGATTTGGTCTAACCTTTTCTTGAACTGATCCACAGAGGAACTGTCCACAACCTCTGAAGGTAACCTGTTCCACGTGTCACAGATCTTATACGTAAAGTAACTCCCACACACACTAGTCCTAAACCGTTTCAAATCCAACTTCCAACCATTGTTGCGAGTTGGGTTATCATTTAAACTAAACATGCTTCTAAAATCGACATCGTTGAACCCGCGTAAGAGCTTGAAAACCTCGATCAGTTGACCGCACAGCCTCCGAGTTTCCAGCGAAAACAAGTTCAGGGCGTGTAACCGTCGATTGTAGCCCATATGCCTAACAGAAGGGATTAACTTTGTGGCCCTCGCCTGCACTCGCTCCAGCCTCTCAATATCTTTCCTGAGGGTGGACGACCAGAACTGCACAGCATACTCGAGGTGCGGCCGAACCAGGAAATTGTACAGAGAGAGCACAATCTCCTTGTTCCGAAACTGAAACTGCCTCCTGATATAACCCAACAGCTTCTGGGCTTTCTTTTCAACCTCTACGCACTGTTTGGTAAACTTAAGGTCGCTGCTAATTAGCAGACCCAAGTCCTTTTCTAAATCAGTCGCCTCGATATTACTCCCCAACATCGAGTAGTCCGACTTGGGATTGGCGTACCCAAGTTAAACGGCATTTGCCACTTTTCGGACCACTCTCCTATCCTACCTAGGTCCGCACGCAGTTGCTCGATCGCCTCCGGCGTCCCAACATTGGCCCAAAGCTTGGTGTCATCAGCGAATTTGGCGATCCGACTGACGATGCCACCGTCTATATCATTTATGTAAATGATAAACAACAGCGGCCCCAAAACGGAACCCTGACGAACCCCGCTAGTGACCGAGGCACAACCCGAACTAGCCCCTTTAATTACAACCCTCTGCCGCCTATTGTTCAGCCAGTTTTCAATCCACCTACCTACTTCCCCACCGATACCCAGCGCGCGCGCGCGCGAGAGAGAGAGAGAGAGAGAGAGAATGTTAGACATTCATTACCTACAAATTAACTTTAATGAACGAATTTGAATAAACAAGAAATGACTTATTGAAACCTATTTGAATCTATACGACTGCGAATCAAAGTCTGAAATAAAGCTGACTTTAGAAGCTTTTTAGAAGACTATCAAAAAGGCTTTCAAAGATAGGACGTGAAAACGTAAAGAAATATCCCTTTGCTGCTCTTTGGAAAAAGTGATAAATCAGCATTTCCGAGATTACGCAAGAACCCAAGTTTTCAAAACTTGAATGTTCAGAGCTTGAAAAACTTGGTTGGATGAAAAAAAATGAGAGAGAGAGAGAGAGAGAGAGAGAGAGGAGAGAGAGAGAGAGAGAGAGAGAGAGAGATTGGCAAAAGTAAATATACACCTTCGATTTTTCATAGTTTTTAATTTGATCATAAAAGTTAATGAATAAAAACAGATTTATTGAATCAATATATTTAAAAAGGCGTGTTGCTTTCCACTTTGCATTACGTAAAGGTGACACGTTCTGGCATTCCATTGATGAGCTTTGCCATTTGTTTTTGATGACAAGTATCCTGATCTCTCTCTCTCTCTCTCTCTCTCTCTCTCTCTCTCTCTCTCTCTCTCTCTCTCTCTCTCTCTCTCTCTCTCTCTCTCTCTCTCTCTCTCTATGGAGAGATGACGGGCCCCACCGGGGAGAGATGATGATGAGCCGGTGGCGGATGTACCTTCAACTGAAGGGTGCGTCCAGGTACAGGTGGGTGACCCTCGTTCCACGTTGGAGGGGGCTCAGCCTCCTGCGGAAGTTTCCCCCTCGTTAGTGAGGGGCTCTTCAACTCCCGACAACCCTGTCTGTTCTGGAAACGGGTCGTGCTAGGGGGCGGTCAGAATAGGGAAGGGGCCCTCCGTGCAATGCTTTTTAATGCTAGGTCGATTAGGAATAAGTTTTGCGAGCTACGGGCGCTCTTAGCATCAGAATACCAGGATATCGTTGCTATCACCGAGTCCTGGATTCATACTGATCGTAGGGACTACGTTGGGGAGTTCGAAATTCCCGGGTATAGAATGTTTCGCAAAGACCGCACCAGTGGGGAGGGGGGTGGGGTACTAATATACGTCAGGGACACGTTGGGTCTGGTTGACTGCCAGTTTCGGTCGGAACGGGAGCTGCTTGGCGTCGATCTGAATGTGGGAGGGGCGAACTATAGGTTAATCTTGGTGTACAGACCTCCGCATCTCCTCCTCGAGGAGGATATAGCCCTGTACACCGAACTCCGTAGCCTGCTAGGGGATAGGGTGTGTGTAGTTTTAGGAGACTTCAACTGTCGCGGCATAAAATGGGAAGACATGACTGCTGATGCTGAAGGGAGGAGGCTAGTTGACTTTGCTGATGAGAACTTCTTCACTCAGTGGGTCAATGAGCCTACACGAGGCGAAAGCGTTCTAGACTTAGTATTCACGACCGAAGACAACCTCGTCACTGGCCTCACCGTTGACGAATCGTTGGGCGGGAGTGATCACGGTCTGATTAGATTCCGTGTGTGCGTCCCTCGAGAGGCAGTAAGCTCGATCTACGGCGGGCGGACTTCGTTAGCCTCCGGAATAGCGTAGGTGAGATGGGGTTAGAGGTCGGCGGCGATGTTGAGGGAGTGTGGAGTGCATTCAGGGACGAGTTTATGGTGCTGCAGTCTGCTACCATACCCTCAAAACCGGTCACCCCTGCTTCAACGCAGCGTAAGTGGTTCAATCGTGACATCGCTTCGGCTATCCGAAATAGGAAAGTAGCATATAGGAGGGCGAAGGCCAATCGTTCCCATGAGAACACTGAAGCGTATGTTCGCCTGTGTAGGGAAGTGAAGGCGAAGGTTAGGCTAGCGAAACGTAACGAAGAACTACGGGTGGCAAGCCTCTGCAAGGGGAACCCTAAGGAGTTCTTCAATTATGTTAATAGTAGAAAGCCCATTAGAAGCATGATAGGTCCGTTAAAGGACCGAAGCGGCGTTCTGCGGACCTCTGACGCGGACATCGCTAACGTACTTAATGAGTACTTTGAGGGAGTGTTCACCAGGGAGGACACCCGCATCATCCCCGAGCCAGGCGTCAGGCACGAAGGTGCTGGCCTGGATAGTGTTCGGTGCACCGCGACAGTCGTTGCCGATAGAATAGACAAACTGAGCGCGTTTAAGGCTCCTGGGCCAGACCAGTTCCGCCTCAGAGTGTTGCGGGAGGTGCGCGACCAGGTGGCTCCCCACCTGGCTACAGTCTTCAACAAATCGTTGGAGACGGGCCAGGTGCCTGGAGGGAAGCAAACGTGACCCCTATCTTTAAGAAGGGGGATCAGGAAAGTCCAGGGAACTATCGTCCCATTAGTCTCACTTCAGTTGTAGGTAAATTATTAGAGGGGATAATAGCGGATAGGATCGTTGACCATTTGGATTCCTACAAGCTGCTTGGGGACTCCCAACATGTGTTTAGACGGCATAGGTCGTGTCTCACCAACTTGCTCGAGTTTTTCCACGTCATGTTGGGTGAGTATGATAAGAGTAGAGCGATTGATATACTTTATCTCGACTTTGAGAAAGCCTTTGATAAGGTACGTCACCGCCGGCTAATGGCGAAAGTCCGCGCGCTGGGTATCGGTGGGGAAGTAGGTAGGTGGATTGAAAACTGGCTGAAGAATAGGCGGCAGAGGGTTGTAATTAAAGGGGTTAGTTCGGGTTGGGCCTCGGTCACTAGTGGGGTCCTCAGGGTTCCGTTTTGGGGCCACTTTTGTTTATCATTTACATAAATGATATAGACGGTGGCATCGTCAGTCGGATCGCCAAATTCGCTGATGACACCAAGCTTGGAGCCAATGTTGGGACGCCCGAAGCGATCGAGCAACTGCGTGCGGACCTAGGTAGGATAGGAGAATGGTCCGAAAAATGCCAAATGCCGTTTAACTTGGGTAAATGCAAAGTGATGCACATTGGCTACGCCAATCCCAAGTCGGACTACTCCATGTTGGGGAGTAATATCGAGGCGACTGATTTGGAAAAGGACTTGGGTGTGCTAATTAGCAGCGACCTTAAGTTTACCAAACAGTGCGTAGAGGTGGAAAAGAAAGCCCAGAAACTATTGGGTTATATCAGGAGGCAATTTCAGTTTCGGAACAAGGAGATTGTGCTCTCTCTGTACAATTCCCTGGTTTGGCCGCACCTCGAGTATGCTGTGCAGTTCTGGTCGCCCACCCTCAGGAAAGATATTGAGAGGCTGGAGCGAGTGCAGGCGAGGGCCACAAAGTTAATCCCTTCTGTTAGGCATATGGGCTACAATCGACGGTTCCGCGCCCTGAACTTGTTTTTGCTGGAAACTCGGAGGGGAAGTTGGATTTGAAACGGTTTATGACTAGTGTGTGTGGGAATTACTTTACGTATAAGATCTGTGACACGTGGAACAGTTTACCTTCAGAAGTTGTGAACAGTTCCTCTGTGGATCATTTCAAGAAAAGGTTAGACCAAATCTTGCACACTATTTGAGTGTGTAGAAAATTTTCCCTCTCACCCGTTGCCATTGGTACCTCCTCGGTATGGGCCGCCAGGCCTTTTGATGTACTTCTTTTCCTTGTAACTCCTTGTAACTCACACTCTCTCTCATATATATATATATCGAAGTTCAATGATATACGATATCCTATATTAGGTAAACCATTCATGCATAATTTTGCTTTTCAATTATTTTTTTAATAATAAAATATTATCGTATGACATACAAATAGGGATATATTGTAAATTACATTATAAAATGAAATAAATAGAACCATATCGAATGATTGATATCGAGGATTTTGTTGCATGAATTAAACAACAAAAAGGGGGGGGGGAAGAGGGTTTAGTTCACATTCTTTTTAGCTATTAACTGGTTTTTTTTTTTACAACATATTTACAAATTAATGGAAAATTTAATCCTAATGCTGGACATGACATTCAGTTATTGTTAAATTAACGCTATAGGCGGTTATGTTAACGAATGACGAAAAAGTTAAAATTAAATGGTGTTGAAAATGAAAGCATGAAAAACACTAAAAATAAATATAATATTTATTGACCAAAAAGTTCTATTTTTTTAATAGACTCTACGGTGTAATAAATGGAATTAATATGATTGTTAATTAATGCAATTCGACATGAGTATTAATTAGAATTTTTTTTGTATATTAATTGTCAGAGAGAGAGAGAGTTACAAGGAGTTACAAGGAAAAGAAGTACCTCAAAAGGCCTTGCGGCCCATACCGAGGAGGTACCAATGGCAACGGGTGCCAGTGAAAATTTTGTACACACTCAAATAGTGTGCAAGATTTGGTCTAACCTTTTCTTGAACTGATCCACAGACGAACTGTTCACAACTTCCGAAGGTAACCTGTTCCATGTGTCACAGATCTTATACGTAAAGTAATTCCCACACACACTAGTCCTAAACCTTTTCAAATCCAACTTCCAACCATTGTTACGAGTTGGGTTATCATTTAAACTAAACATACTTCTAAAATCGACATCGTTGAATCCGCGTAAGAACTTGAAAACCTCGATCAGTTGACCGCGCAGCCTCCGAGTTTCCAGCGAAAACAAGTTCAGGGCGCGTAACCGTCGATTGTAGCCCATATGCCTAACGGAAGGGATTAACTTTGTGGCCCTCGCTTGCACTCGCTCCAGCCTCTCAATATCTTTCCTGAGGGTGGGCGACCAGAACTGTACAGCATATTCCAGGTGCGGCCGAACAAGGGAATTGTACAGAGAAAGCACAATCTCCTTGTTCCGAAACTGAAATTGCCTCCTGATATAACCCAATAGTTTCTGGGCTTTCTTTTCCACCTCTACGCACTGTTTCGTAAACTTAAGGTCGCTGCTAATTAGCACACCCAAGTCCTTTTCTAAATCAGTCACCTCGATATGACTCCCCAACATCGAATAGTCCGACTTGGGATTGGCGTAGCCAATGTGCATCACTTTGCATTTACCCAAATTAAACGGCATTTGCCATTTTTCGGACCACTCTCCTATCCTACCTAGGTCCGCACGCAGTTCCTCGATCGCTTCGGGCGTCCCAACATTGCCCCCAAGCTTGGTGTCATCAGCGAATTTGGCGATCCGACTGACGATGCCACCGTCGATATCATTTATGTAAATGATAAACAACAGCGGCCCCAAAACGGAACCCTGAGGAACCCCACTAGTGACCGAGGCCCAAACCAAACTAGCACCTTTAATTACAACCCTCTGCCGCCTATTCTTCAGCCAGTTTTCAATCCACCTACCTATTTCCCCACCGATACCCAGCGCGCGCACTTTCGCCATTAGCCGGCGGTGAGGTACCTTATCAAAGGCTTTCTGAAAGTCGAGATAAAGTATATCAATCGCCCTACTCTTATCGTACTCACCCAACATGACGTGGAAAAACTCGAGCAAGTTGGTGAGACACGACCTATAGAGAGAGAGAGAGAGAGAGAGAGAGAGAGAGAGAGAGAGAGAGAGAGAGAGAGAGAGGTTTTAAAATCCCAGTTGGTAAGCTGAGAGAGTAGTTAGTGTTAAAATTAACAGTTGGCAACCTTGCGCCTCATTTTCAGATACATTCTGTTTCAGTGTTGGTTTAATTAATGTAAATTCCTTTAATAAGAGTTGATTTAGGCCGACTTAACCTCTCTCTCTTTGAATGTCATATTGCTCTTAATTCGCCCCATCTTTTAATCACCTTGTTTCAAAAGTTTAATTGAATAAAATCATATATCGTGTTTCGGCCTCCCATACGTTCATACGTTCGGCCTAATCAGACACACGCTGCCCAGGAGGAGATTGTAGACACCAATTGACCAGGGAGGTACTCCCGGGGGGAGAGGGATGTTAGGCAGGAGACAAGGAAAGCTGGAACTCCAGTTTCTCCTGTCACTCTAAAGACAGGAGAAACTCGCTTATTGTTATTCAAAACTAAATATTTTAGTAACAAGTCAGTGAAATGATACACATTTTGGGTTCCTTTCCCGACAACTAAATGACACTTATATAAACATGTAGAAACATTTAGAGAAACGAGGCATTGTAGTACAATTTCTGGTGGCACTTTAAAGTACTATCTATCGTGAAAGGGTTAATTTTTTACAGTACAAGGTGTTCACAATGTTTTGCCACCACAGTAAAATACTAACTGATTTTTGTTTTTCTTTCAGATCCATTTATCACTTAGATGGCCCGCCAGTTCTTGATTTATCTTTTACAGTTCCTGTTGTGAACAATTTCTTTTCCCATCTTAACAGAGTCCTTTTTGGAAGAGCTGCACGATTGAATCGGTCCTGGAAGTCTGCACGAATGTTTTCAATGGTTTTGCAATTTCGTGGTCGCTCATGGACCCAGGTACTAGCCAATATGCGTTGGTCAATCTTATAGTTGCTGTTATCACACATTTCAAATGGATCTGAAAGAAAAGCAAATCAGTATTTTACTGGGATGACAAGATATTGTGGACACCCTGTAGAAGACGTATCGAACCTATCCGATCAAATAATTTCAGAGATGTAAAAATTAGAGATAAGAATCCTGATTCATACATACAAAGTAGTTACCACATGAACCAATCATAATTAACTTATTCCGGCTTGAATTTTGAGGAGAAAAAATTGTCAGCAGAGGTGTTTGGAGATTTTCTTTCATTGATTTTTGTGTGTTAAGTAAAATTTGAGTCTAATGCGTTGAGTGCATTAGTGAACGCAATTTTTATCCCAATGTCTTGCGAATGAAAAACACAAGATGAGCTCATCACATATTTTTCCATTTTTATTTATTTTTTTTCCTCTCAAATTATAATTTTTACTTATACTAAAATTGTGATGTTCGCTTTTCATTTATAATTTGTTATATTTAGAGCAGTTTGTATATTTGAACCTACTTTGAACTTACTTCTTCACTACCTTTTATTAATTCCTTTTCTACTGTTTTTATGATATATTAAGAATCTAAATATTTATATATATATATATATATATATATATATATATATATACACACACACACACATTCTAACTGCAAACACGCAGTATAATTAACGTAAAGAACGACGCTTGTATAGGAGAATATTCCGCGCAAGATGAGAGCGAGAGAACGAAACAAATGAAAAATGAGGTAACCACCCGGGAATCGAACCCGGGATCTTCCGATTGCCGGTCAGATATGATAACCATTACACCACGGGCCTCACTCAATCAAATGCCGTAATTCCTCTACAGGGTCCACCAAGAAATACATGCGTTCGTACTTTTCCTTTTAAATTCATTAATTTCTTTTAACTTTTGATAAAACTAACAAAATAAAATAACGTTATCTGACAACATTTCTTTAAATTTTTAACGCAGTAGCTGAATAGACCTCATTTTAGCACGTAAACAAAAATAGAACGTAAAGATACCGTAAATACTCCAAATTCCTTTATTATACAACCAAAAATTCCTTTCGTATAAAATTGTTATTAAAATGTCAAACTAAAAATAGTGTTCAATATATTTTCCTCCAACTTCCATTACTTTTCGAAGTCTTGGATTAAATTGATCTACTGCCGAATCAATCTGGTCTTGTGGGAATTCGGCCCATTGCTCAATCAGAACGTCTGTCTCTCAGGTGGTTAACATTTCTGGTTTTCTTATCACGATAAACTCGTTCTGACAAGTTTTCTCAGATCCCATAATCAACAGGATTCAAATCAAGACTGTTCGGAGGCCAATTATCCCGTTCAATAAATTCGGGAACACGTTCATTTAAATAAGCAACAGTCTCTTTTGTCGTATATGCCCTTGCTCCATGCTGATGAAAAACAAAATGACTTCATTTGCCAGAGCACGAATCTTTGGAATCATACTTGCTAAAAGAACATTTCGATAATATTCGCCATTAGCTTTCATATCCCCTATTAAGCCTATAATGCTAAATAATTATTTTATCTTCATCAGAGAATGGCCTTTGAGGGATATCTACAGTAATTTTTTTTATCTGAAAAGGAGAGAAAAATTATTTCAATGTGCACTTGGATTTATGGAACTCAAAAATCAAGTTAATATTAAACAACCAAATTTAATCATTCAGTTATAAAAATTGGCTGACTTATATAAAATTCAATGGTAATTATTGTCTGTAAATTTTGTATAAATCATCCAAACACATTTTGACTTATTAGGTTACACATCAAGCGCATGTTTTTTTTTTGGCGGACCCATTATATATACAGGGTGTCTCAATATACATGCAACCCATGTCACTGCTAATAATTCTGCCAATATTAATGTTCTCGTTCTATTTTCTCAGATTTGAAGAGAGGAGACGATAACAACTAATAATTATCAATCAAAATGCCTTGGACAAAGGAGGAAAAATTTTTTTGCGGCACTACTTATTTGGAGACGAAATCATTCAAAACTGTGCAAGCGAAATTTCGCAGGAAGTTCAACTTCAACAATTATCCCCAGAAAAGCCAAATTTATCATTGGGCACACAATTTCAAGCCACAGGATCAGTAAACAATCTCAACAAGAAAGCAGAAACACCCAGATCTGGCAGGAAGGTGACTGCAAGATCTCCTGACAATGTGACTGCGGTGAGAGATTCTGTCGGAAGGAGTCCGAAAAAGTCAATCCGAAGACGTTGCCAAGATCTGGTCTTTCATCGTGCGTCGTCAGTGCAAAGAATCTTGATCAAAGATCTTCAGCTGTACCCATACAGGATCCAGATCAAGCATAAACTCACACCAGCTGACATGGCAAAATGTGTTGTGATGTGCCGGTGGTTCGAGAACAAGATCGAAGAGGATCCTGACTTTCTTGATGATGTTTGGTTCAGCGACGAAGCACACTTCTTGCTCAGTGGGTATGTCAATAGCAAGAACAATGTGTTCTGGGGCACACAAGCCCCAGACGAGGTGCTTCAGAGGCCCTTGCACTCTGTGCAGGGTGTCAGGGTGATTGACAACTTCGCTCGTCGGCTTCAAGTGTGTCTGCAGCGCGATGGCGGTCATTTGGAACATGTGCTCTAATAAATGTATTCTTTGATCTAGAGACCTCAAATCTTCAGTTTCTAATTGTTATCATATCAGCTTCCAGGAAATGTAATCTTTTTTGGAGTTTATTTTCTGAGTAATAAATTATTATCATGTCAATGGGTTCCATCTATTTTGAGACACCCGGTATATATGAAAATTATTTCACGAAAGTGACACGTGAAAAATATTTATGATGAATAAAACCACGAAGGGAAAAAGAAACACAAAGTGGTGCTCAAGCGCTTTCGTCTAATGACATCCTCAGGAACACTGATGTCATTAGACGAAAGCGCTTGAGCACCACTTTGTGTTTCTTTTTCCTTTCGTGGTTTTATTCATCATTATATATACCGGGTGAACCAAAAGTAGGTGGACAGTAAATGATAACGTTTATTTTGAGAATACATATACAATTATATTTAATTTTTTTGTATACTATAATACAAAATAAAAAAAAATTAACTTATACCAATACAATACAAAAGCACTGAAAATTTTATCAACGCAGGTGCTCAAATTGCTGTCCATCACAATTTACACAGCTTTGAAGTCTACCTTTCACACTTCGACAAACATTTTTGCACAAGTTTCTTTGTGCATTAATTTCTTGAAATGCATCTCTGATGTAATTTTGCAAATCACCAACACTTCGTGGTTTTCGACTATAAACTTTGTCCTTGAGTACTCCCCAAAAGAAAAAATCCATTGGGGTAAAGTCAGGTGAACGTGCAGGCCATTCAATTGGACCTCTTCGGCCGATCCATTTCTCGGGAAATGTTTCATCAAGATACTCACGGACTGGTCTTGAATAATGTGGAGGGGCCCCATCTTGTTGGAAATAGAGGTCATGTGAATTAGGCTGTTGTTGTAAGTGTGGAACAACTTCATTCATTAGAATTTCGAGATACTTATCACCTGTGACTGTTCCATCAACAAAAATTGGTCCTAAAACACCAGAACTTGAAATACCACCCCAAACAGTGACACCAGGCTGGTTTAGTTGCTGCTCTAATGTTAAATGCATGTTCTCACTATACCAGTAAACACCATTATGTCGGTTAACATGACCTGATAATTTGAAAGAAGCCTCATCGGTCCACACAATGTTATCTAAAATTATTGGATTTCCTTCAATTTCGTTCAGCATGATCTCACTAAATTGCAGCCGCCTGTCTGGGTCATCCTCCAATAAGCCATGAATTAGCCGTGGACGATAAGCTTTCAACCCAATAGATTTCAGAATTCGTATAATAGAGGTTTGTGAAATGTCCAGTTCTGCTGAGGCTCTTCTGGTGGACTTTTTGGGACTGTGAACAAATGCTTCGGCAACTGTTTTGGGTCGACCAGTTCTTGGGGCATTAAGAATTGAGCCAGTGGCATCAAATTTGTCACGAATGCGGTAAATGGTTTGTCTCTTTGGGGCTTGAGTACCAAATGTTTCAACCCATTTTGTTCTAACAGTTTCAGTATTTTGAGATTTCCAATACTCTTTTAACACCCATTTTCTGGCATCAGTATTTAGATTATTTGCCATTATCGGTTCTCTGAACTATCTGAAAAGAAAAAAGATTAAATTTAAATAAATTTAGTTATAATATTTAATATAATATAACACAAACACCATAGTTATAATGAACACCATAGTTATAATGAACACCATAGTTATAATATAATATAACACAAACCCTATTCAACCTACTGTCCACCTACTTTTGGTTCACCCGGTACCTATATTATATATATATATATATATATATATATATATATATAAACCTTACCTTATGTTGTTTCGTGCGTTGGTCTCTCTTCACACGGAGGTCAATCTGGTGGCCCCACCTCTAGGTCTAGCTTTGTGGAGGAGTGAGTTGCTTTCTTGCGCTCTCCACCGTACATAGCCAGCCACGCCCGGCTCATCTGGTACTGTCCTGAGCCAGGCATCCATTCTTTTCTTGAAGACTTCAACTTTGACCCCCGTTACGTTTCTGAGGTCCTTAGGAAGCTGGTAGAAAAGTCTTGGCCCCATGACAACCAAGCTATTTTCCTCCAGGGTTGAGGAGGTTTCTTGTCGGGCCTTTAATTTGGGAACACTACACATCCTGCCTTTCCTATTTTCCAGTGTTGTTTGAATGGTAATTGGGTTTAGTTTTAGGTTTGGTACCAGTTTTTCGATCATTTTCCATATGTAGATTATCGTGACCGGAAAATTCGCCGTAAACATTTTCGCCGTAGGAAAATTCGCCGTAAACATTTTCGCCGTAAACATTTTCGCCGTAAACATTTTCGCCGTAAACATTTTCGCCGTAAACATTTTCGCCGTAAACATTTTCGCCGTAAACATTTTCGCCGTAAACATTTTCGCCGTAAGACAAATTCGCCGTAAGGATATTTCGCCGTAAATAAAATAAAATTAAAATTAAAAAAAAAGTTTAACTGAACCCTTATAATAGCCGGTGCTGGTTAAGTGTGCGGTCTACCTAGCTTCGAGCAGTCTACCACAATTAAGATTCTTTATACTGTACGGCATTGACGATTGGTTAGGTTAAGTCGTGATAGTTTGGTTAAATAAATTTCTTAAATAAATTCCTTATCTTGCTTTGAAACTCACTATATAGGAGGAGAACGAGGCCGAGGCGCGCGAAGGCGAAGAATGGAGCCAACATTCTTTATACTGTACGGCATTGACGATTGGTTAGGTTAAGTCGTGATAGTTTGGTTAAATAAATTTCTTAAATAAATTCCTTATCTTGCTTTGAAACTCACTATATAGGAGGAGAACGAGGCCGAGGCGCGCGAAGGCGAAGAATGGAGCCAACATTTCCTATAGAATTGTGGAATGTTGTCGAAAGAACTCATAATAATATGCCGAGAACGAACAACAGTATAGAAGGCTTCCACAATGCAATACAAAGCTCTATTACTAACATGCATCCAAGTATCTAGAAACTCATAACCAATTTGATGAAGGAAGAGAGTTTATTTTTAAGAAGTTTTATCACTGACTTTTACCATTGAATAAAGACTTGCCTTTTTAATGCTTATATAATACCCTTTATCATCCATTGATTATTTTAAAAAAATTTTACGGCGAAATGTCCTTACGGCGAATTTGTCTTACGGCGAAAATGTTTACGGCGAAAATGTTTACGGCGAAAATGTTTACGGCGAAAATGTTTACGGCGAAAATGTTTACGGCGAAAATGTTTACGGCGAAAATGTTTACGGCGAATTTTCCTACGGCGAAAATGTTTGCGGCGAAATTTCCTAGAACCGTAGATTATGATGTACCTCTCTCTTCTTTCCAGTGAGTACAGATTTAGTTTACGTAGTCTTTCCCAGTAGGTGAGTTCTTTGCAGCCATCAATCTTGGCTGTGAAATGCCTTTGCGTTTCTTCTAGTTTATTAGTTTCTTCCTTTTTATATGGGGACGTCAAAACTGAGCAGTAATCAAATTTTGGTATAATCAGTGTTTTTAGCAGGGGAATCATTAATGTCCTGTCCCTTCTCTTGAACGTTCTTAGAACCTGTCCGGCGACTCTTTTTGCTTTATTTATCGCTATCTGATTTTGTGTTTCGAATTTTGCATCATCTGTCATTATTATCCCGAGATCAATCGCTTTCATGCTTCTCTGAATTTCCTGTCTATCTGGAGCATAATATGCAGTCTGTTTAAGTTCTTCTTTTCTACCATATTTCAAGAGCTGAAATTTCTCGGCGTTGAATGACATGTTGTTGTCTTCTGACCATTTGTATATTTTGTTCGTCTCCCTCTGCAAGGCCTCCACGTCATGTACATCGCTGATTTTTCTGCTGATCTTTGTATCGTCTGCAAAGGATGTTACTATACTATTGCTGTTTAATCCGTTGTCTATGTCTATTAGCATGATAATGAACAGGAGTGGGGCCAGTACTGTCCCTTGTGGTACTGAGCTGCGTACTTCCGATTCTGATGATGATATACCTTCAATTTTGACGACCTGCAGACGATCACTAAGGAAGTTGTAGATCCATTTTCCCACTTTGCCTGTTATTCCCATGTCTTTAATTTTATGTGCTATTATACCATGGTCACATTTATCGAAAGCTTTAGCAAAATCTGTGTATATAACATCGTAGTTGTCATTGCCTTCCAATGCATCTAGGATATTGTTGTAGTGCTCTATTAGTTGTGATAGGCATGATCTACCTGATCGGAATCCATGCTGATTTTCGTTGAATCTTTCCCGTGTCTCCAGGAAATCAAATTTTCTCTCTAACTATTCTTTCAAATACTTTGGTGAGGTGGGACGTCAATGACACTGATCTATAGTTCTTTGCTTGAGATCTGCCCCCTCCTTTATATATAGGGAAAATGTTTGCTCTTTTCGAGATGCTCGGTATTTCCCCAGTGTCTAGGGATCTTCTCCATATCCAGTATAAAGGTGTAGCTATTTCATTTTTAGAGTTTTTAATCAATAATGCGTTCCAATTGTCCGGACTTGCAGCTGAATGTAGTTTCATTTGTCCTATAGCTCTCGCTACATCTTCTGGTGTAAAATCAAAGTCTGTTATATATACTCCTTGCAATTCCTCTTCAAAGAATGCATTTATGTCAGGTATCGCTTTGTCACTTTTTGGGGTACTGAAAACTGATTCATATTGAGCTCTCAATGTATCAGATATTTCTTTTGGATCGTCGGTTAGTTCATTATTTCCCGTCCTTAAGGGCCCAATTGCGGCGCGCGTTTTTGTTTTCCTTTTTGCATAGCTATAGAAGTATTTTGGATTTTCCTTTATTGCTTCTACCGCCTTTTCCTCTTCTCTCTCTGTATGGTCCTTAATCAGGGCTTGTATTTCCCTATCGATACCCTCCAGTTTTTCTTTTATTGTTTTCCTGTCATTATCTCCGCAGTTACCTAACTTCGCCTCCACTCTCTTTCTTTTGCGGAATAGTCTTCTCTTTTGCCTTTCTAGCCAGCTCCTCTTTCCGTTTGGCTGTGATTTCGGAGCATATTTTTCTAAAATTCTCAGCGTTTTTTCCTCCAAGGTTGTTAGCATTTCTTCAGGTGTTTTATTCTCGAAAATTGTTCCCCATTCTATTTGGGCCATGTGCGATCTGATTGCTTCCCAATTTATAGTCTTCGAGTTTAAGTTAAAGGCCCCGAATTTACTTCTTTCCACAATATGTGTATTGTCTTCTAATGCTGCCGTCATATTTGTTGATATCTCGATTAAGTTGTGGTCTGAGATAATGGTTGGGGTTATTTTTATATCAGCAATCAAGTTCGTGTTATTCGTGAATACCAGATCTAGGCAGTTATTTTTTCTGGTATTTTCTGTTATCTCCTGTGTCAGCATAAACTCATTTGTGAGAGCCATCAACATTTTTGCTTGTTCCTGGTCTTCTCTTGTGCCCCCCTTGTCCTGGTGAATATATATATATATTCCTATTTACCTTTTTGTATTTTATAAATGGGAAGTTAAAGTCTCCGCAGATCATTATATTGGGGGATGGAGGGTTTATGGCCTTTATTAGCTTTCTAATGTCATCAATGACCTCCGAGAATTTTTCGGTTGGGGTTATATATATATATTGTTCGTCAGAATGAACAATTCGGGCGGAAGCAAAACCAAGGTTAACCAAGGTGTATATTGGGCTGTTGACGCTAAGCCTTATAATAATGAATGTAACGGGATTAATGAAATAAATATTTGATTGAATCTTGAAGTGATCAACTGATCTTTCGATCAGAAAAAATATGTAATTAATGATAAAGGAGATTAATAAGATTCGTCGGATTTTCCCTTAATTACACCAACAAAAGAATGATGAAAGTCACATTAATGTTGCAATTAATGTTTTGCAGTCAATAAAGTTACAATTAATTGTTTAGTAAGAAAAGTACATGAATTGTTGAGAACGACGTTGATTAAAATAGTACAAATGCGAAATGCTAAATTAAATTATTAACAAAAGTAAGGTTGCGCGAGTGAGTGAATTTTGAGTTCTTTAAGTCAATGAATGATTATAAGCTTACAAAGAGGCCTTTGTGGCATTAGTGGCGAAGTATTGGTAAGTGGGTATTATTCATTGCACAGACAAAGGTCAGAAGAAAATGGTGATACAGAAAATGGATTTTCGAACATATGGCGGCTTCGTCACTCCTACTCTGGACGCCTCAACTGGACAAAAGTCATTAAGATTCATCCGCGCATTTCACTTACCATATTAACAACACAACATGAAAAATTAGGGGGGTAAACACCATATAGTTTATTTTGCCTTTTCAACAAACTTAAATTCACATAATAGCTTCTTTGTTTCTTCCACATTTATTACCACCATTTCTCCTCCGCTTCCTTTCTTTGATACATTTTAAATAAAGAAATAAATTTTAGCGACCGTTACACACTTTTTCCGGATAAAGAAAATCTTTTCTTTTATAAGAATACCTTATTTGGAAGCTCTAATAAAGAGAGAATTTCGTGTGTGTATATATAATTAATGTAAAGAACGACGCTTGTGTAGAAGAGCGTTCCGCACAAGATGAGGAGGGAGAACGAGCAAATGAAAAATGAGGTACCTCCCAGGAATCGAACACGGGATCATCCAATTGCTGGTCGGATATGCTAACCACTGCACCAAGGACCCCGATTAGTCAGTACTCGTAATTCTTCTACATACGAGCGGAATCAAATGCCCTGAGGAGGCACCTTCTCATGCCGTTGTTTGCAGTTAAAATGTGTATATATATGTACGGCATGAGAAGGTGCCCCCTCAGGGCATTTGATTCCGCTCGTATGTAAAATAATTACGAGTACTGACTAATCGGGGTCCTTGGTGCAGTGGTTAGCATATCCGACCGGCAATTGGATGATCCCGTGTTCGATTCCTGGGAGGTACCTCATTTTTCATTTGCTCGTTCTCCCTCCTCATCTTGTGCGGAGCGCTCTTCTACACAAGCGTCGTTCTTTACATTAATTATACTGTGTTGTTTGCAGTTAAAAAAAAAAATATATATATATATATATATGTTAAACACAGACCGTGCATGGAACAAGGAACTCTTCTGTGAAAATTAAATCCTCTTTGCGAGAGACCCGTTGCCACGTCGGGCTAGCATCATGAAAAAGAAAAACTATGGTATTTGTCATTTACCATTACTTATTCGGACTATAGTGGATTTAATTTTCCCAGAAGAGTTCCTTGTTCCATGCACGGTCTGTGTTTAACATATAAGTTTCTCAGGGGACCATTCTGAGTTTGTGTATATTAAACGGACGTGTTACGTGCCTTGAAAAGTGGAGGCTCAATGTCCCGGTTGAGGTTTAAGTTTTGTTTTTTTTGGCTAAAAATACAAAAGTTACTCCTTTTTCTCTGATTTATTCAATCCGACGTGAATGCAGCGAGTCTTTTACTTATATAGAGGTTCTAAATGTAGTGGGACTGGGCTTGCTTTAAACCCTAGAATTTAGGGTGACAATAAAAATCGAAAGTTGGAGTTTTTTATTGGCCATTTGTTCAATGCTGCTACTACATGAGAAAACAATGTACTGTAAATATTAGGTCATTCAGATAATATTTAAGGGTGTCTCAAGTGAGGTAAATAATTCTCCTTATAACAAAAATTAATTATTCATTACCTAGTAAAAATAAATTAATATTTTTTTTAATTAATGTAAGTAAACGTTAGTTTTAGTTCATAAGGTTTAAGTGCAGGCGTACTCCAATCGTAATAAGTAAATAATATATTTACTAAATATATTCCAGGGTGTCTTTCATTCAATTGTAGACCACCCATTAATTCTTGCTTTTCCTCAAGCCATACCACTTTTTCAATGTACCAGGCTGAGACTTCCTATGATCCTCAACAACCTGCAAGAGATGTTGGCGCTGTTCTTCATTATTCGTAATCTTTGTATTGAAGGCCTGGATCAAGGCAATTCCCCTCTCTGCCATGTCATTGACGACTTTTAGTCCTTCAACTAAAGTCAAACCAGTCTTGAAATCTTCGTCGTCCGGCCAGGTCTCTGGTTCCTTGGACAAGAAACCATCATTAATTTTTAGAAGTTCAAAGAGAAGCTTTGATCCTTTCGAGGCAAAGTCCGAGAGCTGCTTTGTTGAAATGGAAGAAACAGCAGGTATTGGGGCTCGCTTTGGAGGATCTTCAGCAGCTTCTTTTTCGAGGATTGATCGAGCGATATTCTTTTTCGTCGTTGCATTGATACCTTTATCAAAGAGTGCGAGACCAATCAAGTACTCGCTGAGGTACCATAAGTGACGACCGAGGACACTAAGGCAGGATGCTGAGATCTTTTCATCGTGGTACTTTGCTAGGTCTTGAAGAAGCTTCAAATCGTTCGCGGGAGCAGATGAAGGACTGCTGGCCGTGAACCACGCGCTGACATATAACTCCAGGGCAAAAAATACAAATCGTTTTAAGCCAGACATTTCACGAGTTGTAAGTCTGAACTGATGGGAAAGCAGCAGGATTTTTAATGAATAAATTACTTTTGCCATCCAACGTGCTCGGTGAAGTGCTCCAGGTCACCGAAACCTAAAGTTAGGTAAATTACCTCCAAGGATTGTAATCGACAACTCCAAGAATTCACGGTAATCATCCCTCGGCTGATGTTTTGTCAGATATAGATTCCAGCAAGCGATCAGTTCTTCTCGATTCTCATTCAGACTCGATGGAAGGTCTGACAGGGTCTTGTACTTATCTTGGCAAATTGTATTCCACGTCTCTTTGAAGCGGGAGAATAGGAGGATATCTGGACCAGATGATGGTCCCATGCATTCCATGTACGCCTTTTCAACGACAAGTTCTAGGATGTGATGGCGACATGCAAGGTATATGAGTCGGCGGCCGAGTTTCTGCTCCAAAATTACGCATGCCACAGACAAGTAACCAGTATTTGAAGCTGTAGTGTCGAAGCTCATAGCTGATACCTTTTCTGACACATTCCATTCTTTGAGCGCAGCATGTACCACCGAGGCGATGACCTCACCCGTTCCTGATGTCAGCTTAGGTACACCCAAGAGCTTCTCGGTATCAACTCCGGTTACGAAAATGGCTAGTCGGTCACACCGACCACCTTCATCGTCTGGTAGAATTTTTCCGTCCCAGTGAACAGTGAGCACTTCGTTGGGTGTGAACCTTTGTTTAATCTTTTCTGCCGTCGCCGAACGGAGCCTTTCTCGTGATTTTCTAATGGTTTCATAGTTGAGCGCGAGTTTTTGTGAGTTATGGCCGAGGCTTCTAGCCGTAGCGTCGATAATCCGGTGTGCTGAACGATGACTGATTCCTGTGCGATCCAATGTACTTGCCAAGTCGTATGCAAAATGAACTTGAAGCACCAAAAGCTGATCATCCAAAGATTGATACACATCATATTATTTAACGATTTATTTATGAAAATTTTAATTTAATGAAATAAATTAATCGATTTCCATAATCTATAGTATGAAATAAAGGAAACAATTCTATTAAATTATATAATACACTTGCATTCTCGAAACATTTTTGTTTTTGAAGCGTTGTCGAAACTCGTTCATTCTTGAAATTTCTTCCGCGCGACAGTTTCATTCATGTGACTCGAGGCACCCCTAAATGCTTTCCGAATTCGATGAGATTTCGTCTACGGTGTTTCCTCATAGGGTGGCAGCATTGGACAAATGGCCGGCAAATTTTTTTGAATTTCAAATTTTATCCCTATAAGAAGTTGTCACCGCCTAGATCCATGTCCCAAAGCTGGATCCTGTCTGCTTTGCAGATAGCTGGTGAGGGAAGCTATATTTATGGGACCTCTTTGCGAGAGACCCGTTGCCCACGTCGGGCTAGCGTCATGAAAAAGAAAAACTATGGTATTTGTCATTTACCATTACTTATTCGGACTATAGTGGATTTAATTTTCCCAGAAGAGTTCCTTGTTCCATGCACGGTCTGTGTTTAACATATAAGTTTCTCAGGGGACCATTCTGAGTTTGTGTATATATATATATATATATATATATGATGAATAAAATCACGCGTTACTTTCGTGAAATAATTTTCATATAATGAACACCACGCGTTCCTTCGGATTGCTGTTCTCTCTCTCGTCTCCGTTTGTGTCCGTGTTTTCTTCTACATTAATGAAGGGGCATGCAATTCGTATCCGACGGAAGTTTCTTACTAATTGTCTAGAGCAGCAAGTTCTCCCCAAATCCCTCCTTCCGATTCGCCTCAGACAAATTGACGACCATCCGTTCAACAACTTCAGCAGATTAATTTTAAAGAAACATATTGAAGTCACCAGACAAAATGAGTGGTCCGCCTTCAAAAATTTAAGCATTGCCAAACGTAATTTTGTGACTGTTATTCCCGAACCGTGGATCCAACCTTCGTTTCACGAAATTTACAACGAGTTGCGTCGGAGAACTTCTTCACTTCGTAGCATTTTGGATCGAAAAATTAAGTGTCTCATTCGAAATAGTCAGTGGAGTAAAAAAGCAAGCTCAAAGTGTTTTGAACCTTTCTTCGAAAAACGTTAGTGATGATGCAAAAAGTCCTCTTCGATATGGTATGTCCTTTTTTAATGTTAAAAAACCTTCGGCTTTACAAATTTGTTACAGTCTCGCTTGTTTTAAAAAACAGTGTAATCTCCCTCAGTATTTGTTTAACATAGTTAAAGGCCTTGTTTATAGTGCGGCGAATAGTAGTTACGAAGATAACTTTCCTAAACGTTTTCGCAATAGCCTCTCAAAATTAAAAAAAGATGGGGAGCTCCATATTACTAAAGCAGACAAGGCTAACACCATAGTTATTATGGACAAAGTGGACTACATCAGAAAGATGAACGAGCTTCTCCAGGACCCCGCCACATACAGCAAACTTAGGAAGAACCCGCAGGATGACGTCATCAAATCATTTAATAGTGGCTTGAAACGCATTCTCAAAGATCATAAGGACTTAATTCCGCTTTTCATGTCCACTTCACCTTCTCTGCCCTACCTTTACGGTCTTATTAAAACCCACAAACCTGGCAACCCTATGCGCCCTATTATTAGCTCGGTGGGCTCTATTACTTATAAACTCCCCAAATGGCTTGTCAAAGTCTTGTCCCCCATTCTCGGAACTATCTCTGATTCACATGTAAAAAATTCCATGGATCTTACTGAAAAATTGAATAATGCACGTACTGAAACTAACGATAGATTCAGTGGCGGTTCCTCATATGGGCAATATGGGCAGCCGCACAGGGCGGCATTTGTGGAGGGGCGGCATGAGCACCTGCAAAAAAAATAAAAATAAGAATAAATAAATAAAGAAATAAATAAAAATAAAATAAAATAAATAAAAAAGATCAATAAATATATTTTTATTAATAAAAAACCATCTATTGCATTTTCCATAAACCTTCCCATAAAAGACCTAAACAATGCAAAATGCTTCCAGATTAATATTATTGGGAATAAAGGCCCATACTTTAACATATGTAATGTTATTTTTCTGGGTTTGGTTAAATAGTGAAATGTATATTATTTATTACAGAACGAATCTTCATACTAAGCCACTAAGGTCTGTCAAATAACCGCAAATGGATAAGAAGAGGTCAAGCTATCAGGTGCTCAGTTTAGAAAAAAGAGGAAAGAAGAAGAGGAGAAACGAGCAAAAGATAAAGGTATAGAGCTATGTCATCTACTCTTCACTGCTATATTGCACTGCTATTTTGTGATATAGCTTTCTGAGTCATTTGAAGTGTACTATTATGTATATAATTAGCCATTAACCAAGGAGGTTGTATTATTCATTTGTTTCCTATTCTAAAAGTTTAATAAATTGTGCTTAATAACATGTTAAATTAATTGTACTAGCCTATTCATGCATTGGTCTGTTATGTTCTATTTTACTATTTGCAGGGGCACTTTTGAAATATTTTGGAACACCCTCTGCCACTAGCCAGGATGAGAAGCCGTCTACTTCTGCCATTATTGAGGCTGAGGAGCCATCTACCTCCTCAGCCTCACATATGTCTCCACAAATGCAGTCTGATCCTGAGGATGAAGACCCATTTGCTTCTACTTCTCCCCGGCAGGACTCTTCAGGTGAGTTTGTGTGCACATATGTCTGTGAGTGTGTGCGTGTGTGTGTATGTGTATGTGTGTGCATCCCTGCAAAGCATTTTGCAAACAGTTATAAATTATAATGTTATTATCACTGGGTCTGGGTTACTGGGTATGTGTGGTGTTTCACCACCATAATTCCATAACACCACCACCATAACAAAGTGCTGTGAATAATGTGTTATCTAACTTAGGTGTGTATACTAATGAGTAATGCTCTTGTTCTTTCTATTAGAAATGCCTGGAGCAGAATCGCCTCCTGAGGATGAGTCTCTGTCCACCGACCCTGCTAACTGGCCTTCAGTTCTGACTGAGAGAATTCGGACACAACTGGTTTCCAGGGGACCAAGTCAAGTACCATCTGACTTTGTATTCCCTAGAAACGACAGTGACGGAAGAAGTTTCCACCATCAATACTTCAGGAAGCCATTGGTTAGTGGGGAAAATATAACCAGAAGTTGGTTGGTCTATTCCTTAAAAAACAACAGCCTTTTCTGTTTCTGTTGTACTGTACATTATTTTCCAAGAGGAAAATAAATTTAACAAGTTTGGGACTCTCGGACTGGAAGCATGCAAGCTCATTGCTCACATCACATGACAACAGTTCAGAACACCTAAATTCTATGAAAATCTGGAAAGAACTGGCAGTGAGGATGAGAAAGGGGGAGACCATTGACAAACAGGAGATGGCACTTCTGGAGGCTGAGAAGTTGAGATGGAGAGCGGTGCTGACACGTCTCACTGCTATTGTGCATTCTCTGGCAGTTAGGAATTTGGCACTAAGGGGACATACAGAAAAATTGTTCTCACCATCAAATGGCAATTTTCTGAAAGAAGTTGAACTGATGGCACAATTTGATCCTATAATGCAAGAGCACATTAACCGTGTCCAAAAAGGGACCTCCAGTCACACCAGCTACCTCGGCCACCACATACAAAACGAACTCATTGATTTGTCGAGCAGCAAGATCATTTCAGCAATGGTGAGCGACATCAAACAATCAAAGTTTTTTTCAATAATTCTAGATTGCACTCCAGATATCAGCCACACTGAACAGTTGTCAGTTGTGATTCGGGTTGTGTCACTGGAGGGGAAGCCCCATATAAAGGAACATTTCATGGGGTTTTTGGAGGCAGAGGAGTCCACTGGTCAACATTTGGCATCTCTGATTCTGAAGAGACTGGAGGAGCTAAAAGTTCCTTTCATGGACTGTAGAGGACAATCATACGACAACGGGGCCAACATGAGGGGAAAAAACAAGGGTGTTCAATCCAGGCTCCTAGAAATTAATCCCAGAGCTCTGTTTGTTCCATGTGGGGCTCATTCTCTGAATTTGCTTGTGGCCGATGCTGCTAAGGGATCTATTGATGCCACAAGTTACTTTGGCATCTTGCAGAAGCTTTACAACTTGTTTTCAGCCTCCACACAACGATGGGCCATTTTGAAAAAACATGTGAACATCACATTGAAGATGTGGTCTGATACAAGGTGGGAAAGCAAGATCAAGAGTGTGGAGCCCCTGAGATATCAGGCAGCTGCAGTGAGAGATGCACTGATCGAGGTGAGGGACCACACCAAAGACTCTGTAATAAAGGTCGAGGCTCAATCTCTGTCAGAGGAGGTTGGGTCATACCGCTTCGCCATTTGTTCAGTGGTGTGGCATGACCTGTTGTGCCAAATTCAGCATGTGAGCAAGCAGATGCAGTCTCCTAGCATGCACGTTGATGTTGCAGTAAATCTCCTAAAAAAAACAGAGAGAGGTCTCCGCAATTACAGGGCAACAGGTTTTGTGGCTGCACAAATGGCAGCCACAGATATCTGTGAACAAATGAATGTGGAGGCTGTGTTAAAACAAAAACGGCTGAGGTCCACAAAGCGGCACTTCTCCTATGAAGCATCTGATGAGCCCTTGATTGATGCTTTGAAGAAGCTGGAGGTGACATTTTTCAATGCAGTGGTTGATGCTGCAACATCAGCCATTCAGGAAAGATTTTCCACGTTGGAAATTGTGGGAGAGAAGTTTGGAGTGCTGACACATTTCCAAAATCTCACATTTGAGGAGCTGACAGAACAATGTGTGAACCTTAGTACTACACTACACTTTAAGGGACAATCTGACTTGGATGGCAGAGAGCTTGCACAGGAGCTGAAGAACTTGCCTGACTTGCCATCAAAGACCATATCCTTGCTTGAACTGCTGACATTTATCGATGAAAGGGAGCTCTCTGAAATATATCCAAATTTGTGGACTGCTCTCAGAATTGGTCTTACTCTTCCAGTCACTGTTGCTCAAGCAGAGAGGAGCTTTTCAAAGCTGAAGCTCATCAAATCCTACCTGAGGTCAACTATGTCACAGGAACGCCTTACCGGTCTGGCCATCATCAGTATAAATCATACAATTGCTGAGCAGATTTCATATGATGATTTAATTCATGACTTTGCATCAAGGAAGGTAAGAAGAGTCAGGCTTTAGATGGCAGTTGTGCTGTGGTGCAATTTATTTTGTTTCTTGTTCAAAGTGTAGCATAATAATTACCCTCTCTTAAGTGTCTTATTCTATTTATGTGATAGAGCATTTGTACAATTTAGAAATTTGATTCTCTAGTTTATTTATGGCAGTTGTGCAATTTAATTTGTATTTTTCCTGTTCATAGTATCATAATTACATTCTCTTAAGTGAGTTATTCTATTTACGTGATGAAGGATTTGTAAAATTCAGAAATTTGAGTCTTTGTTTTGGTTCTGAAGTTCTAACAATTAGTCCAATAAAAAGTTATTTTGTGAAAGAGTTATGTCTGTCCTTTATTTTGGGGGGATTCGAATGTGTGTGTGTTGGCGAACAGGAGGGGGGGGGGCGCTGAAGGTGAGGTTCGCCCAGGGCGTCATGTAAGCTAGGACCGCCACTGGATAGATTGATCAGTTTTGACGTTTGTTCATTATTTACAAAAGTGCTGATTGACGATATGCTTGACTTTCTCTCCCAAGAATTACATAAGTACGACCTGCCACTACCTTCACACATTGTTTTGGAACTTATTAAGCTTTGCATCGAAGACTGTAAATTCACTTTCAATAACGAGTATTATCAACAAGTTATTGGGATGGCCATGGGCAACCCCTTGTCGCCCCTCCTCTCCAATATTTATATGGAGTTTTTCGAAATTACTTACATTCCGAGAATCCTGGGGGTTGGCATCCCTTGGTTGCGGTACGTCGACGATATTTTGTGTATCTGGCCCATGAATCGAGACCTGGATAACTTCCTCCTTCAGTTAAATGATCAAGTCCCCTATGTTAAGTTTACTTTAGAAGTGGAACAAGACAACTCAATCCCGTTTTTGGATGTGGGTGTACAAAGGGAAAGCCCAGGTTTTAAGTTTAGTATCTATCGGAAAAAAACAAACAATTTGTCCTACGTACACTTTTACTCGGGACATGACACCCCGACTAAGAAGGCCATTTTTTCTTCAATGTTTCTCCGCGCCCTTAGGATCGCCAGTCCGGAATACATCGATGCCGAATTAGAAAAAATCAACGGTATTGGAAGTGATCTGTGTTATCCATCTGCGTTTATGGAATCTTGTCTCAACAAGGCAAGACAAACTTTCTATCGTGTGAATAATAA
This sequence comes from Bathynomus jamesi, assembly GCA_023014485.1. NCBI lineage: Eukaryota > Metazoa > Arthropoda > Malacostraca > Isopoda > Cirolanidae > Bathynomus > Bathynomus jamesi. The sequence continues at coordinate 211,660 of JAJOZX010006036.1, read as the reverse complement.
CACTCGTACTTTGTCAAAAAATATTTTAGTACTTCCATTTTTCCCGGGCTTTTTAGGCATTGCTAATGTACTTAAACTTTTGGATATTAATGTAGTATTTTCATATAACAATATTGTGAAAAATATCATAGTAAAAAATAGCCCTACCAATAATTCAGGCATTATCTATAAAATTGGTTGTAAACAATGTGATTCCTTTTACATAGGTCAGACGGGAAAGGATTTGCACACACACATATAAAACAGCATCAATATTCCGTTAGAACAGGACAGTCGTCCAGTGCCCTTTTTGTCCGAGTTATCCTACTGTATTGATTGGAATAATGCTTCAGTTTTATTTCACTCTAGCAACATTGTTAATTGAAATATTCTTGAGTCTGCCATTATCCAACTAACAAATAACTTCAACATAAGCAACGGTCTTCTTTCAACTCGATCCTGTTGTTTTGAATTCCTTCAGAACAGATTTAGATAAGAAGGGTAGAACGCTAAATCTTTGGTAAACTTGTACGCTACTCTAATAACTTTTATCTTTCAATTTATTTTTATATACATCGAACTTAAACAAGAAGGGCAGAGTGCTAAAACCCGGGCAGATTTCCAGTATAAATTTGTATTTTTTTTTTTAATTATCTATAACATTGGTTGGAAACAATTCATTTGATCTTGTGCTAAAAATCGGTAGTTTTTTCTTACAAATTTGTATGCTCCTCCCACAATCCTTTAATGTTTAATTTTTATTTTTATTTTCCGTTTATTGTATATATATATGTGTGTGTGTGTGTGTGTGTGTGTGTGTGTATTTTATTTATTTTTTTTCTGTAACCTATATATAGGCTGTAACTCTTTATGTACTTCAGTGTTCCTGAGGATGTCATTAGACGAAAGCGCCTGAGCACCATTCTGTTTCCTTTCCTTCGTGGTTTTATTCATCATAAATATTTTTCACATGTTACTTTCGTGAAATAATTTTCATATATATATATATACACACACAGGGTGGCCCCAAAAAAACGAGACCAGTTTTTTATCACGAATATTTCGGTGGCCGTTGTAGCTAGAGACCTGAAATGAAAATAAAAATAAAATTTAATCAATTCCCCTTCAAATATGTCTTTAACATCATAGAGTCTAGCTGGCCCCTAAATGGCTAAAATCGCCTTTGAAAAAAATTTACTTTCAAAAAATGTTGCGTACTCAATCATTTTACATTAATCAACGTTTTTCTTTTTCAGATTTAGAACAATGGGTTTGACAGAAAGCGACAAGTACATCCAGATCTTTACGAGAAGAAAAGCGAATGTCCTTGACACAAATTCTAAAAGAGTATCCAGATCGCAACTGGAAAAAACCCACTGTTGCAGCATTTTTGAAAAAACTCCGTGAAACTGGCAGTATCCAACGTCGTGCTGGGAGTGGCCGGCCAAAGTCTACTAGAACTGCAGAAAACATTGAAATTGTAAGTGAACTTGTTTTAAGTCAGGATGACCAGCCAGGAACGAGTAAAAGTGAGAGCGAAATTACGAAGATGACTGGTATTTCGCGCTCTTCAGTCCAACGGATAATCAAAAAAGATCTTCATTTAAAAACATTTAAGAGAGTGACTGTTACAGCTCTATCCAACTTAGTGAGAAGAAAACGAATGGACAGATGCAAAAAACTGTTGCGGAGATTTCGATCGAATGCAGCAGTGGAAAAAATCTGGTTCTCGGATGAGAAAAAATTCACGGTTGAAACGCCTAGAAACACACAAAATGATCGTGTTCGTTCGCGAAGTCCAAGAAAAAAGGACATTGAACCATCTCGACTCTTGCGCGAGAAAACTCATTTTTCTGAGTCTGTAATGGTCTCTCTTTCTGCATCATCTAAGAAAAAAACATCAATAATTTTTATCACGCGTGGTGTGAAAATTAACGCAAAATACTATCGTGATGCTATTTTGTCTCCAATGCTATCCGAAATCAGGGAGAACACAAATGACTGTCTTTATGTAAGATGGAGCCCCTTCCCACACTGTCCAAGAAACAGTCACATACCTCAGGGCTCATTCCCCCAGCTTTATCGAACCGGAGAACTGGCCGCCCAGCAGTCCTGATCTAAATCCCATTGACTACTTCGTGCGGTCACATTAGAAGAAAAAGTCTACCGTGGTCAGAAAATTAGAAACGCGCTTCATCTTCGAGAACGAATTCTTGCTGCTTGGGAAAGTCTTACACAGGAGTCGATTGCAAAGGCTATTTCTAAATGAAGAGCAAGATTGCAAGCTGTCGTTGATCGTGACGGAGGCCACATCGAGTCTTTTATCAAAAACTGAACGGGATAGGGTTTGTTTATCTATTGAAAATCTCATATTAAAATTTAAATGAATCATTGAGTTATTTTCCGCAACATTTTTTAAAGTAAATGTTTTTCAAAGGCGATTTTAGCCATTTAGGGGCCAGCTAGACTCTATCATGTTAAAGACATATTTCAAAGGGAATTGATTAAATTTTATTTTGATTTTGATTTCAAGTCTCTAGCTACAACGGCCACCGAAATATTCGTGATAAAAAATTGGTCTCGTTTTTTTTTTGGGCCATCCTGTACTATATATATATATATATATATATATAAGGTTTGAAAGAAAAGTTATAGGAAAGTAAAAAAGTATAAGGAACAAAAAAGGGGATTGGAATTCACTTATTTTGAATACACTTATTGTATCTTGTATACTCAATTACCCATTCAATGAAAATGTAAAATGAAGGATGAATGGAACGCTACACAACGTTAAACTAACGTGCACGATAATTTTTTTTAATATTTTTGTTTATTTTCTTTTTCCTAAATATGAGAAAAACCAACATTTTATCCCTAAAGGGCAAAAGTCAGTGTGTCTTAGGCTAAATATTTAGGTAAATAATACAGGGTGATTAAAAAAAATAAGGTGTTCCAAAAAATATTTATGCAACAAGTTATTTCGGGGAACATTATTTTTTTTATAATCCCCTCTCATATCGCAAAAGTTATGCAAGAAGACAAGCTCTGATCAAGAGGGTTCTCCAGTTAGTTAACTGTACAAATTTCTCCGAAAATGCGCGCGCACGCGCACACACACACAATAAATATATATATATATATATATATATATATATATATATATATATATATATATATATATATTATTTTTTTTTCTTTTCAGATTTACCGCCGATTCGTACCTAAAAGACGGTACATATCTCGGCGAGGCAGTGAGTGGGTGATGTTACTGTGCTGGGGGTGGTAGACTAGGGGAATGAGTAAGGGTCAGTCGATGGATAGTGGGTAGGAGGGGTACGGTTTCAGATGCGATGGAGCAGATGGGAGTGAGTAAGGAAGAGGAGAACGGCTTCCGCTGAAAAGTGGGGGCCGTCGGCGAGTATAGATCGTAGGCAGTTGGGTATGGGGTTTTCGGCCGAGAGAGGGAAACACCTGCGACGGAGAGCGGCCAACTTTGAGCATTCCACCAGAAGGTGTAAGACAGTGATAGGGGTATGGCAGGTAGAGCAAAGCGGGGCTGGCGATTTCGCCATAAGGTGTCCGTGGGTGATGCGGGTGTGACCTATGCGGAGACGGGCTAGGATTACTTCTTTATGGCGGGACCGGTGGAATGAAGAAGCCCAGTATGTCCTTTGCGGTTTGATCGTGTGGAGTTTATTTTGTGTGGCCTGGTCCCATTCCCGCTGCCATATGGAGCGGAAGTGGGAGCGGAAAGCCGGGAAGAAGTCGGAGAAGGGGAGGGGTCGGGAGGAGGCCGGCAGCAAGCAGGCCGTCTTCGCTGTGCGGTCCGCCGCCTCGTTACCCTGGATGCCGACATGAGCCGGGACCCAACAGAATGCGATTGTCTTGTTGGAAGATCGTTAAAAAGTGGAAGGTCTGCTGGATGGTACAGACGAGCGGGTGAGGGGAGTTAAATCTTTCTAGGGAGAGAAGTGCACTTTGGGAATCCGAATAAATGACAAAAGAGCTGGCAGAGTGGGTGCGCACAATATCGAGGGCCTCCGTATGGCGAAAAGTTCCGCCGAAAAAACGGAGGCCTCGCGGGGCAGGCCGACGCTCCGGGAGAGCGGCTGGGACAGAATCACCGCTGAGGAGGCCACACCAGCTTCCGAGCGGGAACCATCCGTGTAAATGGCGATTGCGTCCGGGTGTTGGGTTGCGTGTTCGCGGAAAAGTGACCTGTATATCATGGCGCTCGTGGTAGTCTTCGGTAGGGAACACAGATCTTTGCAAACTTGATAGGGGTTAGGATCCAGGGGGGGTAGATGCTGAATGAAATGGGGATAACTGAGGGGGCGGGCATGTTGAAAAGATCAAGGAAAGAGCGGACCGCTTCAGTGAAGTGCCAGCTCCGTCCCTGAGGTGGTAGTTCTAAAACCGCCGTGCCCAGAAGCGAAGAAGGTAGCCTCTGTGCACGGAGGTATGTCCGCATGAGGAGTAGACCCCGTCGGAGGGCGAGAGGGAGATGATCACATTCCACATGGAGGCTGGAGGCTGGGGAGGAGCGGAAAGCACCGGTGGCGAGGCGGAGGCCTCTATTAAGTACCGGGTCCAGGATACGGAGGCGGGCGTTGGAGGCTGAACCGTAAACTGCGCTACCATAGTCCAGCTTCGACTGTACTATGGAAGTATAAAGGCGAAGAAGAGAGCGTCGATCTGCACCCCATGTGGTGTGAGAGAGGTGATCCAGGAGAGCGAGGGGGCGTCGAAGGGATTGCTTTAGGTGCTTGAGATGGGGAACCCAATTGAGCCGTCGGTCTAGGGTCATGCCCAGAAAACGCGTGGAGGGTACCACCTCAAGAGGACTGCCGTATAATGTAACAGAGGGTAGAGGAAGGGTTGTGGGTCTTCTTCTACTGAAGACCATACACTTGGACTTAGGGATGGAGAGGCGGAAACCCACCGACGTCGCCCACCTTTCCACCCGGTAGATGGCGAGCTGCATTTGCCGTTGAACGACAGACGGTTCTCGCCCTGCGAAGTAGATTGCAAGGTCATCCGCGTAATGGAAGAGCGGATTGTGGGTGGAAGGCATTGTGAGACCGTGTTCATCACGACAGAGAAGCAGAGAACACTGAGGATGCTTCCCTGTGGGACCCCGTCCTCCTGCACAAAGGTGTCAGAGAGGACTGAGCCCACCCGGACTTTAAAGGTCCGAGAAGTAAGGAAGCCCCTGATGAAGGTAGGCATGGCTCCGACAAGGCCCAGATGTCGGAGCTGACCGAGGATCATTGCTCGACGGGTGGTGTCATAGGCCTTCTGGATGTCAAAGAAAACTGACAGTACGAACTGTCTATTGTCGAAGGCATCCTGTATGTCTCGGCTGAGAAGCAGGAGGGGATCAGTGGTGGAGCGGAATTGTCTGAAGCCGGACTGGGTAGACGGGAAGGAATTGGTACGTTCAAGGACGAACGATAATCGCGTAGCGACCATTTTTTCGAGGATCTTGCAGGCACAACACGTCAGGGCGATTGGTCTGTAGTTTGTGGGGTCCAGGGAATCTTTGCCGGGCTTGGGGATAGGGATGACGTGGGCCTCCTTCCACCTAAAGGGGAAGGCACCCTCTATCCATATGCGATTGTATAGTCTAGCAGGAAAATTTGTAAGGTAGAGTGGAGGTGTTGGATCATGCCGTACGGAATACCGTCCGGGCCGGGACAAGGGGATCGTCGAGAGGCCAGTGCCGTCTGTAGTTCACGCATGGTAAACAATCGGTTGTAGGTGCTGTCTATGGACGGTGGGGAGGGGCTATCGTCAGGGGCGGGTACGGGATTGGCTGCAGAGGAAGAAACGGCGGCGAAGGTAGAAGCAAGGTGGTCTGCCACCGACTTGGGCTCACATAGGAGTCCGTCGTTGTCCGGAGGACCGGGGGTCGGGAGGGGACATGTCGCCTCTCGACGCCCCGCACCTTCTTCCAGATGGTAGCCGAAGGTGTGGCGGTGTGATGCCGGACACAAAGGCACGCCAAGAGGCTCGGCGCGCTGTCTTCATTGTGCGGCGGGCGATGGCCCTGACCCGCTGCATCTCCGTGCGATGGATGGGGAGTCGCGTCCGGTAGAAGCGCCGAGTTGCCTTCCTCTTGGCGCGCACGGCCTCCGCGCACTCCGGGGTCCACCAAGGAACCCGTCGGGCGCGGGGGTAGGCGGAGGATTGTGGTACGCTTGTGCTTGCGGCCGTTAGAACGACGGACTCGAAGTATGCGATGCACCGTCGATGGATGGGAAGTGGGCAGTTGTAAGGGTGGTATGTGTGTTATCGCGGAAGCGGGCCCAATTCGCGTTGGTGGTAACCCACCTTACCGGTACCCGTACGCCGTACGGTCTGGTCGGGTCGATTGAGGGTGAGTAGAATGGGGAGATGGTCACTGCCATAGTCCTCTCGGAGGACTTGCCACGTGAAGTCTAGGAGGGCATCAGTTGATACGAGGGACAGGTCTATACAGGATGGAGTGCAGGTGGTGGCATGGTAGAATGTAGGAGAGCCATCGTTGAGGCACTCGAAGGAGAGCTCGGTCATGACGGATATCAGGGTTGGGGCCATATAGGGGTGTGTGTCGCCCCACAAGGGGTGACGACTATTGAAATCGCCCAGTAGTAGGAAGGGCCTGGGGAGTTGTTCCACGACTTCCACCAGGTCGTCGCGGGAGACTTGAGCGTGGGGGGGAAGGTAGATTGAACAAATGGTGTACTGTCTATCCAGGGAGAGCCGGACGGCAGTCACCTGTAGCGGGGACCGGATGGAGAGATTGTAGAAGGGGACTGCGTGGTGGACGAGGATGGCAGCTCCCCTTCGAGTGCAGGTAGGAGGCGGGGTGGCGACGCAGAAATAACCAGTGGGGCAGGGCATGGCCTGGTCCCCAGGATTAGCTCCTGGAGACAGACACACACCGGACGGGAAGTGGCAATCAAGGAGTTAAGGCCTTCATAGTTTGCAAAGATTCCTCGACAGTTCCAGTGGACTATTGTGGTTTTCGGGGGATCCATTAGTTGATGAAGGGGATGGGTAAAGGTGTAGGCGCTAGGAGGTTGGAGTGTGAAGGGAGATCTGGAGTTCGCGAAACTGAAGGCTGGGTCGGGAGCATGGCTGGCTATCTACCGTTCACCAGGGAAGGAATCGGTCGGCCTGTCGAACCCTGCGGAGGTTGCGGGGTCGAGTCGGCCGAGCGAGACCGGAGGCGTGGATCACGGCAGGCAGAGGAACATCGTGGGCTGAGCGGGTCAGAAGTGCCTTGTCGGGCTTCTATGGTCGGGCCAGGGGGGGGCACGTTAACCCCAAAAGGGGCGCTACCCCGCCTGTCCGGGGTCTCACGGCGGACCCTAGGTGGTGACAGGGGGTACCAAAAAGACCGGGCGGGTGGGAGGGAGGGCGTACTCAGGGTAGCTGATAAGGGGGGGTCGGGGATGTTGGGGGGGTAGGTACGATGGGGGTGGAAGGAGGTGAACCAGAGTGGTCTCGTGGAGGGGTGGAGAAAATGGCACCAGAGGCAAGGGCAGATCCATGAGACTCATGGGCGTGGGCGCAGCCGAGCTTCCCTCGGTCACCGTGCAGCTGCGCCAGAGCCGCATCCACTGGATCCACTGGGCTGGGTCTCGTCGTACAGGGCGGGTCGTGGATTTCGGCCACTATTGTCAGAGTCTGTGGGGGTAGAACGGTGGGACTCCTGCGATGGGGAGAGATGGACATAGTGGGCGTGGTGGGCGGTGTAAGGGTCCGAGCCGTCTTCTTGGTCTTAGGGGAAGAGGGAGAGAGACGTTGGGAGGCCGGAGGGTCTGGTGACACGCTCCGGCGTCTCCGCCTCGACGGCTTGCTCCGGGCGGCAGGTTCGGGCGTGCCTCACGGGGGCTAAGGAAGTCCGTCACCTGTAGGCCTCGGACCTCCTTCTCGAACCTGAAGAAAAGGCATTCTCGGGATGAAGAGGGGTGTGCGCCTTCGCAGTTGGAGCATTTGGGTGTGTTGGGGCACCTGTCAGGGTGAGCGAGTTGTCCACAGTGAACACATAATGGATTCGGCTGTCGACAAGCGGAGCTGACGTGTCCGAATTTATTGCATTTGAAGCAACGGGTCGGGTCTGGGACGTATGGGCGGATAGAAAACTCGCATGAGGCGCTGTCTCCCATACCCCATACAATACGGCCAGGGGGGATTAGTGTGTTAAAAGTAAGGAGCAGACGTGGGGTGGGGGAGGGGGTGCCTCCCTGTCGGGATGTGAAACGGTAGATCTTAGTAACTCCTTGGGGTGCGAGGTCCTCCAGGAGCTCGTTCACTGCGACCGACAGTAGGCGGGTGGCGTAAATAGTGCCCTGACTCTGGTTCAGGCGAGGGTGTGGGGAAACGGACACCGAGCATCCAAGGACCTCAGTGATGGAGAGTAGGGCTTTCGTCTCTGCGGCTGAGCTTGATTTTACGAGGAGGGAGCCATCCCTCTGTGGGCGTACGTCATAGCGGCTGGAGTTGCTGTGGGTTCGGATCGCCTGGAACGTCCGTTCAGAGTTGTTCGGGAGGGACCCAGATGTAGGCCGAATCACCAGGAATTTGTGGATACTTGGAAGGGAAAGGGAGGCTGTAGAGTCAAAATGTACTGGGATATTCAATGGTCGGTAGGACGGCCGTGAATGCCAGCTCCCCCGTCCGCCGCGAGGCTCTCTCCGCGGGGAGGTGGGCTGACGGTGGGTGAGGGGGGCATATGGGGAGAGCAAGAAGCCGGGTTGTGGGGGCAAGTCCTCGGTGGGACTTGACTTGCCCGAAGGTGGCTGAAGTGGGCTGGGGCGAGACCCCTGCTCCAGAGAGTGTAGGTCCAAGGGCATAGTCGAGGGACGGACTGGGGTCGGCAACGGAAAAGGAGAATGCAAGCGTTCCGCTTCCACAGGGGGGTCAACCCCATTAGGTTGCGGTCTTCCAGTGGTAAAGGACTCGAGGGCCTGGTTGCCCACCACCCGAGTGTTGAGAGAAGTAGTAGTCCGGGAATGAGAAGCAGTAGTCGTAAGCCGGGGGGGGAGAAGTGTCCATAGCAAAACAAAAAAGAACTTCATCCCCCGCGCGCATCCAGCCACCACCGACTCCAACAAGGGAAAGGCGAAGTGTGGGCACACTTGGTCCCACCGCCGATAGATGTCACGCAGGGGAGATACACCCGCACCCAGTCCCTTGCCTGAAAGGCAGCCACTCTCATCCAACGCGCGGTGAAAAGTGGCAGGGACAGGGTTTGGGTTTGGTTGGAAAGCGACAAGGGTGCAGGGCAACCACCTCCCACACCCAAGGGCCAAGGAAAGGGTCAAAATGAAGGTCCAAAGAACAACGCCAAAAAAAACAGGGAGAAGCCAGAAAGAATGGGTTAAAGGAGAAAGAAAGAAAAAGAAGCAGGAGATCAGCCGGGTCCCCAAACGGGCCCAATGGTCCACGAGGGCAGAGAAAGCCCTTACACCGAAGAAAGGTGTATTCCCACATTCGCCACAGAGGGACGCGCCCTATAGCTCCGGACAAAGCAAAGGGATATATATATATATAATATATATATATATATATATATATATATATATATATATATATTATATATATATATTCTAACGGAATAGTTAGGGAATGACTTCTGAAAGTGTTTGTCACTTTTACAGAAGTCTTCGACTACGGAGGCGGGGCCGATACATATCTCACTAATGTATATTGTTAAGTCAGGGACCAATTTTTTATTCCTTCCACAGGTTGACCAATCAGAAGGAGGAAAGTATTTTTTATAGTTTAAATCCGCTACTATTTCGTTAGAATATATAGGGCCTATATATATATACAACCTAGACCTATTTCATTGTTACAATTACAAGAAGTGTTTTAGGAACTCGGTCTGATAATTCGTTCAAAAAAAGGGGCCTAAGTTACGCTTAATAATTAATATACGTCCTTGTTACACACAAAAACAAACTGACTGGAACAGTCATTTTTGCTTATCCAGCTCGGTGTTGCTGTTGAGACACTTTTTTTCAATGACTCAATATGACGCCAATATGATATGTTCTGAAGCTCGGGTAAAGGTTTTGAACCTTATGAAAGACTTAGGCTTCTATTATTTAACATAACTGAGTACTTCTGATAGAACATTACCCACTTCATTATTCACCAGAGGCTTTTGTGCACTTCGAACTAATATTTGTAACGGTTAAAACGCGAGTCCAAAACCCAAGTCCAGTAATTCAAAGCACCCAGTCTAGTTCAAACCTAAATTTCAGCGATTAAAACAACCGAAATCTATACACATCCTCTTGTTAAAAACGTTTTTTTTTTTTTTCAGTAAATTGGTTGTTAAAAACTGGAATACGTTTACAAACCACTTTGTTAGAAATGTACCGTAATTAAAAACAACAAAAATTTCAACAAAAATACTCATACTCTACTTTTATCCTTTCATTACCGAAATGCACTAGAAACATTGTAAGAAACAAAAGACTATCGGTTTTGGAGAGCAAATTGAAAAAAGCTAATTGTCGGTTTTTTTTAATACAAATTGCCGTTATTAATACCCAGGTGCAAGGGTGGAGGATATAACGAGCAGTGTTGACCGGTTTACTGACGGAACCTCTGAGGACACAACATTTGTTATTCATCTCGGTACTAATAAAGTTTTAAATTCTAGATCGGAAGAGCTGCTAGCTGGTACAGGGACTTGTTAGAGCGACTAAAGGAAAAACTAATAAGATTGTTTTAACAGGTATATTTTCTCGAATTAGCCAACGTAACGAGTTTTACAGCAAGGCGACCTATATTAGCAATAACTTAAAGTCTCTGCCATCAGGAAGGAGTGCATTTTGTGAATTTTTGGAACAGTTTCTACGACGGGAGGGACTTGTTCCTCGGAGATGGACTTCATCTTAATGACGTTGGAGCTGCGCGTTTCGGAAGACTACTTCATAATACTGTCTTCTTTTCAGGCTGCCGTAACTCGACCGGTCCCGACATAATTTCCTTAAATTACAGGCCAAAAAAATATGAATTTACCTTGCGTGCGCGAAGGAAACGCAATTTTAACGAACAATTTGAAAGTTCTATATTCATAGCCTAAAAAAAAAAAAAAAAAACAACCTATTTTTTCTTTAATTGCTTGCAGAGACTATGATTTAATTGCGATAAATGAATCGTGGCTTAGCACTGAAACACGTGACTTTGTTGGGAATTATCAAATTAGAGGTTATAGACTTTTTGAAAACAGAATAGGTAGGCGACGAGGAGGTGTCATGTTGTATATCAAAGATAATATTCCGAACGCTATAGAATTAAAGCACAGAACTCCAGAACCGATAGATTCGACTAGTAAGTCACTCGAAACCAGCTAACTTCCAGCGCGCAGACTTCTGTAAATTTAGAAATGAATTGTCACGCGTCGAGTGGGAAAACGTAATGGGGACCTCCAACGCAAAAATAATGTGGGAATCGTTTGAAACAGTGTTTAGGACTATAAATGAGGAACATGTACCGTACAAGATTAAGCGTGCGAAAGTAAATAACAAGCCCTTGTGGTTTACTTCTAGAGTAGGGGATATTATAAAGAGTAGAGATAGAGCTTATAGGCTACATAAGTGCGATAAAGACAATTTGTGGTTACAAAACAACTATATACATTTAAGGCGTGAAGCGAAAAGCGTAATAAAAAAGTTCAAGCACGATTTTGAAATTTACATAGCTCGTGACGGCAAAGAAAACCCCAAGCGATATTTTCAATACGTTAACAACAGGAACCCCGTAAAGAGCGTGTTGGAACCGTTGAGAAATTCTGATGGTGAGCTAGTTTCCGAGAACAAGCAAATGGCTACTCTGCTAAACAAATTTTTTAAGTTATAGAAGAGAAGATGTAACGAATATCCCTAAGGTCATAGACATAATATATTTCGATAATGATAATACTTTAGATAATACTGTGGTGAGTGAAAGGGAGGCGGTCCTATTCAAAGGAGTGACATAACGAAGGAGTGACATAACAAAGGAGTGACAAATCGGAGATAAAATTCAAAGGAGTGACACGAAAATACCAACAAAGAAGAAAGAACAAATCCAGAGGGAAGAGAGGCTTGCAACTGTTAGGTTAGGTTTCTAGTTTTTGAAATAAAATCTTAATTTTAACAATTCTAACAAATTTTGTTTTTTTAAATAAAATTTTAATAATTATACTCCTTTGAAATGTCACTCCTTTGAAATGTCACCCTTTGAAATGTCACTCCTTTGAAATGTCACTCCTTTGGAAATGTCACTCCTTTGAAATGTCATCTTTGAAATGTCACTCCTTTGAAATGTCACTCCTTTGAAATGTCACTCCTTTGAAATGTCACTCCTTTGAAATGTCACTCCTTTGAAATGTCTCCTTTGGAAATGTCACTCCTTTGAAATGTCACTCCTTTGAAATGTCACTCCTTTGAAATGTCACTCCTTTGAAATTCACTCCTTTGAAATGTCACTCCTTTGAAATGTCACTCCTTTGAAATGTCACTCCTTTGAAATGTCACTCCTTTGAAATGTCACTCCTTTGAAATGTCACTCCTTTGAAATGTCACTCCTTTGAAATGTCACTCCTTTGAAATGTCACTCCTTTGAAATGTCACTCCTTTGAAATGTCACTCCTTTGAAATGTCACTCCTTTGAAATGTCACTCCTTTGAAATGTCACTCCTTTGAAATGTCACTCCTTTGAAATGTCACTCTTTGAAATGCACTCCTTTGAAATGTCACTCCTTTGAAATGTCACTCCTTTGAAATGTCACTCCTTTGAAATGTCACTCCTTTGAAATGTCACTCCTTTGAAATGTCACTCCTTTGAAATGTCACTCCTTTGAAATGTCACTCCTTTGAAATGTCACTCCTTTGAAATGTCACTCCTTCGATACAGACCCAAGGGAGGCACTGCACTATATTTGCAAAATGAAAATGCTTAAATCACCAGGGCCGGATTCCATATATCCCATACAACTAAAAGAATTAAAAGAAGGCATTGTTGTGCCGTTAACAAAGATTTTTAACGAGTCTATTTCTGACGGGGGGGCGTACTAGATAATTTCAAGTTAGCAAATGTAACGCCTATTTTTAAGAAAGGCAATAAAGGTGCGGCAAGAAATTATAGGCCAATCAGTTTAACGTCTGTTGTGGGTAAGCTACTGGAATCGATAATTAAGGATCGTATAGTCGAACACTTAGAATTGCATAACTTGGTTAGAAATACGCAGCACGGTTTTAGGCGAAACAAATCTTGCTTAACTAATCTTTTAGAATTTTTCTAAAGCGTGGTTGAAGGTTGAAGTTTACGATACTCATCGGGTTGGAGATGTAGTATATTTAGATTTTCAAAAAGCGTTTGACACCGTACCGCACAAAAGACTTGTTGAATAAATTGGAGAGAAGAGTGGTTGCGAGGTAGGAAACAGAGGGTGGTCGTTCATAGAGCGGAGTCGTCTTGGCCTAATGTAGCGAGCGGCGTTCCTCAGGGTTCTGTATTGAGACTATGCTTGTGCGATTAATCGAAAATGTCGATTATTCGCTAACTGTAACCTGTCGAGACGATAAACTGGCACTACCCGAAAACCATGGAATGTCGAAACCGTGGAAAAAAATAAATATATATACAGGGTGTACATAAAGTCAGGATCTATTTTTGTGAAGCACTTGGAAATTATATGGAATTCAATCATCAAATGATAAAGTGGTAACATTTATTAAATAATTAAGAGTAGGATTCGACGTGACGCCCATCAGTATCCCTGCACAGCTCAAATCGTTCCGCAGCATTTCTAAACACATTCTGGAGCATTTGCGGGTTATTTATCTGCAGCAGTTCGTATACGTGTACGTAAGTTTTCAAGACTCGTAATCTTCGTCTGATAGACGTGCGATTTGATAAAGCCCCATGCAAAGAAATCTAAAGGGGTTAAATCTGGTGATCTCGCTGGCCAAGGTCTGTTGCTTCCGCGTCCGATCCAGCGATTTGGAAAACGTCCATTTAGATAATCCTGAACAATTTTGGCATAGTGACAAGGAGCACCATCATGTTGATAGACGACGGTACTAACAAATCCTATCCCCAATCAGCTGAGGTTCAAGGAATTGCTGCAACATGTCCAGATAAATAAGCCCCGTAACTGTAGCTTCAGCAAAGAAAAAAGGACCATAAACCTTAGATTTTGTTAACCCATCCAGACATTAACTTTAGGGGGGTCTCTTTCCCAATTTTGGACGAAATCATTCGGTCTTTCATCTGCCCAAATTCGACAGTTATGGCGATTTACTTTCCACACGTATGGAAAGTGGCTTCATCACTAAAGAGAATGTTGTCCATTAAATTATCACTCCAGATTTGTTCTACGAGATCAGCACCAGCACTTCGTCGAGGGAAATCTTCCTCATGTAAATCATGTAAAACCTGCAAATGATAGCTTTTCTTCTGCAAAATAACTTTCAGAATTTTGTGCACAGATGACGTCGGGAGGCCGAGTCTGTGTGATGCTCCTCAGTGATAATTCCGCGTACTGCATTCACGGTAAGATCTGACATACACGGTCGTCCTGATCTTGCTTCATCATTTACAAATCCCGTTCGTTTAAATTTGTTCACCAATTTTCGTATTGTCTGGTCTATTGGCCCCGGCTTATGAAATCTCCTTCTAAACTTCTCTCTGATGTCATTGTATTTCTTTCCCTCGATTCGCCAAATTACTATTGCCACCCGCTCTTCTGTATTCATTCTAAGGGCTTCTGAAAAGAAAAATAGTAAAAAATAATTTCACAAAAATAGATCCTGACTTTATGTACACCCTGTATATATATATATATATATATATATATATATAATAATATAATAACGTTATAAAATAGTTGGATATTTGAAAGATTACGCTTTTATAAAGATCTGAGTGCGCTCAATGAGCATGGTCAGCTTTTGATTTTGTGATGTCACAGAATCACGTGCGCGCACCTTGCGGTGTGACAAGTTTGGACCAGTTCTTTGGGTTCAGTTGTTTATTACGCTTTTCAGTATGTTGTTACTGGTGCATGTATGTTGTTCTGTTGGTGCTGGTGCATGTACATTGTAAAGTATAGGTGAGTGCAGTGCATAGTCGCAGTCGAATCGAGAATCGAAAACAAGTGGCCGAATCAAATCGAAAATCGAATAAAAATAAAAATATCCGAATCACACACCCTTAATTGGGACCCTTGCTTTTTCTTATACATATCAACGATTAATATGTCGGCCTAGTCAGTACAGTTTCAAAGTTTGCAGATGACATGAAGTTGGGTGGTAGGGCAATAAATGATGAAGATAGATAGAAGTAAAATCCAGGAAGATATTAATAAGATTGTAGATTGGTCGGTCACATGGCAAGTGAGATTTAACGTTGATAAGTGCAAAATTTTACATAAGGTTCGCGTAACGGTAATTTTGCATATACAGGGTGTCCCGTAAGTCTGGACCCATAGGGCAAAATTAATAAAATTACAAAATAGTCCAAAAATTTATTACATAATCTGTTCAAAGTGTCCGCCGTTGTGTAGCACACATAGTTCAAGACGCAATCTCCACTGCGACAGCACTTTCTGAATCACAGTCGCAGAAATTTCTTGACACGCCTCCACAATGCGTGCTTTAAGGTGGAAAATGTTCTGAATTTTGACCTCGTACACTTTGGCTTTCAAGTGGCCCCACAAATAAAAATCCAGCGGAGTAAGATCAGGGCTCCTTGGTGGAAACTCAACATGTCCTCGTCGTCCAATCCAGTGTTCTGGAAACTGTGTGGTAAAGTAATTTCTAACCGTCGTGGCGTAATGCGGAGGGGCGCCATCCTGCTGAAACCACTCCGGGTAGTCGCCTGCTGGGTTCAACATGCTTGGAAATGCTTCCTCCTACAACATCTTGAGGTACGTGTCACCGGTTACCGTCACGTCAAAGAAGAAGGGACCAACGATTCTGTCTTTCCATATCCGACACCAAACCATGAGGCGTTGGGCACCTTGTTCCTTGGAAGGATCAAACCAATGAGGATTTGTTGGTGACCAGTATCGAGTGTTCTGACGGTTGACTTCCCCAGAAACATAAAAGTTCGCTTCATCAGAGAACAGAATTTTTGATGGGAACGTCTCATCACTCACGCATTGTTCTTCTGCCCATTCGCAAAACTGAACTCGCCTATCAGGATCATCTTCACTTAAACGCTGATGGAGTTGCAGTTTGTATGGATGCCAGTGATGAAGTTTCAAGATGCGGTGGATGCTGCTCTTGGAGATCCCAGTTTCGCTGGACATGCGTCGAAGTGACTTCTTGGGACTGACAGCGAAGTTAGCCAACACATTGGTACTGGTTTCGTCTTCCGTAACAGTCCTTGAAGGTCCTCTGCGAGGCTTGTCAGCTACGGATCCAGTTTCCTTAAATTTGGCTATCAACTTGCCAACACATCTGTGTGTGATTGGTGCGCGGTCTGGATGCATATTGTTGAATTCTTCGGCCACTTCCCGGTGACTGCGGGTCCCGACCAGCAAAATAACTTGAACTCTCTCCTCTCTAGTCAGTGACATGGTTTACCTGCAACATAATAAAAAATATATTATAAATCCCTATGGGTCCAGACTTACAGGACACCCTGTAGTATGTCAGAGAAGGAGTTGGCAAGCGTAATCCAGGAAAAAGATTTACGAGTTATAGTCACTGATGATTTAAAAGTAGCGAAACAAAGTACAGCAGCGGTAAATAAGGCGAACGAATGCTAGGTTTTATCGCTAGGAATTTTGAGTACAAATCGCGCGATATTATTGTTCCTCTTTATAAATCATTAGTCAGACCCCATTTAGAGTACGCGATCCAGTTTTGGAATCCACATATGCGAAAGGATATAGACAAAATCGAAAGAGTTCAAAGACGAGCAACTAAGATGATTCCGTCGCTTAGGTCAAAGTCGTATGAGGATAGGCTTAAGGAGTTAAAATTAACTACACTCGAGACTAGGAGGGTAAGGGGTGATCTAATCCAGGTTTTTAAAATTATGAATGGGTTCGATAACGTAAATAGAGATAGCTTTTCCAAATAGCACAATATAGTGGAACTAGAAATAACGGGTGTAAGCTGACTAGTAGAAGGTTCGAGACAGCAGTTGCCAAAAACTTTTTTACGCATAGAATAGTAAATAGCTGGAATAGTTTGACGATAGAATTAGTAGCACGTCTATAAATATGTTTAAAAATCAATTTGATACCGTACATATGTTGATAGATTGGGTATAGTTTAAGGTAGTAAAATTAAGGTTTTTATGGTTCGGAACCCACGTAAAATTGTAGGTCCCCTCCGCCACCACGGAAGACATGCGCAATACACAATTACAAACACGATTAGGTAGACCAGCCATGAGTGGATCGTAGGGTCTTTGTTGGTCTGGAACATTATAACATTATAACAAATTACAGAAATTAATGTAACATTTTAAAACCTCAAAATACTTTAACTGGATCACCTGAAGATCAGGGCCCCCAGCCTTCGTTAGTTAGTCTTATAAAGCTAACCAACGAAAATATGACGACTTAACCTAACCAATCGTTAGGTCAACTGTACGCCCTTGACGACTGGTTAGGTTAAGTCGTGATATTTTCGTTAATTAGCCTTATAATGCTAACTAAAGAAGGCGGGAGGCCCTGATCTTCAGGTGATCCCTTTATCTAGATCATGGGTCGGGGAACTTTTTTGGGTATTACCCAAAAATCTATTTGAGTAAAATGAAATTACCCCCAGACTTCAAAGTAAACAAAAACAAGCCAATTGCTCTTAAAATTGTTGCATATGGTGTCTCTCATACCGCACGCATTACCCCCAAACATTTTAAATGTACCCCATTTGGGGTAATTTACCCCTGTTCGCCGACCACTGAATTCTGGATATTACAGCAAATATCCTTTGACGAAAAATTATAACTTAAGTATTAAGCAAGTCATCCAAATTTCACCGATTTTAAAATTGGCTTTCTCAAAGTCAGGACTTTACCAATTTCATCAAGTGAATTACTGTTTATTCTTGATTTTTGACAGCAAACTTTTCAATGCAAGTTAAAATCCTGTTTTCCTCCATTATGAAACAAATTACAAACGGGTAAAAAAATCAAAACATTTAGAAAATATTTCGTAGAGGGTGATCCAAGAGATATATTGGCGAAACTATTGATTTCAAAAGACGCTTATATCAATATAATTATATAGTTTAAATATGGCCGACGAAAGTTCGGCTAAGCACAGAAATAGTTTAATTAGCGAACCTAACATTGATATTAATAACGCTCAGTTAGTTTTAAATATTAATAATAATGACAAACGGAAACTTGTTGAATCTTTTATTATAAAACTGACAACTTTAATATAAAAGACGGAACTTCCTCACTCGATCTTATGACCAACTTTTCGTTTTTAAAATCTTCCGTTTTTCACAACATTTTACACCTATTTGAGCTGCCTGAAAGATGACGTTTTAAGCATTTATCTTTTGCATTTTTACTGTCAGTTTTATTTTTGCCGCCTGAATGAAGAGAGTAAGTTCTCTCGAAAAGTTTTGCGGTTTTTAGTGTTTTTATATCCTTTAACTTTTGGGGAATTCACTTATTTTATCTAATTTTTACACCGTTATATATTATATAGATGCCTGCAGGAAAAGATCCCCCGGAGGAAAATATCCCCCCCGAGGAAAAAATCCTCCTAGAAAAATATCCCCCGAGGAATAAATCCCCCATTAGTCATGAGAAATAAGGATACAGATAATGCTAAATAAAATTTATTCTTTATTAAGAAACACAATTAAAAACGAATAGATAATGTATATGAAAAAATGCCGTGTTTAAAATTTTAGATTGAAGGCGATTCCTTTCAGATAATCTATAATGGATCGGTTATCAACATCATCTACGATACTTTTAATACGAGCTACTGCACTCCTATATTTTTTTCTTTGCGTATGACCAGCCATAGCTTGAGTAGCATAAACTTGTTGTATAGCTTGCTCCTTTTGAATGCACCTTATAAAAGCCCAAACCTAACCTAACCTGTCATTTCTAGATAATTTTTTATATGTTTCATGACTAATGGGGGATTTTTTCCTCGGGGGGGGGTTATTTTCCTCCTGGGGGATCTTTTCCTGCAACGATATATATATATATATATATAAAATAATTATTGGTTTTGTTTAACCTTCTTTGCAACATCTAAGATCATATGACGGAGGGGACCTACAGCTTTACGTGGGATCCGAACCACGGGTCGCTACATAGTCTGGACGCAGCGGACGGTCTCCCATCCACCTACTACCCAGACCCCCATCCACCTACTACCCAGACCCAATGTCGCTTAACGTCGCTGATCAACGGGAAGCGGTGTTACGACATTGGCTACGACGTAGCCCATATATATATAATATATATAATATATATATATATATATAATATATATACAGGGTGGGCCGAAAGTCTGGATCCATAGGAAAATATTTATTTTAATACATAAATTACAACAAATGGTAAATACTTAAAATGAATATCAACTTTAACTCGTAAATGCGTATCCGTGATACTGTACAGTAGTTCGTACTCCAGTATAAATACTCAAATACTTTTTTTATTTCAGCCCAGAAATGGCTTCGAATCTAACAGAAGACGGGTAGAACTTGTGCTCATGTACGCAAGACAGGGCGCTACACACAGAGAAGTTGCTACCGAATTCAATAGAAATCATCCTGATAAGCATCCAGTAACACATGCGACTGTTGGCAAGTTGTTTAAACGTTTCAAAGAAACAGGAAGTGTACATGATCGACGGCGTTCTGGTCGTCCAAAAACTGCAACTGATGAAAATACCTCTGCAATGGTATGTGAAACTTTAACGAATAGTCCAGTAAAGTCAACAAGAAGATTATCAAATGAAACACGCATCTCGAGAACGTCAATTCGAAGAATTATTAAAAACCATAAATTCCATCCCTAAGTGTCTCGATGTTAGAGGCCGCCAATTTGAGCATTTGTTATAATTTGTTGTTTATACTGGAGTACGAACCACTGTACAGTATCACGGATACGCATTTACGAGTTAAAGTTGATATTCATTTTAAGTATTTACCATTTGTTGTAATTTATGTATTAAAATAAATATTTTCCTATGGATCCAGACTTTCGGCCCACCCTGTATATATAATAATGATCTATAAATGTGTAAAGTTTCATCAATTTATGGTATGGACCTCCATTTGACCTTTGACCTCTATTTCTGACCTTGACCTATGATGTAGGAACCTCATTCTTGCTCATGACATCGTTTATTCATGATCCGTGTGTGTGTGTGTGTGAAGTTTCTTTATGTTGAACAGTTCAAAAGTTACAACTTAGACACAAAAATGTGATGAACCGGCGGACGGACAGTCGACAGACTGATGGCCAGACAAGTGCAATGCAGTATGGTTCCCTCCAAATTTATTTTGTCGGCGATATAACAAATGCAAACGGTAAAGTATTTAGTACCTAATAATTTGGTTAATATGCAGCAAATATCCCCACCTCGAGTTCATAATTTTTGATGTTAGCATTCGGTAGTACAGTATATAGCAATAGAATAAATTTTTTGAAAGCCAGACCCCCCCGGAATTCAAAATTAACGAAGTTATTGATTTTTTAAGTTTTAACAATTTTTTTGTACGAAAATATCACAACTTAACCCAACCAATCATCAAGGGCGTACAGTTAACCTAACCGGGCATTCACTTAACCTGAATGCCCGGTTAGGTCAACTGAAGGCCAGGTTAGGTCAACTGAAGGCCCGGTTAGGTTAATTGAATGCCAGGTTAGGTCAACTGTACGCCCTTGATGATTGGTTAGGTTAAGTTGTGATATTTTCGTTAGTTTAAACGAAAATGACGAGAGCAAAAATACATAAACAGTTTGGTAGTCCCGATAATACGTAAGTACCATAATGGGGTATAATGGTAATCTCTTCATTTAGGTTATGGAGGTCAGGTGAGGTGAGGTGAGGTGAGGTTAGGTTAGGTTAGCAATAACATACATTTTACGGGTGCGAAATTTAGTTATTAGGGTGTTTTCATGTGCTTTAGTCAGAAATGCTACTCATTTGCCCGTGTTTACTTGAAAATAAAATGGAAAAAACCCCCGATTTTTTTCGTTCTTTCAAATTTCTGAGGAAAGAACATGAGAACACACCCTAATAACTAACTTTCGGACCAAAAGTCGAGGTGGGGCTATTTACTGCATATTAACCAATAATTACAATAGTTTTAAAAATATTGACTGGTTATTCGTTACTTATGTTCTTTATTTCTGGATAGGCTACGTCTAGATTTCACTTAAAATCTATATTTTGCCATAACCTAGGGCCTAGGTCCTAAATAAACATATTGCGGTCATTTCATTTTTATCATCTTTTGACCTAAACACTTTTTACTTTAAGTTAAGGCACAGACATATTTTTCTTAGAAACATATATAGAAAATAGCATCTGATCCTTAGTAAAGTACTAGGATAGAATTATTAGGACCTAGGCCTATAGACACACTCGGTGCTGGTTAAGTGTGCGGTCTACCTACGATTCGGCGGTCTACCTTTTAATTATAGCTTCTTATCTTGTTTACTAATTGTTTGTTTACATCCCATTGTCAATCGCCCTTGACGATTGGTTAGGTATAGTCATGATATTTTCGTTAGTTTTAACGAAAATATCATGATTAAACCTAACCAATCGTAGGTAGACCGCACACTTAACCAGCACCGACACACCCTAGACTCTTCACTAAACTATCAGGCCTACAAGCACAATCTGTTATCCTTTGTTAAAGAACTAAAACAATATATATGTATAAACTCTCTTAACAGCTCAAACTCTTTGATACCAAGTCCCCGACGGTACGGCTGCCTGTCCAGGGCATGGGCACTACAGTAACTAAAGTTAGGCCTACATACTTCACAAAAATAAATCCTGACTACCAACAAGCTTTCATGCTACCTAGAATCTAATTACTGATTAGTGTGGGCAGTGGCGTACATAAGGGGAGGCATAGGAGGCAGAGGGCCCTCCCCCATTGTAAAAATTATTACTACTCTCATCAAAGATATTTGAAAAAGAAATTTTCAAAAATTGATAACTTTGCAAGATTCACCACAAAAGAAATCTTGATGTCATATGGAATTTCAGTTGTTTCGTGGTTACCAGGACATGTTATTAACTCAAAACTCAAAGACAATTTTGGCTGGCTTAGTTTATACGTACAATTAAAATTTGGGTACTTGTAGGTTATCTCCCCCCCCCCCCCCTACCAATTTTGACAGAATATTTTCGTTAAAACTAACGAAAATATCACGACTTAACCTAACCAATTATCAAGGGCGTACAGTTGATCTATTATTAATTATAACATTGTTTGTTTCTGGAATAGTATTTACTATTTACTAATAGATCAACTGTACGCCCTTGATAACTGGTTAGGTTAAGTCGTGATATTTTGTTTAGTTTTAACGAAAATATTCTGTCAAAACTGGTGGGGGGGGGGGGAGATAACCTAAGTGCTCTTCCAATACGTGCTCTACCGTAAAATGTACATTCCAATATGTGCTAACTAACGAAAACATCACGACCTAACCTAACCAATCGTTAGGTCAATTGTACGCCCTTGACGATTGGTTAGGTTAGGTCGTGATATTTTCGTTAGTTAGCACATATTGGAATGTAAATTTTATGGTAGAGCACGTATTGGAAGAGCACCGATAACCTACAAGTACCAAAATTTGTGCAAATTTAATTCTTCGCCCATAAATTGGAAATAAAATACAACTGAAGTCTTCCAAGATGCAATTCATTTTGATTCCAAATCAATCATCATCAATTTTGAGCCGACACACACAATATATATATATATATATAGTGTGTGTGTGTGTGTGTGCCCCTCCCCCCTTTAAGAAATGCTGTGTACGTCCCTGAGTGTAGGTGATTTGGTCATCTTTAGCTTTGACTTAGGCTACCCAAGTCATTTGCTGTGCGTGCCTCTAGTCAAAGAATATTACTAAACAAACACCAGGAACATAGAAGACTATTATAAATACTAGAATAATATATTACATTGCATAAATAATTCTGTACTCACCAACTGGCAAACAAAACAAAGTACACTAAAAAGAACAAATAGAAATTAAAACCTTCAGAGCAAAAATCACGTAGCCTAGCGATTGCGTCGTCGTTGCAGTGACGTCATAGATCATGGGCTCAAACGCTAGCTAGCTTCTTGCGTGCATTAATAAATTACTTTTCACTACAACTGAAATTCGAAATTTTCTGCGAATCAGAAGCAGTTTTCGGAACTGTTCGTTCATAACTATTTTATATTAACAATATAAAAAATTATATTAACAATTCTAATATTTATATAAATGAAGCATTAAATAATATAATTTATATAATTAAACTAAAATAGTTATGTATAATAAAAATGTCATTTTCTTTGAAGGGCACCAAAGAGAAGAAACATTGCACAGATATTAAAGTAAATAAATGCATAACATAAATAAATTTTAAATGCTCTATAATATGTGAGCATTTAAGCCTCTAATTGTATATGGACGACTGGTTCGAATAGGTACCGTTCCAAATACACACGTTCAAACTTAGCCCGACAAAACCTTTCATTGCTGAAGGGTTAAAATAATGATCTGAGAAATGATAGTTAAAAAAAATGTTAAAAGCTAAGGGCCAGTAATTTTAAGCCATTGCGGTGTTGGAGTTATTTAGTCTTGGAAAGAAGAGTTGAAATGCCCGGGTTACCTCGCTGCTTTCTCCTCTCTTCGATTAAGAGGTATACTCGTGGGAGGCTAATAAAACAAAAATAGGCTATGAATACCTTGTAATGCCTGAATATAAGCTGCTTACAACAATACACGAATCATTTTGATTTCGAATTGAAAATGGAGGAGTGGAGAGAGAGAGAGACTGAATTCAACTAAATGAATGTGTGTGTATGGAAAAAAAAAAAAACTTTTCAAACTTTGCAACAAACAAAGTTTCATTCGTTTCGGAAAGACTCAATTTCTTATGATTGAAGCTGAGCTTTTTGTCAAAATATAAAAAAAAAGTAACTCGCCTTTTTCTTGCCTATCCAAATTTTTATACAAACTGGGGCATCCCAGGTCAAAAACTTACCTACGACTTATACGCTAGTGTACAATATATATATATATATATCAGTGGCGACTCCTGCACTCGGGCTTCTCGGGCTGAGCCCGAGAGGCAACGGGCAAGGAGAAGCATGAGAGATAAAATTGTGTATTTATAGATTAAGTTTTTAAAAAAAGTTTTAAATACAAATTGTAAAAATGTTTTTTTGGCTGGTAGTATGTTACTATTTTTCTGGCTAGCCTTCGTCACGCAAGCAAATTCTGCGCGCATTTAGATACCCTTACTACCTATAAAAAAACTATATTGACACATTAAGTTTTCGTGTAATCTTTCAAGATCCTTTACTCGGGCGCAAGACATTACGCCCGAGAAAGTATAAGTAATATCGTATATTTAAAGTTCTTTTAATGAATAATTATTTGCTTGCATACGGTTACATAATAGTCCTTCTTCTAATTCTCATTAAATAAAATACGCTTTTCCTCCTATTAATTTTTTTTATAAAGAAAAAAACATTTCAACTCGGGCTTATATCCTCCGGCCTTGTAGAGGCACAATTTTTAATTCTGGCGATACTGGGTAACTTTTTACGTTTCGATAAGCGTGCCTTCAACTGCCTTGGGCGGCGGTGCAGTTTGATTTTTGCCGCAATGTGAGATTGTTCGCTTTTCTTAAATAATCTGATTTATTTTTAATATTATAAGTATTCTGAGAAGTATAGCCCACCCATGGAGGACATAGTGTTATCATTAAAAGAAAAACCATTTGATTTAGAAAGCAAAAAGGAATTACATGACCGAATATTAAAGGAATTTGCTTTAAAACCAAGACGCTTGGACTTTATGTTCAAGTAAATAAAATTCAAATAATTTTGTTTACCGAGGTATGTATTTATTTATTTTATTGATAATCTTAAGTTATTGTCATGCATTTAAATGTCGGCTCATATGTAGACCTGAAAATTTAAAAAGAGCCTGAGTAGTCTTGAAGAGCTGGAGTCGCCGCTGATATATATATATATATATATATATATATATATATAATATATTATATATATATATATATATATGTCGTGAATCGTTCTGAATTTGCAGTGATATTACTTTGATGTTCTACTCCATATAGGATTTGTTTAGAATTGCTCTGAAACCAAAGTGTCAACTGATAAAGTTAACATCAAATGCCATTAAAGCCCTTTAATGGCATAAAACATTAAAATAAACACCGTATAGCACCCATATTCAATAATATAATTCGTAAAACATTAAATCTAAAATTATAGCCGTAAAAAAGCCGTTATAAACGCGTAGTTGATCTGTCAATTTAACTTTTTTTAGATTCAATTTTTGGGTTGGATGAGAGTACAATTCAATATAAAACTGTCATTTTACTAATCCTTAATCCTTAAATGTATTTGAGATGATCCTTCGCTTATTCAGTAATGCATTCTCTCTCTCTCTCTCTCTCTCTCTCTCTCTCTCTCTAATGTGCTGAATGAGTACTTTGCGGGAGTGTTCACCAGGGAGGACACCCCCGTCATTCCCGAGCCAGGCGTCAGGCACGAAGCTGCTGGCCTGGATAGTGTTCCGTGTAGCGCGACAGTCGTTGCCGATAGAATAGACAAACTGAGCGCGTTTAAGGCTCCTGGGCCAGACCAGTTCCTCCCCAGAGTGTTGCGGGAGGTGCGCGACCAGGTGGCTCCCCACCTGGCTACAGTCTTCAACAAATCGTTGGAGACGGGCCAGGTGCCTGGTGACTGGAGGGAAGCCAACGTGTCCCCTATCTTTAAGAAAGGGGATCACGAAAGTCCAGGGAACAATCGTCCCATTAGTCTCACTTTGGTTGTAGGTAAATTAATAGAGGGGATAATAGCGGATAGGATCGTTGACCATTTGTATTCCTACAAGCTGCTTGGGGACTCCCAACATGGGTTTAGACGGCGTAGGTCGTGTCTCACCAACTTGCTCGAGTTTTTCCACGTCATGTTGAGTGAGTATGATAAGAATAGGGCGATTGATACACTTTATCTTGACTTTGAAAAAGCTTTTGATAAGGTACCTCACCGCCGGCTAATGGCCAAAGTGCGCGCGCTAGGTATTGGTGGGGAAATAGGCAGGTGGATCCAAAACTGGCTGAAGAATAGGCGGCAGAGGGTTGTAATTAAAGTGGCTAGTTCGGGTTGGGCCTCAGTCACTAGCGGATTTCCTCAGGGTTCCGTTTTGGGGCCGCTGTTGTTTATCATTTACATAAATGATATCGACGGTGGCATCGTCAGTCGGATCGCCAAATTCGCTGATGATACCAAGCTTGGAGCCAATGTTGGGACGCCAAAGGCGATCGAGCAACTGCGTGCGGACCTACGTAGGATAGGAGAGTGGTCCGAAAAATGGCAAATGCCGTTTATCTTGGGTAAATGCAAGGTGATGCATATTGGCTACGCCAATCCCATGTCGGACTACTCCATGTTGGGGAGTAATATCGAGGCCACTGATTTGGAAAAGGACTTGGGTGTGCTAAGTAGCAGCGACCTTAAGTTTACCAGACAGTGCGTAGAGGTGGAAAAGAAAGCCCAGAAGCTGTTGGGTTATATCAGAAGACAATTTCGATTTCGGAACAAGGCGATTGTGCTCTCTCTGCACAATTCTCTGGTTCGGCCGCACATGGAGTATGCTATGCAGTTCTGGTCGCCCACCGTCAGGAAAGATATTGAGAGGCTGGAGCGAGTGCAGGCGAGGGCCACAAAGTTAATCCCTTCCGTTAGGCATTTGGGCTACAATCGACGCTTACGCGCCCTGAATTTGTTTTCACTAGAAACTCGGAGGCTCCGCGGTCAACTCATCGAGGTTTTCAAGCTCTTACATGGGTTCAACGATGTCGATTTTAGAAGCATGTTTAGTTTAAATGATAACCCAACTCGCAACAATGGTTGGAAGTTGGATTTGAAACGGTTTAGAACTAGTGTGTGTGGGAATTACTTTACGTATAAGCTCTGTGACACGTGGAACAGGCTACCTTCGGAAGTTGTGAACAGTTCCTCTGTGGATCTGTTCAAGAAAAGGTTAGACCGAATCTTGCACACTATTTGAGGGTGACAGAATTTTTCCTTGGCACCCGTTGCCATTGGTACCTCCTCGGTATGGGCCGCAAGGCCTTTTGAGGTCCTACTTTTCCTTGTAACTCCTTGTAACTCCTTGTAACTCTCTCTCTCTCTCAGCGATGTTATGTAACAATGGGTCGGTTCAGTAGTTGAGTGGGTAACTCAGTAACTGTCTTCCGGGTTCAGATGATTTAGTGACCTGTAGGTCACCTCTGTCACGTGACCTTTGCCGTTACAAATAAGGTTAAGTAACCTAAATCATTATTGTGTGTGTGTGTGTGTGTGTGTGTGCGTGTGTGCGTGCGTGCGTGCGGCGCGCGCGTAGGTAACTGGGCATAAGTGAGGTCGAGTGTGTGATAATTCACAGATGTAATGGGGTAAGATTTTTTATGAGGTGGTGTAGCTATTAGCATCACTGACTACGAATCCACTGTCCCGCAGGTTCGATTCCCAGCTATTCATCCTTTCATAAAAAATAAGTTAGTAGATAAATGGGTACCCTGCATGGGCTGCTGATCGGGAGGTCATGCGATCGAGTCCGGAAGAGGACTTTATTATTTCTGAATTCCCGACTGGTCGTAGTTCGGATTCCACATTAAGCTGTAGGTCTAAGGTGGAACAACAAGGTTGACTTTCGTCACAATGAATAATTCAGGCGGAAGCGAAACCAAGATTACCAAAGTGAGGTAGGCACCAATTTCGGTAGCTCGGAAAATATAAAAAAAAAATATAAAAACCTATAACCATATTTACTGTCCGAAAGAAGATATGTTGGTCTTCATTAGGTTAGGTTACACTAAGTTAGGTTAGATTGGGTTAGGCTACATTAGCGAGTACCTCACTATTTAATGACAACAGAAAACAATCTTTGAGCCTCCTTTTGCGGAGATGCGCACATGCTCGTGTGTGTGTGTGTGTGTGTTCGCGCGCGCTTGTAAAAACGAGAACAGTAATAGACCCAATAAGCCCTAACTAATTCGTAGCATGAAATTGTAATTTTCCAGGGAAATAACTCTTAAGTCTATATGAGATAATGAGAGAGCATTAACTGAAAAATTTCCCGGACCGTTTTGATAGACAGAGATTGCCTGTATGTGATCTGTCTATTGAAAACTGATTGAGTGATAGACATTTTAAGCGTAAAATTAAAAATTCGTATTTGAATTTCTGTCGCCACGTGAGTTTTTGGAACTCGGTTATTAAAATGAAAAAAAAAAAAAGAATTACTAAATGCGTAATGCCACAGTGGAAAAAGTAGGTTCACGGAAAAGGAAAATTTAATCTTTTTTGAGGGAAAGTGATTTCATTCCAAAATTTAGCTAAAGTTTAATTTCGCCCTTGGCCCCTCCTTCCTTCATAACCGCCACCCCTCCCCCTGAAAATATTGAAGAAATGTTGTGCATAATTATTTTGATGTAACGCTCGATGAAGAAACTTGAATAATAAAAAATCAATGAAAACGACCATGAACTGTACAACGCTCAGGCCAGACTAACGCGGGCCATTGTTCTAACTCTTCTCTTATTATTACCAGCATCATCGGGATTCGAACCTCCGACCTCAGTGGAGGTCGCTTACAGGGAAATAGTGTTACTCACTTAGCTACAGACGCTGGAAATAAACCCGAAAACTATATACACACTCGTGTGTGTATATATATATGTGTGTGTGTGTGTGTGTGTGTGTGTGTGTATGTGTGTGTGTGTGTTCTTTACAGGGAATAAGCAATGGATTTATTAGAACCACACACACACACACAAGATTTCGGTCTCATAGAGTTGACAAAAATAAATAGACACCTTCCGTTTTACAAAGTTTTTGATTTGATAATAAAAGTGACTAAATAATAAAAGGTTTATTGAATGAATATATTTAGAAATGATGTTCCTTTCTCCTCTTTCCATTATGTAAAGGTGACACGCGTTCTGGCATTCCATTTGATGAGCTTTGTCATTTGGTCTTGAAGAAGACAATCATCGTGGTGTCTATTTACTTTTGGCAACCTTCTGTATTCTACTATATAAGGTCTTCATCGCACCTAATGAAGACCTTAGAAAAGGTCGAAACTTTGTGTTAATAAACCCATTACTTATTATAACTTTATTCCCGATTCTAAATTTCTGTTAAATGAAAAAAATTAACTTAAAATATATTTCGTACCTTTTAACGAGATCTCAAAAAACAGCAAAAAAAAAAAACAACAAAAAACAATAAAATTCTACGATAACTTCGCGTTTTTTTTATTTTATTTTTTTAACAAACGCGAAACTCGATAATAGAATGATTTCTCTCTTTAAGAACACGAAAGCGAATGATGTTCGCTATTCTTTTTCGCAGAAAAAATCACAAACATTATTTGAATACAGAATGAGATAGATAAATTATGATGAAGGAAATGGTTATATACACTTTCTTCAGCTTGGAAAGACTTTGAAATAAGAATTAAGCTTGTTCTCTCAACCAGAATAAAATAATTGTGTGTATAGGATTGCCTTCAGTTACTTATTTACATGATAAGGGAAAAAAATTCATTTTGCTCTGAGAACATTCTCTACAAATCTTGTGTTTGTATACATATATATATACACATTTCAATTGCAAAGAACACGCAGTATAATTAACGTAAAGAACGAGGCTTGTATAGGAAAACATTCCGCGCAAGATGAGGAGGGAGAACGAACAAATGAAAAAAAAATATATATAGGCTATCTGCAGGAAATGGATTCTTTCAAACGACTTTTTCGTTCAGAGGATTAAATATTCAGCGTTTACTGAAGAAGGTTTGAAATACGTTATCCCGTTTCTTATAAAATACAACCAACCACTCATTTATGGATGAACCTAAATTATGAAATCAATAAAGCCTTGCATTTTACATATCCTATCTAATATACTATTGAACTAAAACGTGTCTGTGTGTGTGTCCACTTTTTTCGGAACCGTGCACAGCCTAAACGGCACATAAAATTCTGCAACCACCACTAACTGAGAGCCCATGAGCTGACGATGTGCTCTGTCAAGTTTCCCGGTCCTAGGTCACCGGTTACTGGGTCCGAAGGCCCCAGCACCGCGATAAAACTACAGAAAAGAACACAGCCGTGAAAATCTTGAGCTTCACATTTATACTGTGATATACTGTATACTGTACACTGCTACCCGGGTAGCAGTATAATGGGGAGAGGGGTGGGTGGGATAATTGGGGGAGTGGGGGTGGGGTAATGTGGAGAGGGGTGGGGGTAATAGCTTTTTACTTTTGTGTGTGGGGTTAATGGGGGAGTGGGGGTGGAGGGTAATGGAGTAGAGGAGTGAGGGGTGGGGGTAATACTTTTTTACTTTTGTGTGTGGGGTTAATGGGGGAGTGGGGGTGGGAGGGTAATGGAGTAGAGGAGTGGGGGTAATGGGGGTAATGGCGTTTTTTTAATTTTGTAGCTTAGCAACTTCTTCTTTCTTCAACGCCAAAGACACTAGTTGGTACCTGCACAACCAAAACAACACCAGAAGCGCCAACATAGCCACACAACTAAACAGCCTCTTCATTCTTAACAATACAGAAGAACATACACACATACCACATCAAGCAGGATACTCAAACTCCTCCCCAGACATAACGTTCTGTTCCCCCTCACTAGCAACACATACACAATGGAGAACAGAAAAACAACTGTCATCAGACCACCTGCCCATCATCATTACAACACATTCTACACTCTGCCCCAACAGCCTTAGGCACACTTACAGAAATTACAAGAAAGCTGATTGGGAACAGTTCAAAATACAGACTGAGGAACAATTCACCACATTAAACAGCACACCCATCATAAACATCGATACAACACTCAAGACATTTAATCAGATTATCAATAATGCAAACAAATACATACCCAAGGGCAACATTAGGAAATACAACCCAAATTACACTAGAGAAATAGCCCACCTCATAAGGCAACGTAACAACCTCAAACATAACACACAAACACCACACACAGAAGCCATAAAGCAGCAGATACAACAGCTCAACACAGAAATAAACAACAAACTCAAAGAAACACAAACAGAAACATTCAGGGAATTCATAACAACACTAAACCACTCCACAGATACATACAGGCTATACAAGACTATAAACAGCATTACCCACTCTAACAGCGGCATTCACACCTCACACGCGGCTATCTGTCGCAGCCAAAATAATATCCCAACATACACACAACAAGCTAACATTCTAGTTAATCACTACGCATAGATAAGTCACTTAAACAGAGACAACAACCAGAAACACGCAGACAAACAAACAGCCAGACACAAGAAAACCTACAGACTCGACACGACCATTACACCCTTCAATACAGACCAGACCACCAAGATCATCAAAAACATTAAAAATTCGAAGGCTACTGGACCAGACAACATATCTAACATACACCTTAAACACTTGGGCCCACAAGGAATACTAGCTCTCACAAATATCAGCACATATTCATACCAACACTGTATTATTCCTGACATATGGAAACAAGGTAAAATTATTACACTACTCAAACCAAACAAAAATCCAACAGAACCAGCTTCCTATAGACCCATTACTTTACTATGCACACCTTCCAAAGTAACAGAAAGACTAATCTTACAAATCACCAACCCACACATACCACTATCGCCTACTCAACATGGATTCAGACCTCACCACTCAACCACGACATTACTCACTAACCTGACGCAGCACATCATGGATGGCATCAACTCTAGAAGACCAGCTCAACGTACACTATTAGCAACAATAGACATTAGTAAAGCATTTGATGCTATCCCACGCTTCCCTCTCATAAACAAAATACTCAACACAAACATGCACAATAACACCAAAAGGTGGCTGAGCAACTATCTCTCAGGAAGATACTCACATGTCACATTTAATGGCAAGTCATCCAAAAACAAGCTTTTTCCGAACGGGGTCCCTCAAGGCTCTGTTCTCTCACCAACACTCTTCAACTTATACATGCATGACATTCCAACACCCATAGATAACAAGCTTACCTTATCATCATATGCAGATGATATCACTCTAACATCCACCCACAACAACATCGACACCGCTACAAATAACCTACAAACATACATAAACAGTATACAAGACTGGCTCACACACAATAGACTCAAAGTAGCGCCCACAAAATCAACCATCACCTTGCTTACAAGCAACACAAAAGAACACCAGGTAATTCCACAACTTACACTAAACAACATCAACATTCCACACACTCACAGAACCAAAATACTAGGTGTCACATACAACACATCATTATCTTTTGCAAACCACATTCAGGACATTAAAAACAAATGTACGTCAAGACTTAACACGCTTAGGGTACTAACAGGCACAAACTTTGGACACCAGCAGGAAACAACATCACTCATCTACAAACAATATATTCGCTCAGTTATGGACTATGCTAGCCCATGCTGGGCACCCATTATCTCAAACACACACATAAACACCTTACAAACAATACAAAACAACGCACTTCGTATCATTACAGGATGCACTCAAACAACACCAATAGAACACCTGCACACAGAAACAAAAATACTAAAAGTTAGGGAACATTTAGACATGAGGGGAACACAATTCATGGCAGCAGCGACAACTAACCCACAACACCCTTGCCACTACATGTACAATCATGCACCAACACCTCGCACCATTAAGGTAACACCAGAGAGACATTATAACCAAATACTCCATTCCATACCACGCCCCACAGACATCACACAGTACAGAAAAACACACACACACACCTAACCCACAAAGCACTGACACGACTCGGTCCGAATGCGGTCCTAGGTGCGAAGCCGCCGCCCATTAACAGGTCAGAGATCAGCCTGAGCAGATCGGATCGAGTTAACTTAGCACGATTCCGATGTGGACATCACCCCAACTTATGGACATATAAACACAGACTAGACAACTCCATAGACGACACCTGCCACCTGTGCCAAGACACACCACAAACAATTGAACACATTATGACGGACTGTACCGCTCTAGCACAACAACGAACACAACACAACATCACGAGTGCGCTGAACCTCTGGTCCACTCCGGAGAGGGCGATCGGTTACCTGCGTGCCGCCGGCTTGCTCGATCAGGGTGGGCTGATCGGCTAAACAACAACAACAACAACGAGGGTCTCATATAATATAATAAAAAAATACATGAAAAAGTGAAAAAAAAAGTCTTTCTCTTTACATTTGTGATTGATTGGATAGCCCGAAAGGACTCGCAATTTAATTGGGATATTAAGCTTACATTACCTATTTTATAAAGTATTGGTGGTTACGATTGTGCCATCCAGTGATATGCCATATATATGAGATATATGTGATATGCCATACATTTGTCGCTTAGCCACTTCTTCCTATGAGGGCTTCATATAATATAATTTTAAATCTACAACCACTAAAAAAAATGAAGTAGTGAAAAAAAAATCCGGAGGGCGATAGCGAGCTACCGCTTGTGATATCTAAATGTATTTAATCTAAGATTGACACATTTCACTGATATAATTTTAAACTTTTCAAAGTGATTTTTTTTTCAATATAAAGTACATAGCAAAGCCTCCTTCATGATTGGTTGAATCTGGAAGAGCTCCATAAATATTTACAAACGTGAAATGGGTACTCGGAGATCCATCTCAAGTTTGTAAATACTCAAGCGGCTCCCCCAGTTTTAATCTTTCATGAAAAGATTTTACTCTCTATTTTTTAGAAAAAAGAACGCGAGTTTTAGGATTTTCGCTCTACATTTACGTTATTCCTCTTAAAAGAGGCGTGGGGAGAGCTACGTCGTAGCCAATGTAACACCATTTCCCGTTGATCAGCAAAGTTAAGCGACGCTGGATCTGGAGAGTAATTGGATGGAGGAGAGAGAGAGAGAGAGAGAGAGATTCAATAAACTGACTAGAACTATTGAAAAATTTTAAATTTAATCTCATGAAGAGAATGATTGGCGCGTTATTTCAATTTTGGTTTTCCATTTAAAAAAAGTAATTAAATTCGACATTTGAATAAAAAATTAACCGCGAATAGACGTAATAAACGTTCTTGACCTGAATTAATCGATGCCTGGAAGAAAATTTTTAATTATTAGAGAGAGAGAGAGAGAGAGAGAGAGAGAGAGAGAGAGAGAGAGAGAGAGAGTTAGTTCATCAGTAAAGTTCAAGTTACGTTTCTTTTCAGTTTTGATCAATTCGATTGAGATACATCTATTAATTATCTATTGCCTCTTTATACAGGATGATCTATAAAAGTGTTTCCAGAAGAATACCTTGTTACACGAGTATTTTCTGAACTCCTTTTTTGGATCACCCTTACCTATCTAAAGTTAAAATCTTTATTCCCTCTTCGTTCTCGGATCTTTTCCAAATGGACGACCCCGTGGGATTTAGCTGAAAATTTGTATACTAATGAATTTTTATATTCTAATAACGAAAATGACATTATTTTCCTGGAGAAATATGCGCAACATACGAAAAAATTTGCATTTATATGCGCACTAGTTTGCATGGCGCATGACCGTTATCTAGTTATCATGACGCCCGGATACGAGGTTGCTGCGTGGCCCCCGGTTAATTGAATGTCCTGTTAGGTCAACTGAATGGCCGGTTAGGTCAACTGTACGCCCTTGACGATTGGTTAGGTTAAGTAGTGATATTTTCGTTAAAACTAACGAAAATATCACGACTTAACCTAACCAATCGTCAAGAGCGTACAGTTGACCTAACCGGGCATTCAATTGACCGGGAGCAACTCGCAAGTAGATAGATCACAGCACTGCATTATCATATGCTCACACTACAACAATAATATTCAGACTAAACTAGGTCTAAGCAGACAACAAATAAGCATTAACAACAACAACAAAAATTACTGTTTATGCGAGTTCGTATGGAGAAAAAGGTATGCAAATGAAGGTTTATTTATTAAAATATTATTAAATATTGCAAATTTTAATAAATAAAGGATATGTTGTGACCGCAAATTTGCGTGCCGAAATCGCTTACGAGAATAGGAGCAGAAATTTTAGTTTTAAGATTTTGTTGTTTAAATCTCTAAAGCAAAAGGTAGTTTAGAGTATGGTTATTGAAGAATATCAATAGGTTTCTTGTCACAGGGTTAAAAATAAAAATGTTTCAGATTGTTTAACGTTCGTTCAATTTTTATTTTTGTATTCTCACGGTAAAAATATAACCCAGGACAGCCTCGCGGTAGAGATTTATGGTAGGGTCGAGGAGCGGCCCTAGTTACAAAGAGAAGGGAAAACAAGCTGGCCGAGTTCAGATGTAAAAGAGCTTGTTTTCTCTTCGCTTCGTGGTTAAACTTTTGTGAGACAGACTTCGAATCCACTTGTTAAATTGGAGCATGACGTTGGTCATAAATTTGAGAAACCAAGTGGCTTCGAAGAAAGAACTTTATTTTAAGTTGATTTTTAAGGAAACGGAGGAGCTTTGTTTTTGGAAGGGAATGTTAATATCCAATCAAAGGACAATGATTCTTGTAACACCCAGTGAGGAAAAAGAAAAGCTCCTTCTGTCCTTATGTATGGATGAAAGCTTTCGTAGGGACGACCTTATGTAATGAAAATGGTTTTGATTGGTCATTCAGAATATTGTAACTCGGAGTCCTTGAAATTTTAAGGTGTAACTTAGACTTCTAAGTTAGTTGTAGCTCCGTCCCCGAAAGTTAAAAGTGGCTTGTAAGAATAACTCCTTAAATTTTAAGTTGTTTCACGTTGTACTTAAAATTTGAATTGCTTTATTTTGTGCGAACTTAGTTGGAAGAGCTTAATTAATGTTAACCGACAGACAAAGAATTTTGTGAAATTTCGTTTAATTTAATTTTGTTCAAATTAAATGTTAAACTTTAAGTTTGCGACATACTAGGTTTCCTCAGGTAAGAGTCAATATCTTGTGTTGAAGTTGGTTCCCGTGGAAACCCGGGAAGTTAGTGCATGACCAATGACCATTCAGTTATTGTGAGAAGTAATCTAATTTATTTGACGGACTTTTTTCCTGGAAAAATCCGCGGAACTCGCGCAGAACTGTATAAATGTTTTTCGAGACTTAAATACTTGCAAACATTTTCTTTAAATTAAGAATTTGATTTTTTAAACAAAATTTGTAATCGTACATCCGCATATTTCTTTCAATTTATGTCTTAATTGGAGTGAAATTAAATAAACTTTATAAGAGGGAGTGTGTCGTTTTTATGCTACCTTGCAATAGGCCTCTCTTGTAAGCTGAGGGTAAATTAACATTGAAAGTTTGAAATGCAAAGTGGGCTTCAAGTAAGCCGAGGGAAACTACGCGTATAAAATTGAAAGGCCATCCGAGTGGATAGGCAGAGTCATCCTGAAATAAACGAACCACGCGCGTACGAAATAAGTGCAATCGGAAAAAGGTGTGCACCACATAAATGAAGGGGTTGCGCACAACAATTATCTGCGTTTTATTTTGTAAAACCCACTACATAACACTACTTAATTTAGATAACGGTCATGCGCCATGCAAACTAGTGCGCATATAAATGCAAATTTTTTCGTATGTTGCGCATATTTCTCCAGGAAAATAATATCATTTTCGTTATTAGAATATAAAAATTTATTAGTATACAAATTTTCAACTAAATCCCATGGGGTCGTCCATTTGGAAAATATCCTCATTTTCATTTGAAAGTTCTTATAATAATCAATAATAACCAACAACAACCTAAAGACTGATATAGTTGTTATTTTTGCTCGCTTGCATGGTAATTAAAAGCAGAACTAATTCAGGAAATATCTGCATAATACAGAAGTCAAATAAACAATGTTTATCCTCTTTATTCAAAGTCCAGCCAACATTCTCATAATAAAGAAGTTTGAACCTTATTCTCTTATCACATAAAAGCTATTTATTTCTAAGGTGATAGAACAGTTTGCGTGACATAAACCTTTTGTGCGCAGGTTTGTTGACAAGTTTGCAGTTTTTATGCTTGGATTGGCAATTTCAATGTGTTTGAATTCATTTTCAGGTTTTTATTATATAAAAATGTCCAAGATTATTTAAAAATCCCTTCATCTTTCTTTTTTAAGTTATATTTAAGACTATTAATGTACATGCAGGATATTGGATTTTCTGAGTGTTTCATTACGTGGTTCATTACTGTTGAAAGCAACAATGCTTCGATTTATCGTAATCAAATAAATAGTCCAATCCACAATCCTTTCATTTGCATTTATCGTTAATGCATTTATCGTTAATTTGTATTGTAGACACTCCTTGTTTCATCATCAATTCGGGTATATGATTCATCAACAGCAAGGTGTACCAGAAGTATGCGTTTAATCCTCCGAGGCAATACAATATTGCACCTGTTCTAATCAGAAATGCATTAATTTCTTAAAGGTAAGTTCCTGCTCTACACAAACTGCATCAGGAACTCGGAATATCGACAGTTTCAAACCTTGTTTATGGAGGTTTGTATATTGTTTCCATATTTAAACTGACAATACGCTATTTTTGTATAATATAAAAAAACAAAAAGAAATTGAAACGCTTCATACTAATTCTTTTATATTATAAATAAAAATAAAAATAATTTTGGGGGAAGGGGTATTACTGGGAATTAGAAATCTCCTCAAAACTCGTACACTCAAAATAAAACTTACATTTAGAACTTATAACTTCTTTTTGAAGGTGCATTTTAGGGGAAGTTTTCTCCTTCTTTTAGGTATCAAAGCTTCATATCAGATGATAGAATAACATCTTTTAATGATACATAACTTCTTTAGAGAGAAGAAATGGTCTTCAAACCTTCTTTTTGAATGATTTGAGACAATAGAAGATAATACTTCTATGTAGAGAAAGTTGTGAGAAGTCTTTGTTTTCGGTGTATGAAGTATCGTTCAATTTTTATCTCGTAAATCAGTTTCCGATAAATGCTATTTTATATTTGTAAAGAAAATAATATTAATGTAAAAATGGTAACTAAAAATAACAGTTTAGGTTTACAGTAATTTATTATTTTTATTATTAATAATTTTTATTTGAAATTTAATATGTTTTTATTAATACTAACTTTTTTGTTTAACCAGCAATTATCTTCATCCAGTTTCTGCTGCGCATATATTTATATGCAGTTATGCACACGTATACACGCGCAAACACCCTTTCCCCACACATACTGTACATACATACATATGTACACACACACACACACACACACACACACAATATATATATATATATATATATATAATATATATATATATATATATATATCACAGAGAGGCAGCTGTTCATTATTCCTTTGGTTGTTGTTGTTGTTGGCTAGCCGATCAGCCCACTCTGATCGAGCAAGCCGGCGCGGCGGCACACAGGTAACCGATCGCCCTCTCCGGAGTGGACCAAAGGTTCAGCGCACTAGTGATATTGTGTTGTGTTCTATGTTGTGCAGAGCGTTACAGTCTGTCATAGTGTGTTCAATTGTTTGTAGTGTGTCCTGGCACAGGTGGCAGGTGTCGTCTGTGGAGTTGTCTAGTCTGTGTTTATATGTCTGTAAGTTGGGGTGATGTCCGCATCGGAATCGTGCTAAATTAACTCGATCCGATCTGCTCAGGCTGGTCTCTGACCTGTCAATGGGTGGCGGCTTCGCACCTAAGGACCGCATTCGGACCGGGTTGTGTCAGTGCTTTGTGGATTAGGTGTGTGTGTGTGTGTGTGTGTGTGTGTGTTTTCTGTACTGTGTGATGTCTGTGGGGCGTGGTATGGAATGGAGTATTTGGTTATAATGTCTCTCTGGTGTTACCTTAATGGTGCGAGGTGTTGGTGCATGATTGTACATGTACTGGCAAGGGTGTTGTGGGTTAGTTGTCGCTGCTGCCATGAATTGTGTTCCCCTCATGTCTAAATGTTCCCTAACTTTCAGTATTTTTGTTTCTGTGTGCAGGCGTTCGATTGGTGCTGTTTGAGTACATCCTGTAATGATACGAAGTGCGTTGTTTTGTATTGTCTGTAAGGTGTTTATGTGTGTGTTTGAGATAATGGGTGCCCAGCATGAGCTAATATAGTCTATAACTGAGCGCATATATTGTTTGTATATGAGTGATGTTGTTTCCTGCTGCTGTCCAAAGTTTGTGCCGGTTAGTACCCTAAGCGTGTTAAGTCTTGACGAACATTTGTTTTTAATGTCCTGAATGTGGTTTGCAAAAGATAATGATGTGTTGTATGTGACCCCAAGTATTTTGGTCCTGTGAGTGTGTGGAATGTTGGTGTTGTTTAGTGTAAGCTGTGGCGTTATCTGGTGTTCTTTTGTGTTGCTTGTTAGCGAGGTGATGGTTGATTTTGTGGGCGCTACTTTGAGTCTATTGTGTGTGAGCCAGTCTTG
Organism: Bathynomus jamesi; assembly: GCA_023014485.1. Classification (NCBI taxonomy): domain Eukaryota; kingdom Metazoa; phylum Arthropoda; class Malacostraca; order Isopoda; family Cirolanidae; genus Bathynomus; species Bathynomus jamesi. The sequence continues at coordinate 171,974 of JAJOZX010006036.1, read as the reverse complement.
TATACTGTTTATGTATGTTTGTAGGTTATTTGTAGCGGTGTCGATGTTGTTGTGGGTGGATGTTAGAGTGATGTCATCTGCATATGATGATAAGGTAAGCTTGTTATCTATGGGTGTTGGAATGTCATACATATATACGTTGAAGAGTGTTGGTGAGAGAACAGAGCCTTGAGGGACCCCGTTTGGAAAAAACTTTTTTTTTGGATTACTTGCCATTAAATGTGACAGTAAATTATTCCTTTGGTTTGTGATTTTCCTAGTTGTGTTGTTACTGGATGGATGTTCAGTTTCCAAACATGTCATATTTCAAATATTATTTTACGAGCACCGCGCACATCCCATTTGCATTGAAAGGTACGTTCTGAATAAATTATTATATAAAAATGGAGGTAATTAGTAAATTTACCAATAAAGAATTTAGTAATTTTATGATTATTAACATTTACATAATCCTTCGCGATAAATAAATTTTTAAAAAAAACCGTAAAAAGCCGTCATTTTTGGAAGATTAGCTACCGGTAGCAAGTGGGGTAAAACTATTATATTAGGCTTGGTTGTAAGTAACCAATTCAATTTGCTGTACCATATCAACTTTCATAGCTGTTGATCCTTTCCTCTCGGCTGTCGCTGAAAATTAAATAGAACAGATGTGCTGACACACATCCTCTCCTTATTGGCCTAAGTTAAGTTTCTAGGCCAGTAGCAGAACTTCTTTGTTTGAGGTAATCTTTTGTTTCTAAAATGAACTAGGACAGAAAGCCGATTTCTGTTTTATTGGTAACTGGTACTAAAGCCTACTTATTTCGAGTAAGGCCACGCTTGTACAAAATTTCATACTCGTTTTGTGAAATTTAGGAAAAGCCCGTAAGACCATAAATTTAAAAAAAAATACCACAGCCATCAAAATTTTGAGCTTTACATCCAAAGCCAGTACCAAATTTGTGAAGCTGCACGCAAAATCTAAGTGGCTCGTGTGCTTAAAATACATATTAAAATCTCACTGGCTTTAATATTCGTGTTGAAAAATCTTCTGTATGGAATTATTTACATGTTATAATGTGGGTACGGACCAACTAGACATCTACTATATAAAACCAAGTTGTGTGTGATTCAGTCTGTCCGTCAGTCCGTCCGTCTGTCCGTCTGTCTGTCTGTCTGTCCGTTTGTTAACTTTTGGGTCTCTCTAAAAAGTAATTGAGGTGAGGGCTGTGCCCAGTAATTGGGGTGGGTGGGGGCCCAGTAGTTGGGGGACCGCAGGGCCCCCAATTACCTTTGGTTCAATTATTTGGTCAATAAAACTATACAAAAGAACGCAGCCATGAAAATCTTGAGCTTCACATTGTGTCAAGTTTAATGAAGCTTAAGATTTTCATGACTATAATAATTTATTGACCAAATAATTGAATCCCCAGTAATTGGGGGACCGCAGAGGGTTCAATTATTTGGTCATTAAAACTATAGTCATGAAAATCTTATTCTTCACAAATCTTGACACAATGTGAAGCTCAAGATTTTCATGGCTGCATTCTTTTGTATAGTTTTAGCGCCATGCTGCGGCCTTCGGGCCCAGTAAGTGGTTGGGGGGGGGGGGCTGGTCACACATATATTTTCGTTCATTACTCATCACCACCATCCACCATGCGAAGTTTGGTCGAAATCGGTTTAGAAACGTAAAAGATTTTCTGCGGACAGACAGACAGACAGACAGACAGACGGACACATTTTTGGTGAATTATAGTAGTAATATATTTATATACTAAATAATACAACGCTAGGTATATATATAATATTTTTAATTTAAGGAATGATACGACGAAAAATAAAAACGATTTGAATACAGTAATTAAAATTTAATACAATCAGCCCACCCCAAGTAAGTGCTGGGCATAATAGCTAGTCTACTATATAAAAGCAAGTTGTGTGTGATTCTGTCTGTGAGTCTGTCTGTCCGTGAACGTTTGGGTCTCTAAAAAGAACTGAATTAGCTAAAGAGGGCTCTACGGGCGGTGCTGGGGTCTTCGGCTCCAGTAATTGGGGAACCGCAAGACCCCTAATTACTGGGGTTCAATTATTTGGTCAATAAAACTAGAGAAAAGAACGCAACCATGAAAATCTTAAGCTTCAAATTTAATACAATCAGCCCACCCCAAGCAAGTGCTGGACATAACAGCTAGTCTACTATACAGGGTGAGGCACGACGAAATGTCATAACTTCGGGAGCTTATAGCTGAGGTCATTCCCAGTCAAAAACTTCATATGAACATAGGTCCAATTCTTAACAATTATGGAGCTCTGGATATTTGAATTTCAAGCATGCGCATGCATGACCTTGAACTGAATGACAGTTACTTACTGAACCGAACTAACTATGCAGTAGAGTGTTGTGTTTCACAGTGTGCAATTGATGTTTTGTGCCTTTCAGTATGCCTTTTACGTTTTAAAATGCCGAATATGCCGATATGGTGTATGTTTACGGATTTTGCGATGGAAATATTAGTGCTGCTGTCGCTGAATACCAGTGACGTTTTCCAAATCGAAGACTTCCGGATCGACGAATGTTTAGCAACGTTTTCCGGAGATTGCGAGAGAGCGGTTCATTTCCTAGCGTTACTGTTTTATGTGAGCGTCCGGTACAACAAGATGTGGCTGAACAAGAAAACATTATTCAGATGGTACAGCGAAGTCCTCAGGTTATGATAGTATGCGAAGGATTTCCATACGTCTTAGAGTTCCTCAAACGAGAGTATGTAGAACATTACACGAAGAAGGCATGTAGCCATACCACATATAGTGCGTTCAGCACTTCCAACCTGAGGATTGTGTCCAACGGCTGGAATTTTGTAATTGGCCCAATGCCGATCGACAATTCGTCTTGTTCTGTGATGAGGCTCAATTTACCCGCGGCGGGTATCAACAACACTCGCAATTCGCATGTGTGGTCAGAAATGAATCCTCATGCCATTGTGGAGAGTATTTTTCAACATCGGTTTAGTGTCAATGTGTGGTGTGGTATTCTCTACGGTCAGCTGATGGTCGTTTATCGTCGAAGGTGGTATTACAGGTGACATTTATCTACGATTTCTGCAAGACGAACTACCACCACTGTTAGATGTACCTTTGGCAACACGATTGCGTATGTACTTCCAACAAGACGGAGCTCCTCCCCATTTTAGCCGTGCAGTGAGAGCGCATCTCGATGATCGCTTCCCTGATCGATGGATCGGTCGTGGTGGTGCACAAAATTGGCCACTCAGGTCTCCGGACCTAACCACTAGATTTTTATCTGTGGGGGTTCATGAAAGAGCTGGTGTACCAGAGAAAAGTGGAAACAGGAGATGCATTGCTCCGTCGCATTTTGGATGTTGCTGCCCTCATAAAGGACAATCGTAATGAACTAATGCGAGTTACACGCGCGATTCACAGACGAGCCGCGATGTGTATTGAGGCCGAGGGTATTCATTTTGAACAGTTATTGTAAATTCATGAATAAAATCTTTAGCAGCTATTTGTTCGCTTATTCTTATTTTTAAACATTCAAACATCCATAGCTCCATAACCGTTAAGAATGGGATCTATGTTCATATGATGTTTTTGAATGAGAATAACCTCAGCTATAAACTCCCGAAGTTATGACATTTCGTCGTGACTCATCCTGTATAAAAACAAGTGTGTAATTCTGTCTGTGAGTCTGTCTGTCCGTGAACTTTTGGATATCTAAAAAAAGCTCATAGGTAATGTTTGCTGAAGCTACTCGTAACAATTATAAACGGTGTATATAGGAAAACAAATGCCTATAGATGATTGATTTATATAGAATAAACTTAAGTTAAGTTTTAACTTGTTATATTTACAAACGTTTCATGATTTAGGACAGTAAAATTGCGCCCACAACTTGAATATAAGAAAGTGGGCGTGATAAGACTTCAAAGGTGAAACACTACCCAGTGTATATCTATGTCGTTTCAATTATCAAAACATTAAGATAACTTTAAGTTTGATTCCCTTTGAAAATGATTACTGGTATCTATAGCGCTAAAGTTATGACCTCTATCAACGTTTATAAAGTTATAAAAACCCTTCGTAATTGGCCTGAATTAAAATCCATCAGGGTTTCATGCTTTGATTGAGTAATTATTGCTAATTTTAGAATTCACGGTTCACGCTGTTCTGAAATTGGATTCGTGGTTAAATTTTAGAGCAGCTTATTATTAATGCTGCTTCAAAAAATTTGAAAGTTTGGAGCGTGTCAAGTTGCTTCATTTAAAACTACTAATTGCATAGTGACCTTTCTGGTATTGGTTAAACACAACACACACACACACACACACACACACACACAATCACAATTATGAAACCCAATACGCCGGTTCCACGCACTTGTGAGTAATAATAACAATATTTGGGGTTGTTTAGCCTTCGTAACAGCCAAGGTCATGCAGCGGAAGGGGACCTACAGATTAACGTGGAACAGGAGTGAAGGGTCGGTACATCATCTAAACGTGGAGGACGGTCATCCATCTACTGTAACTACTGATCAAACCTAATGTCGATTAACGTCGCCATCGGTTTGATTACGTTCTCAGAAACTAATAAAGTAATAGGCTCAAATGATTTGAAACCAATCTTTATGAGTGTCGTCACTAATTCTCAGAAATTTCCAAGTTATGAAGACTGAACAGCAGCGATGTCAATTCTTTATCGTCAGTCTCGTTTATCGTTTTGTTAAGAGAAACTTCTGCACATCATTTTCGCCCTTCCAAAGTCAGACCATGAGTGGTGACACCAGTTTTAAAATAATGACCAATATATTCCAGAAGTATGAGTTCTACTGCTCTCTCTCTCTCTCTCTCTCTCTCTCTCTCTCTCTCTCTCTCTCTCTCTTCGTATATGGGCTACGTCGTGGACAGTGTCGTAACACCGCTTCCGGTAAATCAGTGAAGTTAAGCGACAATGGAATTGAGTAATAGTTGAATGGGGGATCGTACTACGGGTCCAGATGAAGTAGCAACACGTAGATGCTGTAGTTTAGACGTAAGCTGTAGTTTCGACGTAAAACTGTAAGTTCCCTCCGATATAAGCCCCTAGTAGATGTTGCGAAAAGGAGATTAAGCAACCCTATCAACCATCAACTCTCTCCATATATACTGTATATATGGAGAGTTGTATTATATATATATATATATATATATATATATTATATATATACACCTTACCTTACAACCTTACAAAGGTTCCGCGCGATGATTCCTCATTTCGCGAAGGTCAAGCTTGTCGCCCCTCCTCTCGAGTTGGCCTGGTGAAGTAGTGAGTTGGTTTCTTGTGCTCTCTACCTCACATAGCCAGGTACGCCCAGCTTATCGGGGATTGTTCTGAGCCAGGCGTCTAATCTTTTTTTGAAGATGTCCACTGCAACTCCCTTTGTGTTTCTTAGGTATTTGGGCAGCTGATTAAACAGTTTTGGTCCTCTCACCACAAAACTATTTTCTTTCAGGGTTAAGGATGGTCCCTGTCTCGCCTTTAATTTGGGAATACGACACAGTCTACCATTTCTACTTTCCACTGTTGTTTGGGAAGTTAAGGCTCAGAGTAGATTAGGGACTAGTTTCTCCATTATTTTCCAGTGAATATAGGTCTAGTTCGCTTAACCTTTCCCAGTAATTTAGTTCTTTGCACCCCTTGATCTTGGCTGTGAAGCTTCTTTGGATCCCTTCCAGCTGTCTAATGTCTTCTTTTTTATATAGGGATGTTAGGACCGAGCAGAATTTCAATTTGGGTCTGATCAGTGTTTTCAGTAGAGTAATCATTGCATTCCTATCCCTTCGTTTAAAGGTTCTCAGTATCTGCCCCGTTATTTTCTTTGCTCTGTTTACTGCTATCTTATTTTGTGTTTCAAATTTCGCATCATTTGTCATTAGAACCCCTAAATCTTTTGCTCTAGAATTTCTCTGAATTTCCTGTCCATTTGGAGTATAACATTTCATGGATTTTAGGTCTTCTCTTTTTCCGTACCGTAACAGCTGATATTTCTCAGTGTTAAACTTCATATTGTTGTCTTCCGTCCACTTGTAGATTCTGTTTATGTCGGTTTGTAGAGATCCTATATCTCCTGGGTTTCTTATTTTTCTACTGATCTTTGTGTCATCCGCAAAGGATGTTAACTGTGCTGTCTCTGGTAACGTCCTCATCTATGTCAGTTAGCATGATTATGAAGAGTAGTGAAGCTAATACTGTTCCTTGTGGTACTGAGCTGAGGACCTCTGATTCTGATGAAGATACCCCTTGTACTGTAACGACTTGCCGCCGCTCACTAAGGAACTTATATATCCATTTCCCTACTTTTCCTGCTTTTCCCATATATTTCAGTTTATGAATTATGATTCCATGGTCACACTTGTCAAACTCTTTGGCAAAGTCTGTGTATATTACATCATAGTTTTCATTACTTTCAAGTGCATCAATAATGTTGTTGTAGTGTTCCATTAGTTGTGATAGGCATGATCTGCCTGACCGAAACCCATGTTGGTTATCATTGAATTTTTTTTGAGTTTCCAAAAAGTCATAGATTTTCTGTCTAACTATTCTTTCAAATATTTTAGTGAGATGAGATGTAAGCGACACTGGCCTATAGTTTTTGGCCTCGGATCGATCTCCTCCTTTATATACTGGGACTATGTTTGCGCTCTTCATGATGCCCGGTATTTCTCCCGTGTCTAGTGATCGTCTCCATATCCAATATAGGGGCTCAGCGATTGCATTCTTGCAGTTTTTGATCAGTGTAGCATTCCATTTATCCGGTCCTGCCGCTGAGTGTGGTTTTAGTTCCCCTATGGCTTGTGTAATATCATCCGTCGTAAAGTCGAAGTCTGTTATAGTTTCCCTTGTAGTTCTTCTTCAAAGAACGCGTTTCTATCGCATATCAATTTGTCAGTTTTTGGGATACTGAAAGATGATTCGTACTGAGCTCTTAATATTTCAGATACTTCTGTTAGATCATCAGATAAAGCACTGTTCTCGTTTTTTAAAGGTCCGATAGTCGCATGGTTTTTCGACTTTCTTTTTGCGAAATTATAGAAGTACTTTGAGTTAGCCTTTATCGCTTCTATAGCGTCGTCTTCTTTTTTCTGTATGCTTCTCAATTAGTTCCTGTATGACGTCATCGATACTTTGCAGTTTATCATTTAATATTTTTCTGATGTTGTTATCTTTACAGTTACTTAATTTTGCAATCACTCTTTTTCTCTTTCGAAATAATGCCCTCTTTTGTCTCTCAAACCTGCTTCTCTTTCCTCTTTGTTGTATTTTTGGGACATGTTTTTCCACAATTTCTAACGTCTTCTCCTCTAACGTCATTAGCATCTCCTCCAATTTATTACTTCCATGCTGGATGTAACATCTTCCCAGTTTATAGCCTTGGAGTGAAAATTACAAATTTCGAATTTGCTCCTTTCTGTTGTGCGTGTTCTTTCCTTTCCTGTTGCCTTTGTATTAGTTGTTTTCAATGATGTTGTGGTCCGATATCATATATATATATATATATATATATATATATATATAATATATAATATATATATATACACACACACACACACAGGAGTATATATCCTATGTTTGATTGTTCACCCTTCACCGCGTATGCATTATCCGAAGTCCACAAATGGATCCGAAATCTTTCTCGCTGTGTCTGCGATAATATTTTCTCAGAATACAAAGCTTGGAAAGGAGATCTTCCTGGCATGGAAGATATATCTCAAAAAAAGTATACGAACGAGCGTTTTCCCCCAAGATATTTATGACTATTTCCATAATACTATATATATATATATATATATATATATAATATATATATATATATAAGAATTACATACAATAAGGTCGCTTCTGAAAAGCCTTATTCCCTTTCTTGAAGATAAATAAGCACAAATAATATAGCTTTAAATGCTTAAATGACGTCAAAAGAACTAAAAAACATTGATCATTAAAGATGAAGCATGTGAACGTTTCTTGTATACCTATTCACCCTCAAGATATATATATATATATATACAGGGTGGGCCGTAAGTTTCCATACATAGGAAAATTTAAACGTTTGGTCTTCACGTGCGTCGGTATTTGGATCAGCAGTTTCCGGATGCTTGGATTGGTCGGCGTGGTCCTGTGGAGTGGCCTCCCAGATCCCCAGATCTCACCCCCCTTGATTTCTACTTTGGGGGCACTTGAAGGCCATGGTGTATCAGGAAAAGATACGAGACATAAATCATCTAAAGGAACGTATCACCAACGCCATTACAAGCATAACGTCAACTGTGCTAATGCGTGTTCATCAACAGTGGGGAACACGTATTGAAATGTGTTTCAAAACAATGGCAACCATGTAGAGCATATATATAAATAAAAATGGTTGTCCATAAAAAAATGTTTATTTTTCCTATGTATGGAAACTTACGGCCCACCCTGTATATATATATATATATATATATATATATATATATATATATATATGAATAGAAACGACATAAGTGTTAAGGAACGTTTCTGCACACGAGGAGGAGAGATAACGAATAGTGAAAAATGAGGCCCTATGTGGGAGAATTTCGATTTGTGATTGAGTGAGGTCCGTAGCATAATGGTAGAGCGTCCGACCGGCAATTGGAAGGCCCTGGGTTCGATTCCTGGGCGGTTCGCCTCATTTTTCATTATTCGTTATCTCTCCTCCCGTGTGCAGAAACGTTCCTTAACACTTATGTCGTTTCTATTCATTTATATACTGCGCGGTCATTGCAGTTATATGCGCATATTCACGATTTGCGAGGGTGCCCTCTCAGGGCATTGGTTTCTGCCCTATGTGGGAGAATTTCGATTTGTGATTGAGTGAGGTCCGTAGCATAATGGTAGAGCGTCCGACCGGCAATTGGAAGGCCCTGGGTTCGATTCCTGGGCGGTTCGCCTCATTTTTCATTATTCGTTATCTCTCCTCCTCGTGTGCAGAAACGTTCCTTAACACTTATGTCGTTTCTATTTTTATATACTGCGCGGTCATTGCAGTTATATGCATATATATATATATGTAAATTTTGGTTCAAAACTTTTATTTTTGGATTACATTTTATTTATTGTACAGGATGTTCTATAAGTGCTTTTACACTTGAATCTTTTCCTACTAGAATAAAGTGAGGGTAAAGGGAGTAAAGGGACTTATGGGACACCCTGTATAATCAGGGAATACAGTATTGCAACGGTAAAATTGCATTAAGAGAGGAAAGCCTATCCACAGGAGGTCGCTAATAATTTTGGGAGTTGCTTAACTTCTCTACGTGGATGAATACAAATTACAATCTAACCTGTTTGTGTAGCAGTAGAGGATGTGTGACAGAAGGGGGCTACAGCTTTACCTGGGATCGTACATCGGTACATCATCTTAACGCAAAAGACGGTTTACATTCGAACTGCTGAAGACCTAACGTCGCTTAATCTCGCTGATCGAACCGAAAACCGTGTTACGAAGTGGCTTGTATCTCAAAAAGGAACTATTGAGAGATCAGTCAATAGGTGTATTCTTTGTATTGAAAAAGAATCAGATATTTTTATTCGCTAATCATCTCATAAAATCTCTTATTTGGAAGGTGACCTTCACTGGAGTTACAAATTTAATTTTAATTTTTAAACAACACAGTCGAATGTTACTTAAGTTCTCTTATCTCTTATCTCTTATCTCTTACATTCGTAATATGACGTTATAGTTTCTGCATTCAATATTTCGTTTGACCAATTTTGATTACTTCGCTAGGACAGGTTACGTTGTGGTCAGCGTCGTAACATCGCTTCTCGTCAATCAGCGAAGTTAAGCGACATTGGGTCTGATAGTAGTTGGATGGGAGAACGTCCTCCGCGTTCAGATTATGTACAGCGACCCTTAGATGGTTCGGATCCCACGTAAAGCTGTAGATCCCTTCCGTTATGTGACTTTAAGAGATGTTGCGAAGTTAACCAACTCTGTCCTTATTAAGACTCAAAACTTTATAACCAAATTAAAAGAAATAATAAAATCTTGTTTCCATTTGTTTTAATTCAAAACATTTTTGATTTTTGTGACATTATTTTTATATACACAAAAAACAAAGACTTCCGCAACCTTCTGTACGTAGAAGTATTATCTTCTATTGTCTCAAATCACTCAAAAAGAAGTTTTTAAGACTATTTCTTCTCTGTAAAGAAGTTATGTATCATTAAAAGAAGTTATTATATCATCTGACAAGAAGTTTTGATACCAAAAAGAAGGAAAAACTTCTTATAGAATTCACCCTCAAAAAGAAGTTATAAGTTCTAAATTTAGGTTTTATTTTGAGTCTACTCTTCCCTGAGAAACATAAATTTTTAAATGATGTTAAACAACATTTATATTGTATTCGTAGGTATTATACAATGTTAAAACCGTGTTTAGAATTTGAATGGTTGAAACGGGGGTTCCCAACCTTTTTAGGTCGACGTAACACTATTCCTTATTAAGTACCAAAATCGGAAAGATTATGGGTTATTCATCTACAGCTAACATTACTTTTAAACTACATTGCCATTGAATTAATTATGAATTAGCGAACTGTACATCAAAACTCTTTTGCATATCACAGGTTGGGAATCGCTCGGCTAAACAACCTAAACACGTGTAAAATTAAAATCCACAACTGTGGTATTCTAAAATACAATAAATTACTAATTAGGCATTCTCCTAAGCCCCACCATTCAAAAACTAATCACAAATATCTGCTATAGATTCTGACACATTGTAAGCTTCGTTGAGGTGTTCGATTGAATATTAATGCACCGAGCCTGTTTTCTGTCATTCCAAACGCATCCGTTTCGGAAAATGACATTCAAGGAATGATTAGAAATTTAATTTGCTTATATATTTATAAATCATTAATGCTCTGCTAGCGCATGCGCCTTGTCCTGTTTGTCAGTTTATTTTCTCTTCTATTTCTATTCTACAGGGTGTCCCGTAAGTCTGGAACCATAGGGCCAAATGATAAAAACGGCAATAAAAACGCCGAAGAGACTTTTGGGGACTGTTTGTGAAATGAGCGAGGATGGTAGCGGCTGTGAAATCGTCGGTGGATGTCCTCGGAGGTCCACTGAGTCGTTTATCTTCTATGGATCCCGTTTCCCTGAACTTTGTTACAAGTTTGCCGACACAGCTGTGTGTTATCGGCGCGCGGTCCTGGTGCAATCTGTTAAATTCCTCAGCTACCTCCCTCTGACTCCGATTTCGTACGAGCAGAATTACCTGGATGCGTTCTTCCTTACTCAAAGACATCATGGGCACTTGCATAAACGGAAAAACATGAATTACTTATTTTACCCTATGGTTCCAGACTTATGGGACACCCTGTAGAATTGTGTCGAAACATGTACAGTATATAAACTAAAAAAACAAATTTAAATTTGCAATTATTTTTAGACATTTATAGAGTGTTTATTCTTGGTATCTTTTAATTTAAGGAGATTTCTTTTTGTGTAAAAGTTAAATTTGACAGAAACTATTTTTACTTACAGTATTGTTGGTATATACCCAACGACACAAACTCAGATGAAAAGATTTTGATCCAAACATGTCTTTTCGATAAGTATCTGAGATTTTAAAAATGTTTAAATTTTTGGAGGTTTGGAAAAAAAAAAGGGTTAGAGAAAAGTTTATAAAATTATTTGTATTTAACGGTTATTTAAGGGTTAAATTTTAGCCCTTTATGGACGACTGGTACAAATTGCCAACTTTCCAATTATGTGTATTCATAACTTAATCGGATCACCTGAAGATCAGGGCCCCCAGCCTTCTTTAGTTAACCTTATAAGGCTAACTAACGAAAATATCATGACTTAAGCTAATCAATCGTCAAGGACGTACAGTAGGGTGGATCACTTTCACTTTTTTAAAAATTATAGCTGGTCAAAGTTTTTCCCATGATTTGGTTCAGTGGAAGTACACTGACACCATTTTTACCAAAATCGATCAATATTTAGGGGTCGCGCATCGACCTTGAAAATTTCAATTTTGGAAATTTGGCCAAATTGACAATTTTTTACTGAATAAAGATAAATCATCAAATGACCATATTTTCTGAATCCTCTCAGTGAAAGAAATCCTCTCAGATACTTACCAAGTTGATCGGACAAGTGGTTTAGAAGTTACACTCACCTAGAAATAACATTAAAATTTAAAATACCGTATTTGTCCCCCGTTATGGACGTAATCATAGCATCAGTAGCTGGCGCATCCTAAAATCCCAATTACACACACACGCTATGTCTATGACCAATATTTTTACTAATCACAGTTTGCTTTTTACAGATCAACTGTGTCAATTGATTCTTGTTTGATAAGTCTAGACTTTAGTACAATGGATAAACTGTTAACAACCAGGAGTGGGAAGACTCTGAAAGTTACTTATTCTGGAAAAGAGAAAGCAGCAACAACAGCACCACCTTCTCTAAGGTCAGCCATCTTCCTCGATCGGTGGTGCCAAATTGCCAACCACCCATCAAGTTCTCCAGTACTTCTTCTATGCCAAGCAGGAAACTACTGACAGGAAGGCCGCCGTAAAAGACACGGTGGCCAATGTTCTGGCATTTTGGAACATGGCACGTATAAAGACGATCACGAGGCGTAACTGCGAAAGAAAACTGGAGTTACTGTGGGAAGAGTGGCGCTCGCTGCAGAAGAGCAAGATGAGAGACAGTGACGCGGGAAAAGGCAGGGAGAAGTTTTCAGAAAATCTGAACAAGCTCTGGGACATCGGAGCTCCCGATGCTATTGAAGAGATACAGAAAAGTCGACTGCTCTCAGACAACAACAAACAAGAAGATATTAAATTTTATGAGGATCAACGGGGCCTGCGCCAGGCAACAATGAGTGGGAATGATAAAGTGTTCGTTGTCAAGAGAAAACGGCAACTCTCAAGACAACAATCTCGTGATGAGCCAGGCACCTCAAAAACGAAATTAGGAACCGAAGCTGAGAGCGACGATGAATCTATAGAAAGCAGATCATCGAGCAACTCCGAATCACAGCTAGAACCACCATACCGACAGCCGAGAGAATCAACTGTATCAATCAGCCTTCCTCACCGCATCCTCAATGCACCGGCTGTTATTGAAGTGGCTGATCGCTTCCGGATGTCCAATAATCAGGTGTGTATATATCAGTAATGATCTTTCCTTGACAAAGATATAATAGACGTAACGACGGAAAATTTAGTGATTATTTTGTCACATAAAAACCATACGCATCCTTGTCAATTTCCTTTCAATTTCGCACATAGGTGGCAAGTGTCGTGGCGGCAGTCCTACGTTCGGCAGATCCGCCCGCAGACCTGGACAAATTCAGTATCTCGAAGGACACGTCTCGCCGTGGAAGAGTGGCACATCGTTGTGAAGTGTCGACAGCTGTGCAGAAATCCTTCGTATCTCCGAGGCATGCTGTCGTCCACTGGGACGGTAAAGTAATCAAGGTCAGTTTTGCCCTCACCGTGGACGACAGTGAATTAACATGTTCCAGTGACGACAGTGGATTGACATATTCCAGTGGACGATAATGGATTGGCATGTATGACATACGTTTCAGGACTCTCTTGGATCATTGGAGCACCGCCAGGCGATTCTCATCTCCGGAGCTCCCCAATGCACAGAAGGAAAGTTGCTGGCCGTTCCGACTGTTGCTGACGGCACCGGTCTGTCCCAGGCCCAGGCGACCTTTCGTGCTCTCAAAGACTGGGGATGCGAGAACAACGTGATTGGACTGTGCTTCGACACAACTTCCTCCAATACGGGGAGGGTGCAGGGTGCGGTGGTCCGGCTGGAGAACATGCTTGGTAAACCGCTCTTCCAGCTGGGCTGTCGCCATCACGTTATGGAGCTCATCGTGGGGGCAGTGGTCATCACCGCGTTTGGAAGAACCACAGCACCAACTGAACCTTTGTTCCAGTATCTGAGGAGAAGGTGAATTTCAAGTCTAAGGCGCATTTGTTTTCTCCAATGATTTTTTGCCTTCAGAGCAATTGAGATATCAGCGTCCTTCTACTAATGATGTTAATAGCAGTCGAAAAGGGAAACTTCAGTCGTTTTCATGCAATATTTTCATAACTCCCCTTTCAGGTGGGACAAGCTCGACCTCTCGACTTATCGCGAGCTGGAGATCGAGCATTTGGCGGAGGTGACGTGGCTGATGGAGCTCCGAGATGAGGCAGTCAAGTTCCTCGGCACCGCTTCTGGTCTTGTCAGAGAAGACTACCGAGAAGTGGCGGAGATTACACTCCTGGTACTCGGGGCCCAGCCACGTCGTGGCACACACTTCATGCGCCCAGGAGCCTACCATCATGCGAGGTGGATGGCCAAGGTTGGTATTTTGAATTAGAAGTTAAATATTGTATTGCCTTCTGCAAACAGCCATTTGAAGTCCCTACCAGAAAAAAATAAGATAAATAATTTACCATTAAACAAACTTATATGGAGTGGTATCGGTATTTATACATCACAGTGCGTATTCGTTTCAGATCATCTACTACACGAAGCTCCTGATGTTCAGCGGTCAGCTGGAGTTCGACGACGAGCTGGTACAGAAACTTCAGAGAGTGGTACTATTTACTGCACTCCTCTACGCACCTGCCTGGCTGGCGGCTCCTGTCGCAGCTGATGCCCCGCTGAATGACCTTGTGTTGTACCAGCGTCTTCTGCAGTACAGGGCTGTGGATCGCGAGATTGCAGAGGCTTCACTGGCAGTGATCAGGCGGCACTTGTGGTATCTGAGGCCTCAGACCGTCGTTTTCGCCCTCTGCAGTGACAAAGTGGAAGACACTGTGAAGCACGAGATGGCAAAGAAGCTGTGCCGCCTCGCTGTGCCCGAGGACTTCACGTATGACAACGTCTCGGTTGATGACACGACGCGCCTTCCGGACCTGATCGATGAGTCATCGTGGTTCGTGTTCACAGGCCTGCAGGTGTGCGCGTCTACGTGGCTCACTCTGCCGGTGAATAAGTGGGATCAAGATAAGAACTACTGTGATCTGAAGAATGTCATCTCGCATCTGAAAGTTACCAACGACGTGGCAGAGAGAGGGATAAAACTGATAGAAGATTACGCGAACACTGTCACAAAAGACGAGTCACAGCTGCAGGGTCTTCTTCAGCTCGTGGAAAAGAGCCGGAAAGAACTCGGTGACTTCAAGAAGTCGTCACTTGCCAAGATGACGTAGCGCAGAGGGAAAGGGAGTTAGCAGAGAGAGTACATGGCGCACGCCTTAAGATGACGTGTGTTCTAACCACGATTCATACAGTTTTTGAACCTAGTTAGGGGCACCGGAGTAAGTGCCTTTAGTGATATCGGTAAACCGTTTTAATACAAAATACATTTGATCTTTCCTTATTCGTTTTATCTTATCCTAAAAAGCAGACAATGGCAGACAGCATATGGAGGTACGGGGACAAATACGGTATTTTAAATTTTAATGCTATCTCAAGGTGAGTATAACTTCTAAACCACTTGTCCTATCAACTTGGTAAGTATCTGAGAGGATTTCTTTCACTGAGAGGATTCAGAAAATATGGTCATTTGATGATTTATCTTTATTCAGTAAAAAATTGTCAATTTGGCCAAATTTCCAAAATTGAAATTTTCAAGGTCGATGCGCGACCCCTAAATATTGATCGATTTTGGTAAAAATGGTGTCAGTGTACTTCCACTGAACCAAATCATGGGAAAAACTTTGACCAGCTATAATTTTTAAAAAAGTGAAAAGTGATCCACCCTAACGTACAGTTGACCTAACGATTGATTAGGTTAAGTCTTGATATTTTCGTTAGTTAGCCTTATAAGGCTAACTAGCGAAGGCTTGGGTCCCTGATCTTCAGGTGATCTACTTAATCTTACAAAAAAATCAGGCGTTATAGAGTTAACCCTCGTCAGGAGCCTTCAGTTTGTTTACGTTGTTGGAACTATGGGGTCTGTATGACCCCAGGCCTAAAATCTTACAAAATGGTGTTATAAAAAGTCTGTAATGAAAGAATCCCATGAATGTATTTGATATTTAAAAACTTTTAACGAATAATATTATTCTTTTCAATGTTTTGACCCTCAAAATGGGTCCTGATGAGGGTTAAACACCCTTTTTCACATTATTCTTTTCAATGTTTTGACCCTCATAATGGGTTCTGATGAGGGTTAAACACCCTTTTCCACATTATTCTTTTCAATGTTTTGACCCTCATAATGGGTTCTGATGAGGGTTAAACACCCTTTTTCACAGTATATGGCTACGTGTTTGTTGAGACTAAAGATGTTGAATACATTTACATTTTTTAAGAGGTTCTTTAACCTCCTTCGCAACACCTAAGGTCGTATGATAGAGAAAACATACTGCTTTACGTGGGATCCGAACCACGGCTCGCTGCATAATCTGGAGTCAGAGGACGGTCTCCTATCCAACTACAACCCAGACCCACTGTCGCTTAACTTCGATGACCGACTGGAAGCAGTGTTACGATATTTGCTAAGACGTAACTTGATGCACTTACAAATTTATGATCAGACATGATCTTGCAACATTGCAACCCATTTTCAACCCTCCCCCATTAGGGCTACATCGTGAGCAATGTATTTAGTTGTGTCGTAACACCGCTTCTTGTCAATCAGCAGAGTTAAGCGACATTGGGTCTGGAGAATAGATGGATAGGAGACCGTCCTCTGAGTTCCAGACTATGTATAGCGACCCGTAGTTCGGATTCCACGTAAGGCTGCAAGTCCCCTGTAGGTCCCCTCCTTCACATGACCTTAGATATTGTGAAGGAGCTTAAACAACCCCATCATTGCATTATTTATGCAATACCCCAATGTCCCCCTCCGGGTTTATTTCAACGCAGTTGAAAATAAACGGTAAAAGCGACAACAAAAAAAAAATTTAGCTCACAATTTTATTACGTTAACAAATAGCGATTATAATTAACATTTTGACCATAATTAACATTTTGATCATAATTAACACTTTGATTAACACTTTACAATAATCTAATTCAAAACAGACAATTTTTTAACACTGTGCAACAATATCAAAAATGGTGGGTGATACTTTTTTATTCGAGAACCATAAAATCATGAAAGTTATTATTAAGGGTTCTCGAATGAAAAAAATCAGCCTATAATTCAATAATAAAATTTTAATAAATTACATGCAAAATTTATTTCTTCAAAATTACGAAAAATGCAACTCTTACAATAAACAATTCGACGATTTGATGTTCAAACAAACCTTCACCATTTAGCGTTCGAGTTTATTTCTTTTAATTTATATATTTTTATTATTATTATTATTATTATTATTATTATTATTATATTATTATTATGATTATTATTATTATTATTATTATTATTATAAAGTTAATTAGATCCTACATTTGAAAACAAATAAACTTCACTTGATTACACAATGCATATTGTTCAAATGAACATATCAGAATAAAAATTAGAGCATTTCGCATTGATCAGTGACAGTTGCATATTAAAAAAAAAAAAAACTACAGGGTGGCCACAAAGTCCCTTTGCGTGAAAAACAAGGGCAACATACAGATATGCTGTAATTTCGCTGTAAAGAGACTTTGTGGCCACTCTGTAGTATTTTGTGGCATATATGTCACCTTAGGCTGTAATAGTTTAAGCAAAATTACGAAGTTGAAGAAAAATTACTCAATATTCAAGCAAGTAACATTAATTGAACAATTATTATCATATTGTTTACAGTTAAAGAGTAGTAGGTGCTACTGTAGTATGCGGTCTACCGACGATTGGTTAGGTTTAGTCATGATATTTTCGTTAAAACTACGAAAATATCATGACTAAACCTAACCAATCGTCAAGGCGATTGACAATGGGATGTAAACAAACAATTAGTAAACAAGATAAGAAGCTATAATTAAAAGGTAGACCGCCGAATCGTAGGTAGACCGCATACTACAGTAGCACCGAGTAGTATACCTTCACAAATTAACTAAACCTCACTTAAAGTAAACTGTAAAGGGTTTTTATATCTCTAAAATTTTGGGTGGGCTAAAGTCTATTTGACTGCCTTCAAGGTGGGATTCACTTTTTTTCTTCGATTAACCACTAATCTCTCACTGAATTTTAACCGGATTTACAGTGACTGACATTCCCCTGACAAGGGTTGGGTCCCTTCTGAATCAATGGAAAGGATTTTAAAAGGGTTTATTTGACATTTATAGATTGATTTTTAGGGTCATAAATTTAAAGGAACTTTCAACTCTTAGTAAAAGCATTGAAAACATAAGCAATTATTTTATATTCTCAAGTTGGAAAATTAATAGGTTTTTTACATGCAAAATTGACAATTTTTATTCCATTTTGATAAGGAAGGTCTTCAACTAAATCATTAACTCTAAATTTTATCAGATTTTTATATAATTTATAATTTATATAATTTTATATAATTTTATATAATTATATAATTTAGACAATTTTATATAATTATATAATTTATATAATTTTATATAAGTGTATAATTGTATAATTATATAATTTGTATACTTTTATATAACTTTATATATTTTTTATATAATTTACATAAAACACAATACGAGAATAGATATATATACTCTATATATATATATATGAAAATTATTTCACGAAAGTAACACGTGAAATATATATTATATATATATATATAGATATATATATATATATATATAATATAATATATATATATATATATATATATATATATATATATATATATAATGTGAAAATTATTTCACAAAAGTAACACGGGAAATATATATATATATAACTCCAATCTGAGAATTGTTAAATCATTGAAAATTTAATCGAATGAATATACATATATATATATATATAAAATATTTTAATTTATAAAGGCTTCACATCCATTTGTGAAATGAAGCCTCCTTTGTACGATCAAAGGGCGGACACACACACACACACACACACACACACACACACATACACATTTATATAACTTCAACGTTTGGCAGAAAAATGTCTATCTAGGTATAATTATTGTCTATTTAATAATAAAGGTGAAAATGAAAGACCTGAAATGTCTATAAATATTGGTATGAGGGAAAAGCTTTGAAAGAGAGTTGAAAGACGAACCAGTAACATCGTCGAACACCAGAAACCAGAAAAAAAAGAGAAGAAAAGTATTGTCAAATTGAAATGAATAAATTAAATAAGAAACTAAATCGCTCTACTGTTTAGCAGTGTATGTACTGTGTCCAGCTTATTAAACCGGACTCAAAACAATAACCCCGTTGGACCTAAGATTACCATGGGACCACCATGAGACCGGGGGGTTATTGCGGATGATTCAGTTGTACGAGATACACAAACTGAAGAAGAAGAAGAAGAAGAAGTCGGAGAAGAGGTGACATTCGAAGACAATATATTATTACGAGATCTTCGTGAACATATGAATTTCCCAAATTTTCGCTACACAGACATTATGGAAAATGGAATTCGATTCCCAGCCACCCAATCAACTACTGTACATCACACATTTATCAACAAACACCATACAATAGAAATATTGATGAAGAAGCGTTAAACAATAGTGGGAATGATATTACAACGTTAAAAAACATGAAAATAAAAAATATTAAAAAGAACAAAAATAACGTGAAGAGAAATGAATGAACAGCCACCACCAGGCCGAGGCTCGTGTCGTGAAAAGCAGCCCTTCTCCCTTCCACACCAACGAGACCAGTGTCAGAAGACGCTGAGTGATTTCTCATTACTTCTTATGGAGATAAGAATTAAAAAGTACATAAGAATCAAAATATGTATTGTATCATAATTGCCCCCCTCAATCCCTAGTTTCTATATGTAATGGGCGTAAATGAATTTTGTTCTATGTTGTCTTATATATATGTTGTCTTATATATATATATGTTGTTTTATATATATAATATATATATATATAAAAGAAAGCAACTCGCTCCTCCACCAAGCCAGGCCTAGAGGCGGGGTCACCAGCTTGACCTTCGTGTGAAGAGAGACCAACACACGGAACGTCAACGAGGTTAACGATATATATATATATATATAACATTAATTGATCTTTTAGTGAATTTAAAATTCGCTGAAAATGCGAAAACAAAATAGTTCCACATTTATACAGGGTGATCAAAAAAGTTGCAGTGCATTGATTGTAATTTGTTTATTTGCTTTTTGTTTCAGATTAGTATAATTTATTATTATTATTATTATCATTATTATTATTATTATTATTATTATTATTATTAGTTCTACGTTATATACAGTAATTATAAAAAATAATAAAAATAAAAAAATCAGTACACTACAACTTTTTGATCACCCTGTACAACAACTTTTTTTTTTGAACTAAGAATTAAATGAGGAAATACTCATTATTTTTAGTCACTATTTTTTACATCGTTTATCGTTGATAAATTTACATAAATTGAAACGTGATACTAATGCAGACATCTTTCCAATTATGATGAGTTTCTCAAAGCGAAGTTGAATGTATCGAAACGTTCTCGAAACGTTCTTAACATTAACGTTTCGAAAACCCGTTCTAATTTTTATCTTTTTAAGATTTTTAAATATAGATTAAATTTTATTTCGAAATTTCATTTAATAATGATGAAACTCCTAATGATGATGAAGCTGCTAATGATAAAGTTCCCAATGATGAAATTCCTATATCGAAACTTGTATCACTGTAATGTAGTAACTTGTTATTAACACATTTTCACGGAACCTGAATTTCGCCTCTTGTTTTGAAATTTATGTCGTGTATGTCACTCTAAAATCTGTCCTTTCTCTCTACGTATAAATAGAATTAAATGTACTCTGAATTTCAAGTAGTTAAAGGAATAGCACATTTAGTACATGGAAAGTACATCGAAAGTAGAAAAAGGTTTCTTTGACCGTTAGAAATAATAATAATAAGGATAATAATAATGAACTTAAGGTCAGCTTCTAATTTAATGTATTTTTGAGAACTATTTTTTTTTTAAAAAGTTTCACATTTTTACTATGTAGCAAGTTGAACTTATGACCTTATTATTTATGGCAATTTTACGTATGGCATTTTTAACGTATACCTTCTAAATATTCGTTTTGTGCAGAGTTCGTATTATATATGTATACTGCTGCCATTCTCAGTTTTAAAGTAGGTATAGGAGGCAGAATGGCAGATTTAAGGGTATTGTCGTATATGTATATATATACAATATGTGTAATAAGGGATATGTCGTGGTGAGGTCTTAACACCACTTCCCGTTATATCAGCAAAACTGATTGACTTTGAGTTTGCATTCAGTTGATGTATCGACCCATGGCTCGGATGCCACGCGAAGTAGTTGTAGGTCCTTTCCGTCATATGACTTTTGCTGTTACGAAGGAGATTAAATAATCCAAAACACACACACACACACACGATATGTGTATATATAAACTATATCGATATGTTGTTGATATGAACTTAAAATTCTAGACCAGGCGTGGGCAACCCTTGGCACGCGTGCCAAACGTGGCACGCCAACGACTTTTTTCCGGCACGCGATTCCCCGGGCTCACCTTAAAAAAAATTAAAATAAATAAATATCCAAATTCTTCGCTGAGTTTTATATTTTAACTTAATGTTTTCTGCTAAAAAATGGTAAAGATTAACTTTTGCATCAAAGATTTGACGATTTTGGCACGCTCACTTAAAAAGGTTGCCCACCCCTGTTCTAGACACTTAACAGTACTCTAAAAAAATAAAGGTAATAAAGATTTTTGCGAGCGAAAATCAGTAAATATTTTTCTTAACCATCTGTTTCTTAACCATCTGTTTCAAAAGCCAGCTGGCAAAATATGAAAATTTGAATTTTGAAATTCTTTCCTTAATTTTTTTTTTTTGGAGAAAACGATTTTTTTTTCAAAGTAAACAGGTGTTAAAAATTAAATTTAATTATTAAACAGGTAAAATTGTCCTAAAAATCGTTTTTAATGTCTGTTTACATTAATTATTTATTAATTCAATTATTTTAATTAATATTTTGGAGTTCGCTTATATTTGTAATTTAAATCTTAATATATATATATTATATATATATATATATATAATATATATATATATATATATATATATATATACATATATATATAGGAGTATATATGTTATATATAGTTCAGTAAAATCACAGAATAACAGGTGATCTTATTAATAAACAAACAACCACAGGGAAAAAAGGAAAAGAAACACGAAATTCGAACGCTTTCGTGATATATTCACATCTTCAGGGACAAGAAAGAATAAATATTTCTTTCTTGTCCCTGAAGATGTGAATATATATCACGAAAGCGCTCGGATTTCGTGTTTCTTTTTCCTTTTCCCTGTGGTTGTTTGCTTGTGTTGCTTATATATATATATATCGATATATATATATATATATATATATATATATATATATATATATATATATATATATATATTATATATATATATATTATAATTTTTTAAATTTTTAAAATCACTCAGATAAACTACTCTGAGTTGAATGCAATCAAACTGTTGATGGACTTTGTTCGATGTTTAAAAGAATTGTGTGGAAAGCAGTGTTGTTTTGTGTGTGTTTGTAGAACTTTTGGTGTATTATTTGTAAGTGTCTGATTATATGCATAAAAAGAAATAGCAAGAAATTGCTTGCACACACACACACACACACACATATATATATATATATATATATATATATATATATATATTATATATATATATATATATATACCCACACACACACACACATTATATTAAATAAAAATGAAGAAGTAACTTATAAAATATACTATATGCAATATAAGGTCTCAACAGTAAAATATAGTCAGTATAAAAATGCGTGTTCTAGTGTTGTAATAAATCCATATTTTTTAAATTAAGCACAAACTGGGCCGCTATAAAATATTTTGTAAATAGTATTGTAACGAATTTAACAATTAAACAAGTGAAATTAATAACTGTTAATCGTCCACAGGGAAAAACAAAAATTTCACACTTAAATACGTGAAATGAATGAATGATGCAAACCCACAAGGAAAAAGAAAAAAAATGATTCCAAGGCTTTTCGTGTGTTCAGCAGTACACTCGTCAGGGAATTCCCTGACGAGGTGTACTGCTGAATACACGAAAGGCCTTCGAATCAATTTTCTCTTTCTTGTGGGTTTGCATCATATATATATATATATATATATATTAAGAATATAAAAACCGTGTAAATATTAGATAAAATAAGTAAAATCTCCGAAAGTTAAGAGTTAAAAACACTACAAACCGCGAAGCTTTTCGAGAGAATTTACTCTCTTCATTCAGGCGCAAGACTAAAACTGACAGAAAAAGCCAAAATTGAAAAAAAAAAATAAAGAATAAAAAACGTCATCTTTGAGGCAGCTCAAACCGGTGTAAAGATGTTTCGAAAAGCGAGATATTTAAAAAAAGCCAAAAGTTGATCACAAGAGATCAAACGAAAAATTTTAGTGTTTAATATTAAAATTGTCGATATTTTTTTTTATAATAAAAGATTCAACACGTTTTCGTGTTTAAAAATAATTGCGGTTTATTAATATCATTGTTAGGTTTGTTATTTAAACGATGTCTATGCAGGGCCGAATTTTTGTGGGCCATATTTAAACTATATTCGTGTTGATATACTTGTAGGCGTCTTCTGAAATCAATAGTTTCGTCTCTTGGAAGAGGTTTTAAACGTTCCAAATAATGGCAAAGCGAATGGCATACACATATGTGACCCACCACGATGTGATTGTCTTTAAATGTACTTTCTTCACAAAAGCAAAACTTTATCGAGAATCATTTTTATAAACTGTTATAAATACTTACCTTGGGGGTGTGGGGTGGAGTGCCAGAACTACAATACGAACACCAAAATTTGCCCATTCACTCGTAAATCCTGGTAAAATAGCGACAACTTTATGAAGTTTTTTTCCGCAGCCTCCAGCTGTGCCAATACACACCCACAGCAGCTAAACTTATCCTTTTTTAATTGAATAACCTTTATTAATAATAAAATAAATACATTGGTTTTAAAATTTACAATGACATGAATAATTGTGAAGCTGGACTAGTTATTTTATTTAATTTGACCCTTAAGCTTTAGGCTTTACTGGGCTCAGCTTTAGGCTAAACTAAAAGGTTTATACAATGCTGCCAATCGTAATTATGAACACTGCTTACTCTTAGGAGACGCTCACACTTGTCCGACTTTATTATAGGGTTTCTGAAAAAAGTTCGCCTAAAAACAAAGTTTCTAGAAACCATAGAAAATTACTAATTAGTAATAGCTTCTTTCATTTTTGAAATTTTATTACTGTCATCAAAAAGAATAAAATATTCAAAGAAAAACTATCACAAATTAGTAATTTTTTTATGCTTTTTAGAAATTCTAGTTTCACGACAACTTTTTTCCGGAACTGTACATATAAAGCCTTTTACTAGTATTGGGAATTCAATAACTAATTACATTCAGTATGGTAGCAGTGCTTCTAATATATATATATATATATATATATATATATACATATATACACACACACACACACACATATATATGTGTGTGTGTGTGTGTGTGTGTGTGTGTGTGTGTGTGTGTATACGCAAATGCGCCTTGGTGGTGTAGGGGTTAACGTCACTGACTACGAATCCATCGGCCCCGGGATCGAGACCCGGTGTTGGCAGGTGGCAAGCAGCAAAACCCAGCTGTTCATCCTTCCACACAGTAAAAAAATTGGTTGGTAGATTAGATAAATGGGTACCCTGGGTAGCCTAGTGATTAAGACGCTGGGCTGCTGGTGGGGCGTGGTTCGGATTCTACGTTAAACTGTAGGTCTAAGGTGGAGTACCAAGCTTGACCTTCGTCAGAATGAACAATTCGGGCGAAAGCAAAACCAAGATAAAACCAAAGTATGATCCGAAAACGTGTTCCGAGAAATAACTTTTATAACTCTTTTTGGGAAGACATTTTTGGATCACCCTGTATATCCTGTTTACTGGGATCATCCTGTAACGGTGTAACCTATATCTGTAAGGTTAGATTGGACTTAAATTCATTTCCGTTGAGAAACAAACTTCGCCGTGAGGTTCTTCACGCTTTAAAAATAAATAACAAATAGGATTGATATGACGTAGATTACATAAAAAATTTACATTGAATATCGCCAACTTCAGGCCTTAAAAATAAATAACAAATAGGATTGATATGACGTTGATTACATAAAAATTTTTTACATTGAATATCGCCAACTAAAGGCTTTAAAAATAAATAACAAATAGGATTGATATGACGTTCATTGCATAAAAAAAATTTACATTGAATATCGCCAACTTCAGGCCTTAAAAATAAATAACAAATAGGATTGATATGACGTTGATTACATACAAAAAATTTACATTGAATATCGCCAACTTCAAGCTTTAAAAATAAATAACAAATAGGATTGATATGACGTAGATTACATAAATTTTTTTTACATTGAATATCCCCAACTTCAGGCTTTAAAAATAAATAACAAATAGGATTGATATGACATACTAGATTACATAAAAAAAATTTACATTGAATATCACCAACTTCAGGCTTTAAAAATAAATAACAAATAGGATTGATATGACGTAGATTACATAAAAAACTTACATTGAATATCGTCAACTTCAGGCTTTAAAAACAATAACAAATAGGATTGATATGACCTACATTACATAAAAAACTTACATTGAATATCGTCAACTTCAGGCTTTAAAAACAATAACAAATAGGATTGATATGACGTAGATTACATCAAAATTTGTTTACATTGAATGTCGCCAACTTTATCCAAATTAACTGCTTCAAATTAGAATAAAAAGGACGGAATGAATATCTCTGCTGTATTTTGGTTTCATACAAAATTGTAAATAGTAAATAGAGTAAATAATGTAAATGTAAATATTACATCTAGAAATATGTTTAATAATAAAGTAGATCAGTCTTTAATTTTATTGGTTGAACGTTGATTCAATTTTGTTTTATGAGCGAGTATTCCTTTTCGGGTTGAATACTAATATTTTACACTTTAATATAAAATTTTCCTTCAAAATCTTTACATTACCGTGAACTGTTTTCTTCCTTAATTTCGAAACCCGCCCATATGGGAGGGGAGGGGGAGTCGAGAATGGGGGCTGAGGTTGGGAAGGGGAGATGGAATGAGACATTGCTTCTACTTTTAAAAAAATATATTGGTCTTGATTAGGTTAGGTTACGCTAGGTTAGGTTAGTTAAATGTTAATTAGGTTTAGTTAGGCTAGATTAGCATGTACCTCACTATTTAATAACATAACAGAAAACAAGCTTTGAGCCCTCATTTGCGTGCCCTTCTCGCTTCGATGACACTGAGGTTAGATTAGTTTAAACTAAATTAGCTTAATCACTTTCTTAGATAATGGACTTAAAAAAGTTGGTACCTCGCTCATGGGAAGATGCACACAATGCACGCGCACGCCCTTGTGTGTGTGTGTGTGTGTGTGTGTGTGGGTGTGTGTGTGTGTGTGTGTGAATAAATTCAGTCGTTCTTTTAAAGCAATTGCCATTTTTAGGCTTTTAGTGATGAAAACACGCGATATTAATTATTTTATTGATCGAAATCTACATTCTAAATATGGACTTGCACATTTATTTTGTTAGTTCTGGTCACGAATTATGAATTATATATATATTACTATATTATATATATATATATATATATATATATATATATATATAATCATCGACGCATTCATAGTTTAAGTGGAAGTATGATGAAATAAACATCTTTTACACAGACCATCATTCCCTCCATACGCCCATTTAGGGTATGAGTAGCTCGCAGCAGCATTGCTAAGCAAATAAGCGGTCGAAGTACTGACGAGGTTTTCGTAAGTGGTTCATCACCAGTGAAAGCAACACTGCTCTGTGTTAGTTTAAGTTTCGTTAATTTGTATTGTAGACACCCTCAGTTATTATCAGTCCTCGTGCATGATTCTTCAGGAGCAAGGTGCACCGCAAGTTTGTGTTTCCTCCCTAAGATAGCACAAATTTACTTGTATCAGTCACAGCCACACTCGTACAACCTCAGGTTTCCACTACACAAACTGGAACCACAAGTACCCTCAATCGCAAACCGTCCGTCTGCAGGCATATTCTGTTTAGAATAAATTATATATTATATATATATATATTATATATATATATATATATATATATATATATATATATATATATATATATATATATATATATATATATATATATATCTGTAGATTTAACACGGAAAAAATTGTATTTGTAAACTCAAACGGAATGGAATTTAAAGAAGACTCCGTCGTACGGTTAGAATAACCTCCAAAATAACCATACCTAGACTAAAACTCGGAAAAACTTTTAATACCTTACTTTTTCCTTGTTTTGAAGTTACGATTTCAATATTTCTCCAGTTTATCTTTTTCTTATCCAGTTTAGGCTTTCCGTTCTTATTTTTTGCAAGTATCAGTGAGTTTTTCCCACCACAAATTTTGATTTTTAAAGTTACTATCATAAACATTATTATTAATATTATTATCAGTAGCATTAATACTATTATTATTACTATTTTTATTAATATTAATACAATTATTATTCTTTTTAATACGAATTCTAGGAAGAATAACATCGTTATTCTTACTCAAATTCGCTTTGAAGTGTTTGATTTTTTATTTTCTTTCAACTTTTTTTTAATTTTACCTATTGTCTATTTCCGAAACCTTATCGTCCCATTATCTATCCACCAATTTAATTAACTTCGTGATATTCCACGCTCGTATTTCTCTTCACGCTCGCACTTCCGTATCTTATTATATAACTGTTTAATATGGCAGAAACTGTATTTTATATTTGTAGTCAGTGGCGGCTCGTCGGTAGGCGCTGCGGAACTGCAGCACCCCTAAATTTTTTATTTACAATTGAAATAATCAAGAACAATATAAGGATGAGCTCACTGAATAACTTTTTCAATAACTTTTGAAACTTTTATTCATTGCTCAATGCTCATCCTTTTATTTCAGTAATTATTTCAACCCATTCTTAGAGACAGCACCCCCTAGAATTTTTAGTCACGAGCCGCCACTGTTTGTAGTCTTATAACATCATTGTTTGCCTATCTATTTTTAATTGTCCCTCCGATTTCGTATTCCTTAATTATGTTTACTGTCTGAAATTATTTTCTTTTGTAGTATACCGACTAACGACTGCTATATCCAAACGTTTGAATTATCGTAAAATATCAGTTTATTTTTAGGTTTATACTCCGAGATGGTTCCCGTATTTATTTTGCATATACAGTATCTCTTTGTATACTTTCTCTGTACACACACACACACACACACACACATATTCGTACGATGTATGCATGACGTATATCTAAATTATTAATGAAGTCACTAGTTTTTATGTAGTTGAATTTGTTTAATAATATATCCCAGATTAATTTTTTAAATTTGTGAATGAGTTTATTTTTATGGAATCCCCTGTTGCATAGAATATTCATTATATATTTTAACCTTTATTTAAAGTCTTCATACTTACAGCATATCCTCACATATCTGACTACTTGTGAGTTAAAAACTTGGCACATTAATTTGTAAATAAGCTATTCTTAAAAAGGGCTGCCATTACATTAAGTTAGTAATTGTCCCTTTTTATTATGAATATTGCATGTAACTCTAGTTTATCATTTTTAATTCGAATACTCAATTCTAGAAAACTTTCTGGCTTTATTGTCATTTATTTTTCTTATTTTTAATTCAGTTGGTAAATTTGTCTTGGAAATATTCGGCTATCGCTGCGACTCCTCAACCGCCTCTCCATCAACAGGAACTTATATATATATATATATGCCTATATACTGTATGTTTATGGAATCATTGTTGAGGAAATAGGGAATAGAGACAAGTTATTTCGTTCCAAATTGCTGTAGGGCGGTTCTCTGAGGAATAAGATATCGAATCTTTCGCTATGATGACCTTCAAAGATAGCCGACGGTAATTAGGACTAGGTTGTGAACTGTGTTTTTTCCCCCATCTTAATTTTTCATGTTTTTTCCCACCTTAATTTCTTATACAACTCCAGAGACTCACAAGGCAAAAGTTTTGTTGGGAACAGTTCCGTTAGAATACATTACATTAAGAATTTAATCATTTGGTAAGAGAGAGAGAGAGAGAGAGAGAGAGAGAGAGAGAGAGAGAGAGAGAGAGAGAGAGAGAGAGAACGTTTTCTTTCGTATTTCTCTCTCGTAAAACGAACGAAGAAACTTAGTGTTGCGGTTCTTATTTAGTTATTTTTTACTTTTTGACTATAGCGATAGATGCGGTTTGGCCATGCGTTTGGCGATTGGTTTTTGTTCCGTGTTCACCTGTTCGGATGTTTTGTTATTTTGAATCGGACTTTAAAATTTTTGCGGCGAGAGAGTTGTGCCTTTATTATTTATATTTTAGAAGTTGGTTTTAGGGTTGGAGTTGTAATATAAAAATAATTTAAAATTTTGTTATTATATTTTTCCAAAGTTCATTTTAATTATTTTAATATTGTAATTTTGT
The DNA here is from genome assembly GCA_023014485.1 of Bathynomus jamesi. NCBI lineage: Eukaryota > Metazoa > Arthropoda > Malacostraca > Isopoda > Cirolanidae > Bathynomus > Bathynomus jamesi. The sequence continues at coordinate 142,302 of JAJOZX010006036.1, read as the reverse complement.
TTCAGAAATAAAATATAAATTTATGTTCGTAATTTCTTTTAAATAAAAATTTCAGAATTAATTTTTGTTTTATTTTTAATAATTTAAATTTAAATACAAATATATTTCTAAAGTAAAGTACTGTAATTTTCTTATACGTTTAGTAAATTAATATAATTTTATCTTGGTATTTTATTTTATTTTAAATAATTTATTTATTTTAATGTAAATTTGTTGAAGATAAATGTTCTATACGGTTAATATCTGAATGTATTTACTTTTGTAATCTCTTTATTTTTCATTCGACTTCACCTTATGAAGGGACTGCTTGAACTTGAATTTTTTGGTCTTGATTGGTTCAGAGTGGTCACTGGTCAGGTCCTACGTGACTGAGTGAATACTATATAAGTATATAGATATGCGAGTACAGAGTATTGCACGCACACACACACACACACACACACACACACACACACACACACACACACACGTGTTTATCAGTCATCTTGGCTGGTAAATGCCTGTTTAAGTCTGTTTTGTTTTGATATGAATTCTCATAAGGGCTTTTTACCCAGCCTCATCGATGCTTAATTTCCTGTATTTTTCAGCCATTTTAGGGCAGTCAAAACGGCTTTACGTGGCTTTATTGGCCTTAATTTTCTGTCATTATGTCTTTCTGGTCGTAGACTCGGGTGCGGAAGGTTGTGTTCTTCTCTCTCATCATTTCTTTCTAATTTCTTTCAAAATAATATATTACTTTTATTTTTAAACTCTAAGTTTTGTAATTTGTAAAATATTTTATTTTAAACTAACTTTTTCTGTAGAATCAATTTACAATTTCTTCTCTTTTACTCTTTTTTATTACAATAAAAGCAGTGGATTATGGAATTGTGGGTTGTGGGGTTTTGGATCATGGTCGTGGTTGAGGGTTTTTGGGGTTGTGGGCAAAGTAAGACGGGACATGGGTGCTCTCTGGACGGCTTAGGGATGTTGACAGCAGTGAGGAGTATTGGGTGGCTAAGTTTCATAATATATATATATATATATATATATATATATATATATATTTAATATATATATTCGGGTGGTCCGAAAAAAATGACGCATTTTTTAAAAATTAATATCTCAGTAACCCCCTTCCTTATCATGACAATTTTTATATGCAAGATACTTTCAAACTTCTTTTTTTGAATGCAAGAAACGGAATTCTGATATCTTTTATAGTTTTCTCGCAATTAACAAAAGTAACAACATGGGTCAAAAAAACAAAAATCGCAATATAATATCCGTTTTTTTATACGATATCATTTTTATACGATATCATGCGATATTTTTGCAAGTTATTACAAAACTCTACAGGAATGAACAAGTCAAATTGTGGATATTTTTATTTTTTAACAATTCGTCAGTACTCTTAATGATGTTGTCAGAGGAAGATCGTATTCTCATTAAAAATTGTTACTGTGAAAAAGGATGGAAGACTGGAAGGTTATTGCAAGAGTTTCTCGGCGAAAAGTGGAAAAGGCGTGCAGTGGAAAGACTCTTAAAGAAGATTCGCGAATCGGGAAGTACTGCCAGAAAACCAGGAAGCGGTAGACCTAAAACAGCTTCGGTTCCAGAAAATGTGGATTACATCAACGATAAAATCTGCTCTCAAGAAGATAAACCAGGAAGTCATTTGTCAAAAGAACAATTGCTAAACATTTGAATATTGGAAAGACTTCTGTACACCGAATAATTAAAGCACAAAAACTAAAAGCCTTCAAAAGAATAGTATCTTCTAGAAAAAGTGATACTGTTAAGGATAAAAGAAAAACAAGGTGCAGAAAGTTACTTGATAATTTCTCTGTCGTTGATATTAAAAAGATAGTCTTCACGGATGAAAAAGATTTCACTCTAGAAATTCCGCGAAACCGTCAAAATGATGTTGTCTACGGGCGTGGTAAAAAGTGTGACATTTCAATAAACAGATTGTATCATGAAACGTCAAGATTCTCCAAAAAGGTTATGATATCTGCAGGGGTCTCTTGGAATGGCAAGACAGATGTTCATTTTATTGAAACTGAAAAGACAAAGGTGAATTCTGCAAATTACATTGAACTTTTAAGAACAAAATTGTTGCCGGATTGTCGTCGCCTGTATCAAGAAAATGATTTCATATTTCAACAAGATGGAGCACCGTCGCATACAAGCTACGCCACACAGTCGTTTCTGATTAGCAATACACCAAAATTAATAACGAAAAATGAGTGGCCACCACAAAGCCCAGATTGTAATCCTATGGACTACTCAATTTGGGAGTTACTAAAAGAGAAGGTTTACCGAGGTCGACGAGAAAAATTCACCGAATCAGAATTAAAAAGTAAAATACTTGAATCTTGGCAAGAAATTGGCATTAATGAAGTAAGAAGTATTATTTTTGTGTGGAAGAAAAGACTTAGATTAGTGTGTCAACAGAGTGGTGGTCCAATCGATCATTTACTGTAAATTAATTAGTTAAATTTCTGATTAAATTTTTCCTTTCTCATGATATTCGTTTTTTTGACCCATGTTGTTACTTTTGTTAATTGCGAGAAAACTATAAAAGATATCAGAATTCCGTTTCTTGCATTCAAAAAAAGAAGTTTGAAAGTATCTTGCATATAAAAATTGTCATGATAAGGAAGGGGGTTACTGAGATATTAATTTTTAAAAAATGCGTCATTTTTTTCGGACCACCCGATATATATATATATGATGAATTTCACAATTAAACACGCGAAATGAATTCCCTGACGAGGTGTAGCTCTGAATACACGAAAGGCTTTGGAACCGTTTTTCTTTTTCCTTGTGGGTTTGCAGAGGAATAAGTCTGTTGAATTATCTGCCACTCCTCTTTCTCACCCCTTGTTTCACTCTCTCCCACCCTGCACCATTCCATATTCAGTCTCTCCTAACACATCCGTTCACAATCCCTTTTCCTCATTTCACTCACTTTCACTACCTCTCTCAGAGACACTTTGCCCCTCTTACTCCACGCCCACCACAAACCTTCACTTTCGCCTCCACCAAGAAGTGGTCAGACATAATATATATATATATCTATTATATATATATATATATATATATATATATATATATATATATATATATATATACATTATATATATATATATATATATATATGGGTGCTGTTACACGTAATCGGTGAAACTGCGTGAAATAAGCAAAATATTGCTAAATGCTGAACCAGCTCTCTGGCCAAAAGATGCTCCTGTCTTAAAGCTGAAAACCTTTGTAACGGCTCCTGTTACACCATATGTGCAAAAACGTATCAAAATAGGTTAGGTACTTGCGTGTATATTTTGCTTTAAGTATATTTTTCTGTAAATATACTGTAGTTTGCAACTGATAGTTGAATTTTCAGTTTTCCTCTGCCCATTTCATGAAATTGGTAGAGCGAAATTGCATATTTTATGAAACGAGCAATAACTTTGCTTATTTCATGAATTTGGCAAATGGACTGCCAATTTCATGAAATAAGCAATATTTTGGCACACACACACACACACACACACACACACACACACACACACATATGGAACAACAAGCTCTTGAGAAGGTCACATGGCAAGACGAAACTATGGGGTATTTTTCTTTGTCATTTTCATTTGTGGCTCAGCTTATATATAATGTTATAATGTTATAATGTTTCAGACCAACAAAGACCCTAGGATCCACTCATGGCTGGTCTACCTAACTGTGTTCGTAATTGTGTATTGTGCATGTCCTCCGTGGTAGCGGAGGGGACCTACAATTTTATGTGGGTTCCGAACCACCAAGCCTTAATTTTACTACCTTAAACTATACCCAATCTATCAACACATGCGTCTAATCGATTTTTAAGCATGTTTATAGACGTGCTACTAATTACTTCTACCAGCAAACTATTCCAGCTATTTACTATTCTATGCATAAAAAAGTTTTTGGCAACTGCTGTCTCGAACCTTCTACTTGTGAACTTACACCCGTTATTTCTAGTCCTATTATATTGAGATATTTCGAAAAAGTTATCTCTATCTACGTTATCGAACCCATTCATAATTTTGAAAACCTGGATTAGATCACCCCTTAGCCTCCTAGTCTCGGGTGTAGTCAATTTTAACTACTTAAGCCTATCCTCGTACGACTTTGACTTAAGCGACAGAATCATCTTAGTTGCTCGTCTTTGAACTCTTTCGATTTTGTCTATATCTTTGCGCATATACGGATTCCAAAATTGGATCGCGTACTCCAAATGGGGTCTAACTAATGATTTATAAAGAGGAACTATAATATCGCGCGATTTGTACTAAAAATTCTGAGCTATAAAACCTAACACTTTGTTCACTTTATTGACCGCTGCTGTACTTTGTTTCGCTACTTTCAAGTCACCAGTGACTATAACTCCTAAATCTTTTTCCTGCTCTACGCTTGTTAACTCTTTTCCTGACATACTATACGCAAAGTTACCGTTACGCGAACCTATATGTAAAATTTTGCACTTATCAACGTTAAGTCTCATTTGCCATGTGACTGACCAATCAACGATTTTATTCAGATCTTCCTGGATTTTACCTCTATCTTCGTCATTAATCGCCCTACCACCCAGCTTCGTGTCATCCGCAAACTTTGAAACTGTACTGACTAGGCCGACATCTAAATCGTTAATATATTAAGAAAAAGCAAGGGGCCCAATACAGAACCCTGAGGAACGCCACTCGCTACATTAGCCCAACACGACTCCGCTCCACCAACGACCACCCCCTGTTTCCCACCTCGCAACCACTCTTCCATCCAAGAGTGTGTGTGTGTGTGTGTGTGTGTGTGTGTGTGTGTGGTTTAAAGGTTGTAATTTAAAAATTTCAAACAAGTAGGCTATCTTCAGTCCTTAATGAGTGTTAAAAAAAAATTCAAGGAACCCAACATTCCATGGGAGTCATTCATCATAAGTTGGGAATAGCGGTTCTAGGCTGTTTAACTGACGTCACTGGTTCTACCTTACAAAAAAGAGTATACACATTACTGTATCCAAATTTACAGGGTGTCTCAGAAGTCGCACACTATAGGCTAATATAGCTCTATTTAATTTAATAATAATAATTATAAAGCTTATGGTGAGCGATTTGAGGCACCCTGTAATTTAGGGTGTCTCATTAATACATAGAAATTTTTTTTTTCGATTTTCTCTTGCTCGCGAATGCTGCCCCGATTTCAATAGGCATAGAGGTTCTAAAAATCGAAAAATGATGGGAATCGAACAGTATTTAGAGGTCACTCAAGTTTAACACTTTCTTGTAGCTATTTAGGAAAAAAAAGAAATTTCTATCATTCTCTTATTCTCTTTATTTCTGAACAAAAATGAAAATAAACGAAATGCACCTTTCATTAATTGAAATAAGCGCGTATAAATGGATTGTTTTCATCATCAATCTGTCCTACACTACTGATTTTACTCTTCAAGCTCTCCTTCGTCTTGACGGGGATCAACTTCTGGTGAGCCCGAACCACCTTGAGGACGAATTGCTTCTGCTTCTCATCACGCGTGATGGTGGAATTGAATCTTTCATCAAAGCGATACCACGCTCGGCGGCGTCATTGACCACCTTCAGGGCTTTCACCCTCTTTTGCGCCGTGATCCAATCCTGGTCATTGATCCAATCCTCTGGATCTTTCATGAGGAAGGTGGGAGACTCAGATTCTGGAAGGATCGCGCGGAAGAAGACTTCTTTTGTCTCCGGGTGACGAAGAGCTCGATGGATTGCTGTGGATTGAAGTTCTTCGGATCGATCCGCTTGAGTCCTTTCTTCGTGGCGGGGGATTGAAGTCGTTGGACCATCTTTAGCTTCGTGTCCTTTGGAATGCGGTCGTCAAAGAAACCAAGCCCCACGAGATCCTCTGAGAGGTACACAGGTGCCTTTTCAAGGCCATGGATGCCGTGTGGCTGACTTCCTTGTCAGGGTAGGCCTCGAGCAGGCGAAGGAACTCTAGGTCGTTCAGTGGAGCTCGATTCGAGACCATTGCCTCATTCCACTGCTTCACGTACGCGAGGGAGATGAACAAACACAGCCGCCGAAGTCCTCCTTCTTCCCTGGCTGTCAGGTCCAGTTGGTGACGGAACATGAAAATCTTGAGGGCATAGATGGCTTTGGCCATCCATCTGGCGTGGTAATAGGCCCCAGGCTGACGAAATCCCCCCCTGGACCTGACCGCCAAGGAAGCGGTAGGAAAGGATGAGGAGTTCACGGTAGTCTTCTCGGGGATGTGTGCCGTGGGAAAGCGTCTGCTGCAGGTATTTCTTCATGGAAGACGCTTGATTTGCCCAGTTGTCAGTTGTTGTGGGATTGCTTTTCGTCACCGATGGACAAGAATGACCCTTTGTCAATGGAGGCCCACCGCTGTTGAAATCTTTTGAAGAGGAGAATGTCAGGGGAAGAGGACGGCCCCAGACATCGCACGAAGACATCCTTGAGTAAGATCTCCAAGACGTGGTGACGGCAAGCCAACCACAACATGGGACGGCCAAACTCATGCTCAATGCGAACGCAAGCACCTTGGATCATCCCAGCGTTCACAGCTGTGGTGTCGAATCCGAGTCCAATGATTTGCTCCGAAATGCCAAAAGCCTGGACTTCCTGGAGTACGGCTGCAGCCTGTTCTTTTCCAGTGCCGTCCACCGCAACGGGTACACCAAGAAGCTCCTCGACTCCATCGCCCGTCACCACAACAGCAATCCGGTCAACCTCCTTCTTCTCCTTGGCGATATCTTCCAACAGTTTCCCATCCCAGTGCAAGACTAAAGGACCAGAAGCTTCGAACTTTCGGGTCAACTCTTCTCCCATCTCCTTTCGGATCTTGTTCCGTGTTCGATGAACAGTTGCTGGCGAGATTACCAGGTCATCCAGGTCATGACCCAAACTCTGAGCTGCTGCTGCAAAGGACGACGTTGCTCACGGACATGTTGTCGCGATCCCAAGCAGCGATGAGATTCAGGTCCGTGAGGGCATTCATTCGCCTTTTCTTTTGAGTCTGGGCCTTGCTGGTGCTGGGCGCTTGGTACGTCTCGTCGTCATCATCCTCGTCTTCCGTGTTCATTTCAGTGCTGCTACCATCCACCTCCAAGATCGCTACCTCCATGAGCTGTGTCACCCCAACATCCATTTACTCTTCCTAGCCGTGGCTGCAAGATCCCTCTTCCGCTTCAAGCTTTTTCTTCGCTGTCTTCTGGTCCACCCCGCAAGACTTGACGACATCTCTGTTTTCCCTCTCGAGGTGAGAAAATCCTTGTCCTCCTGAGGGACCTTGGAGGAGGATAGCGCGGAGGAGTGAGCCACGTCAAACACGTCTTCCAAATCCGACTTGAACATCCCCTCCTTGTACCGGTAACCCTCTTGCGGCTTTGTCCTGTTCTTCTTGAGTGCGTCGTAGGTATCGATCAACTTCGCCAGCTTCTCCCCTGCGTACTTCTGGTGGTAGTTGGTATGTTGGCCTTCTCCGATGGGCCAGTGGTTTCCACCACCAGGCGAATGATCTCCGATTTGGTCTTCCTTCCCTCTTGGTCTTGGTGGTGGTGGAAGTAAAGGAGCAGGCATGCTCCTTCGATGGAAGTCGTGGACAAACAATCGCTGCAATGGGGCCTTGTCCAGCAACCACAACTGGTTTCCTGCTCTAGTAACCATCACCTGCGAAAGAGAAGAAAAATCTTGTATAAGTGAAACAGAAGTGGCGAACTTGAGTGACCCTAAAAATCCTCCTACAGCTGTCAAATTTTGTGATAACAATCCTTTATAAAGGTGTAATACGGGCAAGCGTCGCCCCGACCCGAAATCCTCCATTCGTATATTTGAGACACCCTGGGCCTGTATATGTCATAACTTAGACAATCATTTGGAGATATTACTGTGTTTGCTGTCTTTTAAGATGAACATTATGACATGTCAGTTATAGACAACTTTGAGGGTTAGCATGGACACTGTTACACGTTCAGATGAACGTACATTCCGTTCTCTTTTTGAAAAAATAATTAACAGATTGTTAAATTTGGTAATTGGAAAACTTTAGCTTTGATCACTGTTACTGCCATTGACAAGGTGACAACCATAAATTTCTGAAGCTGAAGTAGACTGAAAAGTTTATTTTCACTATAAGAAATCCTTTGATTTGCTTTTTTTAAGTTTAGTTATACATTCCCTGAGAGAAACTTACGTTTCTCAGGAAGACGCGAAGGTTTTTGTATTTTACAAGAAATACATGGACTACCACAAAACTAAAGTTTTTTAATTAAGTATGACACTGTTTATGTAATGTGAATATACTCAGAAAGGAACCGTTTTGGGGGGATTAGAAGGGTTAATTTAATATCTAATTTTAACTTTATGGCTCTTAGTTTCAATAAGAGATATGCAATACCCAGACTGAGTAGTATGGCAGATATTTACCAGATCTGATGCGTCACTTTGAAGCTAAAATGTTAATTTCAGATCTGATGTTGTCACTTTTTAGATCAAGATACTATTATATGAAGTAGTTGGGTAAGTTTTTCTGTTTTTGTAGGGTTTGGAGCGTAATACGGAGGTTTTGCTGACACACAAGATATATTTTCAAATGAATAAAAGTAAACATTTTGGAAGAAAAACCTGAAGACAGTTCGTCAGCAGAACATTGTATCATTAAACCAACATAATCTGATTCCAAGTAATGACGTTAGCTCGTCCGAAGATATTTTATCTTTGACTTTGTTAAAATAATCCTGATTTTCGCTTCCGATTGAGGTGTTTATTCTGAGAAACATTATTATTATTAGGCTTATCGCCTTCTCGTTGGTTATATTTAAGCATTTTCTTCAATATTTTACATAGATGTTTCATGCATGGCTTTAAAATATTCTTTTTGTGCATGGACATTTTCTGGAATATTTTTTTTTTATATATCCTTGCAACTCGAATGATTATATTGAATGACATTTAATGGTTGGTTCACGTTACGTTATTTCAATAGAAAAAGAAACTACTCAATTTGTGGCAGTGACTATTCTCAGAAATTAAAAATCAATTTCAAAACAAAACTTTATTCGATATTTTCTAATTAACGAATGTATTGTTACTCCTTCACAAATACATCAAGAAAATAGAACCAATGTACGTGTAGGTTATCTCCCCCCCCCCCCCCCCCCACCATTTTGACAGAATATTTTCGTTAAAATTAACGAAAATATCACGACCTAACCTAACCAATTAATTATCAAGGGCGTACAGTTGATCTATTATTAATTATAAACATTGTTTGTTTCTGGAATAGTATTTACTATTTACTAATAGATCAACTATACGCCCTTGATAATTGGTTAGGTTAAGTCGTGATATTTTCGTTAGTTTTAACAAAAATATTCTGTCAAAATTGGTGGTGGTGGTGGGGGGGGGGGGATAACCTACAAGTACCGAACCAATCCACAACGAGCGATATCTTAATCAAATATAGATAATTTTGGGAGTTTATTCTTAGGTATTCAATATGGGGTGCTACTATAGCGTGATTCCTACCGGTGACTTCGATACTATAGGGTGATTCCTACCCGTTTTGGTTCGAACCTACAGTACTGTAGAGTGTGATTCCTATCCAAGGTATAAATGAAAATATAATAAATATAAAATGCTATTTATTATTCAATTTTATTTATTTAAAAAATAGTTTCGGTGCTACTATAGTATGTGGTCTATCTACGATTGGTTAGGTTTAGTCACGATATTTTCGTTAAAACTAACGAAAATATCATGACTAAACCTAACCAATCGTCAAGGGCGATGGACATTGGAATGTAAACAAGCAATTAGTAAACAAGGTAAGAAGCTATAATTAAAAGGTAGACCGCCGAATCGAGGTAGGAATCACGCTATAGTAGCACCCAATATGGTTTATTGTAATCCATATTTTATTAATTCCTTCCCTACTAAAGAAAAACTCTGTAAGTATCTTAGTCGGGATGACATACTATATATAAAAAGAATAAAGAGAATAAAGAGAATAAGGAGAATAAGGAATCAATCTGTGTGTATATTTCATATTAAAAGGTAATGTCGTAATAGTAATTCCATCAATTTTCTCAGCGAGTTGATATTTCTCTTCTTATCAAATTTATTATGTCATATCTATTTATGAAATATTTCACTGTTTTTATTTTATTATTTAAAGGATATACAACTATTTTGAGTTTTTATTTGTATTTAAATTGAGAACCTTTCCAAATCGTTTCTTTGGGATTTTTTTTTTTTTTTTTTTTTTTTACTTTTGAGGTTGTGGAATTATTTTTAAATTCAATCAAGTTCTATTTTCCGAGCATAAAACTTTAAAAGGATATTAAAGGACTTTAATATTAAAAATATTATTTAGTTGTTTAAATATGGAGTCGTCCCAAGACTTAGGGCATGGCAAGTTTGTTGTTGGTAGTTACTTTGGTGAGACACCATCTAGGAGGAATGGATAAAGATACTTTTTTAGCTTTCATTCCAGTGGTTCCCAACATTTCCTGGTTCGAAGCACCATCATACCATCTATGATTTTTGTCCCCATCTGTTCATCATCTAGTCCCCTCCCCCCAACACCTTTCCCTTTCACCATAAGTCAACTTATTTCATTATAATTGATATATTAACGAATTAAGCGCTTTGAAATGTATAAACTTAGTGTATATGAGGTGAATTTCTTTTGTTACGTGTTAAAACTTTGTTTTAACGCGTAACAAGTGTAGAACTTTGAATATTATTAATGGTTTACTTTAACGTTTGTTCGTTTAATGTTCCATTTCGTTCGTTTAATGTTCCATTTCTTCAGAATGGATATTAATTATTTTCTCTTCTTTGATATCGGCCACACTTACTTCAACTGTTAATTAATGTCTGTGATAAATGAATGAAGTAATTATAACAAGAATTTCCATCATTTCTCTTTTACGATATCCATATCAAACTTTGTTATTGTTTCTTCAACTCCGTGCTTGTGTTTCATCACTCTTTACTGACGTACATTGACGTAATTGTAAGTGGTCTAAATACCGTTCATTGCGTCTGCTTTAGAATAGAGTAATGATTAAATGTAATAAGCATTATTAACCTAACCTAATCACCTTAACCTAACCATACTTAATCTAACCTAACCACCTTAACTTAACCTAACCTAACCTTCACGAAGTCGTTAATCGCTTAATCAAATTATGAGAAACGCCTGAAATTTTTAGTCATTACGTGAAATGACTAGTTTCACATATTGACTGTAACATACTCATGCGGGTTTTAAAGATATTTTTCTCTTGTCCAATTATTAACTACTTTTCAGAATTTTCTTTGACAAGAAGCCTCGATATCAGGATGAACTTCTCAGAGGAAAAAGAGCAAAATCATAAGTTGTAGTTCCAGTTAGTGCAAATTATAAGACTAAACTCTATTCATTTCTTTTATTAAAACCGGATCAAATCGACTTTAATTAAAACATATGCAACAAAATTCATTTAATATAATTTTATTCCCAATTAAACACGTGCAATGAATGAATGATGCAAACCCACAAGGAAAAAGTTCAGCAGTACACTTCGTCAGTACACCTCGTGTACTGCTGAATTCACGAAAGTCCTTCCGATAATTTTTTCTTTTTCCTTGTGGGTTTGCATCACACACACACACACACACACACACATATATATATATATATGGAAGGTTTATACATGTGCGTATAACATTTTTTATTAATTTCCGTACGTTTCGGAAATTTAAGTTCGATCATCAAGTATCTAAAATTCCTAAAACAAGAAAATGCTTAATATTTTTAACATAATAATACAATAACGGAAAATATACGTAAGTTACAAAAGATTAAAAATGAGTATTAAAACAAGGCACACAAATTAGAACTGGATTTAAACCAAAAATTAACCCTTGGCCCCTCCTTCGTGCATAAAAGAAAGTTTTACATTTATAAAATTAACAAAAACAAACAAAAATTTTAAAAACACGAATTTAAAATACATACATCTTTCACTGGATAGACAATACATTTTTCATTGGATAGACATACATTTTTCACGGGATAGACAATACGCTTTTATACATATATGGACTGAATGCAGCTGTAATTTCAGTAATTTTATGATGATTAATTGCGAGGCAGATTTATGTACAGGGTGTCCACAATGTCTTGTCATCCCAGTAAAATATTAACTAGCAGCAACTATACGATTGAACAACGCGTATTGGCTAGTACCTGAGTATATTCCGCCCACTATTTGAATTTTGCATTGTCGGATAAAGAACTGTCGATAAAATGTTTCGGTAAATATTTACTATTACACCGGTCTCCGGTAATCTGATTCCAAGTAATGACGTTAGCTCGTCCGAAGATAACTTATTTTATCTTTGACTTTGTTAAAAATAATCCTGATTTTCGCTTCCGATTGAAGTGTTTATTCTGGGAAACATTATTATTATTTTTATTATTATTATTAGACTTATCGCCTTCTCATTGGTTATATTTAAGCATTTTCTTGACTATTTTACATAGATGTTTCATGCATGGCTTTAAAATATTCTTTTTGTGCATGGACATTTTCTGGAATATTTTTTTTTATATATCCTTGCAACTGCAATGATTATATTGAATGACATTTAATGGTTGGTTCACGTTACGTTATTTCAATAGAAAAAGAAACTACTCAATTTGTGGCAATGACTCTTCTCAAATTAAAAATCAATTTCAAGACAAAACTTTATTCGATATTTTATAATTAACGAATGTATTGTTACTCCTTCACAAATACATCAAGAAAATAGAACCAATGGTACGTGTAGGTTATCTCCCCCCCCCCCCCCAATTTTGACAGAATATTTTCGTTAAAACTAACGAAAATATCACAACCTAACCTAACCAATTATCAAGGGCGTACAGTAGATCAACTGTGCACCCTTGATAATTGGTTAGGTTAAGTCGTGATATTTTCGTTAGTTTTAACAAAAATATTCTGTCAAAATTGGTGGGGGGGGGGGGAGATAACCTACAAGTACCGAACCAATCCACAACGAGCGATATCTTAATCAAATATAGATAATTTTGAGAGTTTATTCTTAGGTATTCATTATGGTTTATTGTAATCCATATTTTATTAATTCCTTCAGTACTAAAGAAAAGCTTTGTAAGTATCTTAGTCGGGATGACATACTGTATATAAAAAGAATAAGGAGAATAAGGAGAATAAGGAGAATAAGAATCAATCTGTGCGTATATTTCATATTAAAAGGTAATCGTAATAGTAATTCCATCAATTTTCTCAGCGAGTTGATATTTCTCTTTTTATCAAATTTATTATGTCATATCTATTTATGAAATATTTCAGTTTTATTTTTATTATTTAAAGGATATACAACTATTTATTTTGAGTTTTTATTTGTATTTAAATTGAGAACCTTTCCAAATCGTTTCTTTGGATTTTATTTTTTTTTTTTTTTTTTTTTTTTTTTGAGGTTGTGGAATTATTTTTAAATTCAATCAAGTTCTATTTTCCGAGCATAAAACTTTAAAAGGATATTAAAGGACTTTAATATTAAAAATATTATTTAGTTGTTTAAAAGGTGGAGTCGTCCCAAGACTTAGGGCATGGCAAGTTTGTAGTTGGTAGTTACTTTGGTGAGACACCATCTAGGTCCATTCTAGGAGGAATGGATAAAGATACTTTTTTAACTTTCATTCCAGTGGTTCCCAACATTTCCTGGTTCGAAGCACCATCATACCATCTATGATTTTTGTCCCCATCTGTTCATCATCTAGTCCCCCCACCCCCAACACCTTTCCCTTTGACCATAAGTCAACTTATTTCATTATAATTGATATTAACGAATTAAGCGCTTTGAAATGTATAAACTTAGTGTATATGAGGTGAATTTCTTTTGTTACGTGTTAAAACTTTGTTTTAACGCGTAACAAGTGTAGAACTTTGAATATTATTAATGGTTTACTTTAACGTTTGTTCGTTTAATGTTCCATTTCGTTCGTTTAATGTTCCATTTCTTCAGAATGGATATTAATTATTTTCTCTTCTTTGATATCGGCCACACTTACTTCAACTGTTAATTAATGTCTGTGATAAATGAATGAAGTAATTATAACAAGAGTTTCCATCATTTCTCTTTTATGATACCCATATCAAACTTTGTTATTGTTTCTTCAACTCCGTGTGTGTGTGTGTGTGTGTGTGTGTGTTGTGTGTGTGTGTGTGTGTTTCATCACTCTTTACTGACTTTGTTATTGTTTCTTCAACTCCGTGTGTGTGTGTGTGTGTGTGTTTCATCACTCTTTACTGACTTTGTTATTGTTTCTTCAACTCCGTGTGTGTGTGGTGTGTGTGTGTGTGTGTGTGTGTGTGTGTGTTTCATTACTCTTTACTGATGTACAGTGACGTAATTGTAAGCGGTCTAAATACCGTTCGCTGCGTCTGCTTTAGAATAGAGTAATGATTAAATGTAATAAGCATTACTAACCTAACCTAACCTAATCACTTTAACCTAACCATACTTAATCTAACCTAACCACCTTAACTTAACCTAACCTAACCTTCACGAAGTCGTTAATCGCTTAATCAAATTATGAGAAATGCCTGAAATTTTTAGGCATTACGTGAAATGACTAGTTTCACATATTGACTGTAACGTACTCATGCGGGTTTTAAAGATGTTTCCCTCTTGTCCAATTATTAACTACTTTTCAGAATTTTCTTTGACAAGAAGCCTCGATATCAGGATGAACTTCTCAGAGGAAAAAGAGCAAAATCATAAGTTGTAGTTCCAGTTAGTGCAAATTATAAGACTACAGTAAACTGTATTCATTTCTTCTATTAAAACCGGAACAAATCTAGACTTTAATTAAAACATATGCAACAAAATTCATTTAATATAATTTTATTCCCAATTAAACAGTGAAGTGAATGAATGATGCAAACCCACAAGGAAAAAGTTCAGCAGTACACTTCGTCAGTACACCTCGTGTACTGCTGAATACACGAAAGTCCTTCCGATAATTTTTTCTTTTCCCTTGTGGGGTTGCATCACACACACACACACACACACACACACACACACACATATATGGAAGGTTTATACATGTGCGTATAACATTTTTTATTAATTTCCGTACGTGTTCCTGAAATTTAAGTTCGATCATGAAGTATCTAAAATTCCTAAAACAAGAAAATGCTTAATATTTTTAACAAAATAATACAATAACGGAAATATACGTAAGTTACAAAAGATTAAAAATGAGTATTAAAACAAGGCGCACAAATTAGAACTGGATTTAAACCAAAAATTAACCCTTGGCCCCTCCTTCCTGCATAAAAGAAAGGTTAACATTTATAAAATTAACAAAAACAAGTAAAATTTAAAAAACACGAATTTAAAAAATACATACATTTTTCACTGGATAGACAATACATTTTTCATTGGATAGACATACATTTTTCACTGGATAGACAATACGCTTTTATACATATATGGACTGAATGCATCTGTAATTTCAGTAATTTTGATGATTAATTGCGAGGCAGATTTATGTACAGGGTGTCCACAATGTCTTGTCATCCCAGTAAAATATTAACTAGCAGCAACTATACGATTGAACAACGCGTATTGGCTAGTACCTGAGTATCTTCCGCCCACTATTTGAATTTTGCCTTGTCGGATAAAGAACTGTCGATAAAATGTTTCGGTAAATATTTACTATTACACCGGTCTCCAGTAATCTGATTCCAAGTAATGACGTTAGCTCGTCCGAAGATATTTTATCTTTGGCTTTGTTAAAAATAATCCTGATTTTCGCTTCCGATTGAAGTGTTTATTCTGGGAAAACATTATTATTATTATTATTAGACTTATCGCCTTCTCGTTGGTTATATTTAAGCATTTTCTTGACTATTTTACATAAATAGATGTTTCATGCATGGCTTAAAATATTCTTTTTGTGCATGGACATTTTCTGGAATATTTTTTTTTATATATCCTTGCAACTCCAATGATTATATTGAATGACATTTAATGGTTGGTTCCCGTTACGTTATTTCAATAGAAAAAGAAACTACTCAATTTATGGCAGTGACTATTCTCAGAAACTAAAAATCAATTTCAAGACAAAACTTTATTCGATATTTTCTAATTAACGAATGTATTGTTACTCCTTCACAAATACATCAAGAAAATAGAACCAATGTACGTGTAGGTTATCTCCCCCCCCCCCCCCCCACCAATTTTGACAGAATATTTTCGTTAAAATTAACGAAAATATCACGACCTAACCTAACCAATTAATTATCAAGGGCGTACAGTTGATCTATTATTAATTATAACATTGTTTGTTTCTGGAATAGTATTTACTATTTACTAATAGATCAACTATACGCCCTTGATAATTGGTTAGGTTAAGTCGTGATATTTTCGTTAGTTTTAACAAAATATTCTGTCAAAATTGTTGGTGGTGGGGGGGGGGGGGATAACCTACAAGTACCGAACCAATCCACAACGAGCGATATCTTAATCAAATATAGATAATTTTGGGAGTTTATTCTTAGGTATTCAATATGGGGTGCTACTATAGCGTGATTCCTACCGGTGACTTCGATACTATAGGGTGATTCCTACCCGTTTTGGTTCGAACCTACAGTACTGTAGAGTGTGATTCCTATCCAAGGTATAAATGAAAATATAATAAATATAAAATGCTATTTATTATTCAATTTTATTTATTTAAAAAATAGTTTCGGTGCTACTATAGTATGTGGTCTATCTACGATTGGTTAGGTTTAGTCACGATATTTTCGTTAAAACTAACGAAAATATCATGACTAAACCTAACCAATCGTCAAGGGCGATGGACATTGGAATGTAAACAAGCAATTAGTAAACAAGGTAAGAAGCTATAATTAAAAGGTAGACCGCCGAATCGAGGTAGGAATCACGCTATAGTAGCACCCAATATGGTTTATTGTAATCCATATTTTATTAATTCCTTCCCTACTAAAGAAAAACTCTGTAAGTATCTTAGTCGGGATGACATACTATATATAAAAAGAATAAAGAGAATAAAGAGAATAAGGAGAATAAGGAATCAATCTGTGTGTATATTTCATATTAAAAGGTAATGTCGTAATAGTAATTCCATCAATTTTCTCAGCGAGTTGATATTTCTCTTCTTATCAAATTTATTATGTCATATCTATTTATGAAATATTTCACTGTTTTTATTTTTATTATTTAAAGGATATACAACTATTTTGAGTTTTTATTTGTATTTAAATTGAGAACCTTTCCAAATCGTTTCTTTGGGATTTTTTTTTTTTTTTTTTTTTTTTACTTTTGAGGTTGTGGAATTATTTTTAAATTCAATCAAGTTCTATTTTCCGAGCATAAAACTTTAAAAGGATATTAAAGGATTTAATATTAAAAATATTATTTAGTTGTTTAAAATATGGAGTCGTCCCAAGACTTAGGGCATGGCAAGTTTGTTGTTGGTAGTTACTTTGGTGAGACACCATCTAGGAGGAATGGATAAAGATACTTTTTTAGCTTTCATTCCAGTGGTTCCCAACATTTCCTGGTTCGAAGCACCATCATACCATCTATGATTTTTGTCCCCATCTGTTCATCATCTAGTCCCCTCCCCCCAACACCTTTCCCTTTCACCATAAGTCAACTTATTTCATTATAATTGATATATTAACGAATTAAGCGCTTTGAAATGTATAAACTTAGTGTATATGAGGTGAATTTCTTTTGTTACGTGTTAAAACTTTGTTTTAACGCGTAACAAGTGTAGAACTTTGAATATTATTAATGGTTTACTTTAACGTTTGTTCGTTTAATGTTCCATTTCGTTCGTTTAATGTTCCATTTCTTCAGAATGGATATTAATTATTTTCTCTTCTTTGATATCGGCCACACTTACTTCAACTGTTAATTAATGTCTGTGATAAATGAATGAAGTAATTATAACAAGAATTTCCATCATTTCTCTTTTACGATATCCATATCAAACTTTGTTATTGTTTCTTCAACTCCGTGCTTGTGTTTCATCACTCTTTACTGACGTACATTGACGTAATTGTAAGTGGTCTAAATACCGTTCATTGCGTCTGCTTTAGAATAGAGTAATGATTAAATGTAATAAGCATTATTAACCTAACCTAATCACACTTAACCTAACCATACTTAATCTAACCTAACCACCTTAACTTAACCTAACCTAACCTTCACGAAGTCGTTAATCGCTTAATCAAATTATGAGAAACGCCTGAAATTTTTAGTCATTACGTGAAATGACTAGTTTCACATATTGACTGTAACATACTCATGCGGGTTTTAAAGATATTTTTCTCTTGTCCAATTATTAACTACTTTTCAGAATTTTCTTTGACAAGAAGCCTCGATATCAGGATGAACTTCTCAGAGGAAAAAGAGCAAAATCATAAGTTGTAGTTCCAGTTAGTGCAAATTATAAGACTAAACTCTATTCATTTCTTTTATTAAAACCGGATCAAATCGACTTTAATTAAAACATATGCAACAAAATTCATTTAATATAATTTTATTCCCAATTAAACACGTGCAATGAATGAATGATGCAAACCCACAAGGAAAAAGTTCAGCAGTACACTTCGTCAGTACACCTCGTGTACTGCTGAATTCACGAAAGTCCTTCCGATAATTTTTTCTTTTTCCTTGTGGGTTTGCATCACACACCACACACACACACACACATAATATATATATATATGGAAGGTTTATACATGTGCGTATAACATTTTTTATTAATTTCCGTACGTTTCGGAAATTTAAGTTCGATCATCAAGTATCTAAAATTCCTAAAACAAGAAAATGCTTAATATTTTTAACATAATAATACAATAACGGAAATATACGTAAGTTACAAAAGATTAAAAATGAGTATTAAAACAGGCACACAAATTAGAACTGGATTTAAACCAAAAATTAACCCTTGGCCCCTCCTTCGTGCATAAAAGAAAGTTTTACATTTATAAAATTAACAAAAACAAGTAAAAATTTAAGAAACACGAATTTAAAATACATACATTTTTCACTGGATAGACAATACATTTTTCATTGGATAGACATACATTTTTCACTAAATAGACAATACGCTTTTATACATATATGGACTGAATGCAGCTGTAATTTCAGTAATTTTATGATGATTAATTGCGAGGCAGATTTATGTACAGGGTGTCCACAATGTCTTGTCATCCCAGTAAAATATTAACTAGCAGCAACTATACGATTGAACAACGCGTATTGGCTAGTACCTGAGTATATTCCGCCCACTATTTGAATTTTGCATTGTCGGATAAAGAACTGTCGATAAAATGTTTCGGTAAATATTTACTATTACACCGGTCTCCGGTAATCTGATTCCAAGTAATGACGTTAGCTCGTCCGAAGATAACTTATTTTATCTTTGACTTTGTTAAAAATAATCCTGATTTTCGCTTCCGATTGAAGTGTTTATTCTGGGAAACATTATTATTATTATTATTATTATTAGACTTATCGCCTTCTCGTTGGTTATATTTAAGCATTTTCTTGACTATTTTACATAAATAGATGTTTCATGCATGGCTTTAAAATATTCTTTTTGTGCATGGACATTTTCTGGAATATTTTTTTTTATATATCCTTGCAACTGCAATGATTATATTGAATGACATTTAATGGTTGGTTCACGTTACGTTATTTCAATAGAAAAAGAAACTACTCAATTTGTGGCAATGACTCTTCTCAAATTAAAAATCAATTTCAAGACAAAACTTTATTCGATATTTTATAATTAACGAATGTATTGTTACTCTCTTTCACAAATACATCAAGAAAATAGAACCAATGGTACGTGTAGGTTATCTCCCCCCCCCCCCCCAATTTTGACAGAATATTTTCGTTAAAACTAACGAAAATATCACAACCTAACCTAACCAATTATCAAGGGCGTACAGTAGATCAACTGTGCACCCTTGATAATTGGTTAGGTTAAGTCGTGATATTTTCGTTAGTTTTAACAAAAATATTCTGTCAAAATTGGTGGGGGGGGGGAGATAACCTACAAGTACCGAACCAATCCACAACGAGCGATATCTTAATCAAATATAGATAATTTTGAGAGTTTATTCTTAGGTATTCATTATGGTTTATTGTAATCCATATTTTATTAATTCCTTCAGTACTAAAGAAAAGCTTTGTAAGTATCTTAGTCGGGATGACATACTGTATATAAAAAGAATAAGGAGAATAAGGAGAATAAGGAGAATAAAGAATCAATCTGTGCGTATATTTCATATTAAAAGGTAATGTCGTAATAGTAATTCCATCAATTTTCTCAGCGAGTTGATATTTCTCTTTTTATCAAATTTATTATGTCATATCTATTTATGAAATATTTCAGTTTTATTTTTATTATTTAAAGGATATACAACTATTTATTTTGAGTTTTTATTTGTATTTAAATTGAGAACCTTTCCAAATCGTTTCTTTGGGATTTTATTTATTTTTTTTTTTTTTATTTTTTTTTTTTTTGAGGTTGTGGAATTATTTTTAAATTCAATCAAGTTCTATTTTCCGAGCATAAAACTTTAAAAGGATATTAAAGGACTTTAATATTAAAAATATTATTTAGTTGTTTAAAAGGTGGAGTCGTCCCAAGACTTAGGGCATGGCAAGTTTGTAGTTGGTAGTTACTTTGGTGAGACACCATCTAGGTCCATTCTAGGAGGAATGGATAAAGATACTTTTTTAACTTTCATTCCAGTGGTTCCCAACATTTCCTGGTTCGAAGCACCATCATACCATCTATGATTTTTGTCCCCATCTGTTCATCATCTAGTCCCCCCACCCCCAACACCTTTCCCTTTGACCATAAGTCAACTTATTTCATTATAATTGATATTTTAACGAATTAAGCGCTTTGAAATGTATAAACTTAGTGTATATGAGGTGAATTTCTTTTGTTACGTGTTAAAACTTTGTTTTAACGCGTAACAAGTGTAGAAACTTTGAATATTATTAATGGTTTACTTTAACGTTTGTTCGTTTAATGTTCCATTTCGTTCGTTTAATGTTCCATTTCTTCAGAATGGATATTAATTATTTTCTTCTTCTTTGATATCGGCCACACTTACTTCAACTGTTAATTAATGTCTGTGATAAATGAATGAAGTAATTATAACAAGAGTTTCCATCATTTCTCTTTTATGATACCCATATCAAACTTTGTTATTGTTTCTTCAACTCCGTGTGTGTTTGTGTGTGTGTGTGTGTGTGTGTGTGTGTGTGTGTGTGTGTGTTCATCACTCCTTTACTGACTTTGTTATTGTTTCTTCAACTCCGTGTGTGTGTGGTGTGTGTGTTTCATCACTCTCTTTACTGACTTTGTTATTGTTTCTTCAACTCCGTGTGTGTGTGGTGTGTGTGTGTGTGTGTGTGTGTGTGTGTTTCATTACTCTTTACTGATGTACAGTGACGTAATTGTAAGCGGTCTAAATACCGTTCGCCGCGTCTGCTTTAGAATAGAGTAATGTAAATGTAATAAGCATTACTAACCTAACCTAACCTAATCACTTTAACCTAACCATACTTAATCTAACCTAACCACCTTAACTTAACCTAACCTAACCTTCACGAAGTCGTTAATCGCTTAATCAAATTATGAGAAATGCCTGAAATTTTTAGGCATTACGTGAAATGACTAGTTTCACATATTGACTGTAACGTACTCATGCGGGTTTTAAAATGTTTCCCTCTTGTCCAATTATTAACTACTTTTTCAGAATTTTCTTTGACAAGAAGCCTCGATATCAGGATGAACTTCTCAGAGGAAAAAGAGCAAAATCATAAGTTGTAGTTCCAGTTAGTGCAAATTATAAGACTACAGTAAACTGTATTCATTTCTTCTATTAAAACCGGAACAAATCTAGACTTTAATTAAAACATATGCAACAAAATTCATTTAATATAATTTTATTCCCAATTAAACAGTGAAGTGAATGAATGATGGCAAACCCACAAGGAAAAGTTCAGCAGTACACTTCGTCAGTACCCTCGTGTACTGCTGAATACACGAAAGTCCTTCCGATAATTTTTTCTTTTCCCTTGTGGGGTTGCATCACACCACACACACAACACACACACACACACACACACATATATGGAAGGTTTATACATGTGCGTATAACATTTTTTATTAATTTCCGTACGTGTTCCTGAAATTTTAAGTTCGATCATGAAGTATCTAAAATTCCTAAAACAAGAAAATGCTTAATATTTTTAACAAAATAAACAATAACGGAAAATATACGTAAGTTACAAAAGATTAAAAATGAGTATTAAAACAAGGCGCACAAATTAGAACTGGATTTAAACCAAAAATTAACCCTTGGCCCCTCCTTCCTGCATAAAAGAAAGGTTAACATTTATAAAAATTAACAAAACAAGTAAAAATTTAAAAAACACGAATTTAAAAAATCATACATTTTTCACTGGATAGACAATACATTTTCATTGGATAGACATACATTTTTCACTGGATAGACAATACGCTTTTTACATATATGGACTGAATGCATCTGTAATTTCAGTAATTTTGATGATTAATTGCGAGGCAGATTTATGTACAGGGTGTCCACAATGTCTTGTCATCCCAAGTAAATATTAACTAGCAGCAACTATACGATTGAACAACGCGTATTGGCTAGTATACCTGAGTATCTTCCGCCCACTATTTGAATTGCCTTGTCGGATAAAGAACTGTCGATAAAATGTTTCGGTAAATATTTACTATTACACCGGTCTCCAGTAATCTGATTCCAAGTAATGACGTTAGCTCGTCCGAAATATTTTATCTTTGGCTTTGTTAAAAATAATCCTGATTTTCGCTTCCGATTGAAGTGTTTATTCTGGGAAACATTATTATTATTTATTATTAGACTTATCGCCTTCTCGTTGGTTATATTTAAGCATTTTCTTGACTATTTTACATAAATAGATGTTTCATGCATGGCTTTAAAATATTCTTTTTGTGCATGGACATTTTCTGGAATATTTTTTTTATATATCCTTGCAACTCCAATGATTTATTGAATGACATTTAATGGTTGGTTCCCGTTACGTTATTTCAATAGAAAAAGAAACTACTCAATTTATGCAGTGACTATTCTCAGAAACTAAAAATCAATTTCAAGACACAAAACTTTATTCGATATTGATATTTTCTAATTAACGAATGTATTGTTACTCCTTCACAATACATCAAGAAAATAGAACCAATGTACGTGTAGTTATTCTCCTCCCCCCCCCCCCCCCCCCACCAATTTTGACAGAATAATTTTCGTTAAAATTAACGAAAATATCACGACCTAACCTAACCAATTAATTATCAAGGGCGTACAGTTGATCTATTATTAATTATAACATTGTTTGTTTCTGGAATAGTATTTACTATTTACTAATAGATCAACTATACGCCCTTGAATAATTGGTTAGGTTTAAGTCGTGATATTTCGTTAGTTTTTAACAAAAATATTCTGTCAAAATTGGTTGGTGTGGTGGGGGGGGGGATAACCTACAAGTACCGAACCAATCCACAACGAGCGATATCTTAATCAAATATAGATAATTTTGGGAGTTTATTCTTAGGTATTCAATATGGGGTGCTACTATAGCGTGATTCCTACCGTGACTTCGATACTATAGGGTGATTCCTACCCGTTTTGGTTCGAACCTACAGTACTGTAGAGTGTGATTCCTATCCAAGGTAAATGAAAATATAATATATAAAAATGCTATTTATTATTCAATTTTATTTATTTAAAAAATAGTTTCGGTGCTACTATAGTATGTGGTCTATCTACGATTGGTTAGGTTTAGTCACGATATTTCGTTAAAACTAACGAAATATCATGACTAAACCTAACCAATCGTCAGAAGGGCGATGGACATTGAATGTAAACAAGCAATTAGTAAACAAGGTAAGAAGCATAATTAAAAGTAGACCGCCGAATCGAGTAGGAATCACGCTATATAGCACCCAATATGGTTTATTGTATCACATATTTTATTAATTCCTTCCCTACTAAAGAAAAACTCTGTAAGTATCTTAGTCGGGATGACATACTATATATAAAAAGAATAAAGAGAATAAAGAGAATAAGGAGAATAAGGAATCAATCTGTGGTGTATATTTCATTTAAAAGGTAATGGTCGTAATAGTAATTCCAATCAATTTTCTCAGCGAGTTGATATTTCTCTCTTATCAAATTTATTATGTCATATCTATTATGAAATATTTCACTGTTTTTATTTTTATTATTTAAAGGATATACAACTATTTTGAGTTTTTATTGTGTATTTAAATGAGAACCTTTCCAAATCGTTTCTTTTTGGGATTTTTTTTTTTTTTTTTTTTTTTTTTACTTTTGAGGTTGTGGAATTATTTTTTAAATTCAATCAAGTCTATTTTCCGAGCATAAAATTTAAAAGGATATTAAAGGAATTTAATATTAAAAATATTATTTAGTTGTTTAAAATATGGAGTCGTCCCAAGACTTAGGGCATGGCAAGTTTTGTTGTTGGTAGTTACTTTGGTGAGACACCATCTAGGAGGAAATGGATAAAGATACTTTTTTTAGCTTTCATTCCAGTGGTTCCCAACATTTCCTGGTTCGAAGCACCATCATACCATCTATGATTTTTGTCCCCATCTGTTCATCATCTAGTCCCCTCCCCCCAACACCTTTCCCTTCACCATAAGTCAACTTATTTCATTATAATTGATATATTAACGAATTAAGCGCTTTGAAATGTATAAACTTAGTGTATATGAGGTGAATTTCTTTTGTTACGTGTTAAAACTTTGTTTTAACGCGTAACAAGTGTAGAACTTTGAATTTATTAATGGTTTACTTAACGTTTGTTCGTTTAATGTTCCATTCGTTCGTTTAATGTTCCATTTCTTCAGAATGGATATTAATTATTTTTCTTCTTCTGATATCGGCCACACTTACTTCAACTGTTAATTAATGTCTGTGATAAATGAAGAAGTAATTATAACAAGAATTTCCATCATTTCTCTTTTACGATATCCATACATCAAACTTTGTTATTGTTTCTTCAAACTCCGTGCTTGTGTTTCATCACTCTTATACCTGACGTACATTGACGTAATTGTAAGTGGTCTAAATACCGTTCATTGCGTCTGCTTTAGAATAGAGTAATGATTAAATGTAATAAGCATTATTAACCTAACCTAATCACCTTAACCTAACCATACTTAATCTAACCTAACCACCTTAACTTAACCTAACCTAACCTTCACGAAGTCGTTAATCGCTTAATCAAATTATGAGAAACGCCTGAAATTTTTAGTCATTACGTGAAATGACTAGTTTCACATATTGACTGTAACATACTCATGCGGGTTTTAAAGATATTTTTCTCTTGTCCAATTATTAACTACTTTTCAGAATTTTCTTTGACAAGAAGCCTCGATATCAGGATGAACTTCTCAGAGGAAAAAGAGCAAAATCATAAGTTGTAGTTCCAGTTAGTGCAAATTATAAGACTAAACTCTATTCATTTCTTTTATTAAAACCGGATCAAATCGACTTTAATTAAACATATGCAACAAAATTCATTTAATATAATTTTATTCCCAATTAAACACGTGCAATGAATGAATGATGCAAACCCACAAGGAAAAAGTTCAGCAGTACACTTCGTCAGTACACCTCGTGTACTGCTGAATTCACGAAAGTCCTTCCGATAATTTTTTCTTTTTCCTTGTGGGTTTGCATCACACACACACACACACACACACACACATATATATATATATATGGAAGGTTTATACATGTGCGTATAACATTTTTTATTAATTTCCGTACGTTTCGGAAATTTAAGTTCGATCATCAAGTATCTAAAATTCCTAAAACAAGAAAATGCTTAATATTTTTAACATAATAATACAATAACGGAAAATATACGTAAGTTACAAAAGATTAAAAATGAGTATTAAAACAAGGCACACAAATTAGAACTGGATTTAAACCAAAAATTAACCCTTGGCCCCTCCTTCGTGCATAAAAGAAAGTTTTACATTTATAAAATTAACAAAAACAAGTAAAAATTTAAGAAACACGAATTTAAAATACATACATTTTTCACTGGATAGACAATACATTTTTCATTGGATAGACATACATTTTTCACTAAATAGACAATACGCTTTTATACATATATGGACTGAATGCAGCTGTAATTTCAGTAATTTTATGATGATTAATTGCGAGGCAGATTTATGTACAGGGTGTCCACAATGTCTTGTCATCCCAGTAAAATATTAACTAGCACAACTATACGATTGAACAACGCGTATTGGCTAGTACCTGAGTATATTCCGCCCACTATTTGAATTTTGCATTGTCGGATAAAGAACTGTCGATAAAATGTTTCGGTAAATATTTACTATTACACCGGTCTCCGGTAATCTGATTCCAAGTAATGACGTTAGCTCGTCCGAAGATAACTTATTTTATCTTTGACTTTGTTAAAAATAATCCTGATTTTCGCTTCCGATTGAAGTGTTTATTCTGGGAAACATTATTATTATTATTATTATTATTAGACTTATCGCCTTCTCGTTGGTTATATTTAAGCATTTTCTTGACTATTTTACATAAATAGATGTTTCATGCATGGCTTTAAAATATTCTTTTTGCATGGACATTTTCTGGAATATTTTTTTTTATATCCTTGCAACTCTAATGATTATATTGAATGACATTTAATGGTTGGTTCGCGTTACGTTATTTCAATAGAAAAAGAAACTACTCAATTTGTGGCAGTGACTCTTCTCAAATTAAAAATCAATTTCAAGACAAAACTTTATTCGATATTTTATAATTAACGAATGTATTGTTACTCCTTCACAAATACATCAAGAAAATAGAACCAATGGTACGTGTAGGTTATCTCCCCCCTCCCCCCACACCAATTTTGACAGAATATTTTCGTTGAAACTAACGAAAATATCACAGCCTAACCTAACCAATTATCAAGGGCGTACAGTAGATCAACTGTACGCCCTTGATAATTGGTTAGGTTAAGTCGTGATATTTTCGTTAGTTTTAACGAAAATATTCTGTCAAAATTGGTGGGGGGGGGGGAGATAACCTACAAGTACCGAACCAATCCACAACGAGCGATATCTTAATCAAATATAGATAATTTTGAGAGTTTATTCTTAGGTATTCATTATGGTTTATTGTAATCCATATTTTATTAATTCCTTCAGTACTAAAGAAAAGCTTTGTAAGTATCTTAGTCGGGATGACATACTGTATATAAAAAGAATAAGGAGAATAAGGAGAATAAGGAGAATAAGAATCAATCTGTGCGTATATTTCATATTAAAAGGTAATGTCGTAATAGTAATTCCATCAATTTTCTCAGCGAGTTGATATTTCTCTTTTTATCAAATTTATTATGTCATATCTATTTATGAAATATTTCAGTTTTATTTTTATTATTTAAAGGATATACAACTATTTATTTTGAGTTTTTATTTGTATTTAAATTGAGAACCTTTCCAAATCGTTTCTTTGGATTTTATATTTTTTTTTTTTTTTTTTTTTTTTTTTTGAGGTTGTGGAATTATTTTTAAATTCAATCAAGTTCTATTTTCCGAGCATAAAACTTTAAAAGGATATTAAAGGACTTTAATATTAAAAATATTATTTAGTTGTTTAAAAGGTGGAGTCGTCCCAAGACTTAGGGCATGGCAAGTTTGTAGTTGGTAGTTACTTTGGTGAGACACCATCTAGGTCCATTCTAGGAGGAATGGATAAAGATACTTTTTTAACTTTCATTCCAGTGGTTCCCAACATTTCCTGGTTCGAAGCACCATCATACCATCTATGATTTTTGTCCCCATCTGTTCATCATCTAGTCCCCCCACCCCCAACACCTTTCCCTTTGACCATAAGTCAACTTATTTCATTATAATTGATATTTTAACGAATTAAGCGCTTTGAAATGTATAAACTTAGTGTATATGAGGTGAATTTCTTTTGTTACGTGTTAAAACTTTGTTTTAACGCGTAACAAGTGTAGAACTTTGAATATTATTAATGGTTTACTTTAACGTTTGTTCGTTTAATGTTCCATTTCGTTCGTTTAATGTTCCATTTCTTCAGAATGGATATTAATTATTTTCTCTTCTTTGATATCGGCCACACTTACTTCAACTGTTAATTAATGTCTGTGATAAATGAATGAAGTAATTATAACAAGAGTTTCCATCATTTCTCTTTTATGATACCCATATCAAACTTTGTTATTGTTTCTTCAACTCCGTGTGTGTGTGTGTGTGTGTGTGTGTGTGTGTGTGTGTGTGTGTTTCATCACTCTTTACTGACTTTGTTATTGTTTCTTCAACTCCGTGTGTGTGTGTGTGTGTGTGTTTCATCACTCTTTACTGACTTTGTTATTGTTTCTTCAACTCCGTGTGTGTGTGGTGTGTGTGTGTGTGTGTGTGTGTGTGTGTTTCATTACTCTTTACTGATGTACAGTGACGTAATTGTAAGCGGTCTAAATACCGTTCGCTGCGTCTGCTTTAGAATAGAGTAATGATTAAATGTAATAAGCATTACTAACCTAACCTAACCTAATCACTTTAACCTAACCATACTTAATCTAACCTAACCACCTTAACTTAACCTAACCTAACCTTCACGAAGTCGTTAATCGCTTAATCAAATTATGAGAAATGCCTGAAATTTTTAGGCATTACGTGAAATGACTAGTTTCACATATTGACTGTAACGTACTCATGCGGGTTTTAAAGATGTTTCCCTCTTGTCCAATTATTAACTACTTTTCAGAATTTTCTTTGACAAGAAGCCTCGATATCAGGATGAACTTCTCAGAGGAAAAAGAGCAAAATCATAAGTTGTAGTTCCAGTTAGTGCAAATTATAAGACTACAGTAAACTGTATTCATTTCTTCTATTAAAACCGGAACAAATCTAGACTTTAATTAAAACATATGCAACAAAATTCATTTAATATAATTTTATTCCCAATTAAACAGTGAAGTGAATGAATGATGCAAACCCACAAGGAAAAAGTTCAGCAGTACACTTCGTCAGTACACCTCGTGTACTGCTGAATACACGAAAGTCCTTCCGATAATTTTTTCTTTTCCCTTGTGGGGTTGCATCACACACACACACACACACACACACACACACACACATATATGGAAGGTTTATACATGTGCGTATAACATTTTTTATTAATTTCCGTACGTGTTCCTGAAATTTAAGTTCGATCATGAAGTATCTAAAATTCCTAAAACAAGAAAATGCTTAATATTTTTAACAAAATAATACAATAACGGAAAATATACGTAAGTTACAAAAGATTAAAAATGAGTATTAAAACAAGGCGCACAAATTAGAACTGGATTTAAACCAAAAATTAACCCTTGGCCCCTCCTTCCTGCATAAAAGAAAGGTTAACATTTATAAAATTAACAAAAACAAGTAAAAATTTAAAAAACACGAATTTAAAAAATACATACATTTTTCACTGGATAGACAATACATTTTTCATTGGATAGACATACATTTTTCACTGGATAGACAATACGCTTTTATACATATATGGACTGAATGCATCTGTAATTTCAGTAATTTTGATGATTAATTGCGAGGCAGATTTATGTACAGGGTGTCCACAATGTCTTGTCATCCCAGTAAAATATTAACTAGCAGCAACTATACGATTGAACAACGCGTATTGGCTAGTACCTGAGTATCTTCCGCCCACTATTTGAATTTTGCCTTGTCGGATAAAGAACTGTCGATAAAATGTTTCGGTAAATATTTACTATTACACCGGTCTCCAGTAATCTGATTCCAAGTAATGACGTTAGCTCGTCCGAAGATATTTTATCTTTGGCTTTGTTAAAAATAATCCTGATTTTCGCTTCCGATTGAAGTGTTTATTCTGGGAAACATTATTATTATTATTATTAGACTTATCGCCTTCTCGTTGGTTATATTTAAGCATTTTCTTGACTATTTTACATAAATAGATGTTTCATGCATGGCTTTAAAATATTCTTTTTGTGCATGGACATTTTCTGGAATATTTTTTTTTATATATCCTTGCAACTCCAATGATTATATTGAATGACATTTAATGGTTGGTTCCCGTTACGTTATTTCAATAGAAAAAGAAACTACTCAATTTATGGCAGTGACTATTCTCAGAAACTAAAAATCAATTTCAAGACAAAACTTTATTCGATATTTTCTAATTAACGAATGTATTGTTACTCCTTCACAAATACATCAAGAAAATAGAACCAATGTACGTGTAGGTTATCTCCCCCCCCCCCCCCCCCACCAATTTTGACAGAATATTTTCGTTAAAATTAACGAAAATATCACGACCTAACCTAACCAATTAATTATCAAGGGCGTACAGTTGATCTATTATTAATTATAACATTGTTTGTTTCTGGAATAGTATTTACTATTTACTAATAGATCAACTATACGCCCTTGATAATTGGTTAGGTTAAGTCGTGATATTTTCGTTAGTTTTAACAAAAATATTCTGTCAAAATTGGTGGTGGTGGTGGGGGGGGGGGGATAACCTACAAGTACCGAACCAATCCACAACGAGCGATATCTTAATCAAATATAGATAATTTTGGGAGTTTATTCTTAGGTATTCAATATGGGGTGCTACTATAGCGTGATTCCTACCGGTGACTTCGATACTATAGGGTGATTCCTACCCGTTTTGGTTCGAACCTACAGTACTGTAGAGTGTGATTCCTATCCAAGGTATAAATGAAAATATAATAAATATAAAATGCTATTTATTATTCAATTTTATTTATTTAAAAAATAGTTTCGGTGCTACTATAGTATGTGGTCTATCTACGATTGGTTAGGTTTAGTCACGATATTTTCGTTAAAACTAACGAAAATATCATGACTAAACCTAACCAATCGTCAAGGGCGATGGACATTGGAATGTAAACAAGCAATTAGTAAACAAGGTAAGAAGCTATAATTAAAAGGTAGACCGCCGAATCGAGGTAGGAATCACGCTATAGTAGCACCCAATATGGTTTATTGTAATCCATATTTTATTAATTCCTTCCCTACTAAAGAAAAACTCTGTAAGTATCTTAGTCGGGATGACATACTATATATAAAAAGAATAAAGAGAATAAAGAGAATAAGGAGAATAAGGAATCAATCTGTGTGTATATTTCATATTAAAAGGTAATGTCGTAATAGTAATTCCATCAATTTTCTCAGCGAGTTGATATTTCTCTTCTTATCAAATTTATTATGTCATATCTATTTATGAAATATTTCACTGTTTTTATTTTTATTATTTAAAGGATATACAACTATTTTGAGTTTTTATTTGTATTTAAATTGAGAACCTTTCCAAATCGTTTCTTTGGGATTTTTTTTTTTTTTTTTTTTTTTTACTTTTGAGGTTGTGGAATTATTTTTAAATTCAATCAAGTTCTATTTTCCGAGCATAAAACTTTAAAAGGATATTAAAGGACTTTAATATTAAAAATATTATTTAGTTGTTTAAAATATGGAGTCGTCCCAAGACTTAGGGCATGGCAAGTTTGTTGTTGGTAGTTACTTTGGTGAGACACCATCTAGGAGGAATGGATAAAGATACTTTTTTAGCTTTCATTCCAGTGGTTCCCAACATTTCCTGGTTCGAAGCACCATCATACCATCTATGATTTTTGTCCCCATCTGTTCATCATCTAGTCCCCTCCCCCCAACACCTTTCCCTTTCACCATAAGTCAACTTATTTCATTATAATTGATATATTAACGAATTAAGCGCTTTGAAATGTATAAACTTAGTGTATATGAGGTGAATTTCTTTTGTTACGTGTTAAAACTTTGTTTTAACGCGTAACAAGTGTAGAACTTTGAATATTATTAATGGTTTACTTTAACGTTTGTTCGTTTAATGTTCCATTTCGTTCGTTTAATGTTCCATTTCTTCAGAATGGATATTAATTATTTTCTCTTCTTTGATATCGGCCACACTTACTTCAACTGTTAATTAATGTCTGTGATAAATGAATGAAGTAATTATAACAAGAATTTCCATCATTTCTCTTTTACGATATCCATATCAAACTTTGTTATTGTTTCTTCAACTCCGTGCTTGTGTTTCATCACTCTTTACTGACGTACATTGACGTAATTGTAAGTGGTCTAAATACCGTTCATTGCGTCTGCTTTAGAATAGAGTAATGATTAAATGTAATAAGCATTATTAACCTAACCTAATCACCTTAACCTAACCATACTTAATCTAACCTAACCACCTTAACTTAACCTAACCTAACCTTCACGAAGTCGTTAATCGCTTAATCAAATTATGAGAAACGCCTGAAATTTTTAGTCATTACGTGAAATGACTAGTTTCACATATTGACTGTAACATACTCATGCGGGTTTTAAAGATATTTTTCTCTTGTCCAATTATTAACTACTTTTCAGAATTTTCTTTGACAAGAAGCCTCGATATCAGGATGAACTTCTCAGAGGAAAAAGAGCAAAATCATAAGTTGTAGTTCCAGTTAGTGCAAATTATAAGACTAAACTCTATTCATTTCTTTTATTAAAACCGGATCAAATCGACTTTAATTAAAACATATGCAACAAAATTCATTTAATATAATTTTATTCCCAATTAAACACGTGCAATGAATGAATGATGCAAACCCACAAGGAAAAAGTTCAGCAGTACACTTCGTCAGTACACCTCGTGTACTGCTGAATTCACGAAAGTCCTTCCGATAATTTTTTCTTTTTCCTTGTGGGTTTGCATCACACACACACACACACACACACACACACATATATATATATATATGGAAGGTTTATACATGTGCGTATAACATTTTTTATTAATTTCCGTACGTTTCGGAAATTTAAGTTCGATCATCAAGTATCTAAAATTCCTAAAACAAGAAAATGCTTAATATTTTTAACATAATAATACAATAACGGAAAATATACGTAAGTTACAAAAGATTAAAAATGAGTATTAAAACAAGGCACACAAATTAGAACTGGATTTAAACCAAAAATTAACCCTTGGCCCCTCCTTCGTGCATAAAAGAAAGTTTTACATTTATAAAATTAACAAAAACAAGTAAAAATTTAAAAACACGAATTTAAAATACATACATTTTTCACTGGATAGACAATACATTTTTCATTGGATAGACATACATTTTTCACTAAATAGACAATACGCTTTTATACATATATGGACTGAATGCAGCTGTAATTTCAGTAATTTTATGATGATTAATTGCGAGGCAGATTTATGTACAGGGTGTCCACAATGTCTTGTCATCCCAGTAAAATATTAACTAGCAGCAACTATACGATTGAACAACGCGTATTGGCTAGTACCTGAGTATATTCCGCCCACTATTTGAATTTTGCATTGTCGGATAAAGAACTGTCGATAAAATGTTTCGGTAAATATTTACTATTACACCGGTCTCCGGTAATCTGATTCCAAGTAATGACGTTAGCTCGTCCGAAGATAACTTATTTTATCTTTGACTTTGTTAAAAATAATCCTGATTTTCGCTTCCGATTGAAGTGTTTATTCTGGGAAACATTTTATTATATTATTATTATTATTAGACTTATCGCCTTCTCGTTGGTTATATTTAAGCATTTTCTTGACTATTTTACATAAATAGATGTTTCATGCATGGCTTTAAAATATTCTTTTTGTGCATGGACATTTTCTGGAATATTTTTTTTTATATATCCTTGCAACTGCAATGATTATATTGAATGACATTTAATGGTTGGTTCACGTTACGTTATTTCAATAGAAAAAGAAACTACTCAATTTGTGGCAATGACTCTTCTCAAATTAAAAATCAATTTCAAGACAAAACTTTATTCGATATTTTATAATTAACGAATGTATTGTTACTCCTTCACAAATACATCAAGAAAATAGAACCAATGGTACGTGTAGGTTATCTCCCCCCCCCCCCCAATTTTGACAGAATATTTTCGTTAAAACTAACGAAAATATCACAACCTAACCTAACCAATTATCAAGGGCGTACAGTAGATCAACTGTGCACCCTTGATAATTGGTTAGGTTAAGTCGTGATATTTTCGTTAGTTTTAACAAAAATATTCTGTCAAAATTGGTGGGGGGGGGGGGAGATAACCTACAAGTACCGAACCAATCCACAACGAGCGATATCTTAATCAAATATAGATAATTTTGAGAGTTTATTCTTAGGTATTCATTATGGTTTATTGTAATCCATATTTTATTAATTCCTTCAGTACTAAAGAAAAGCTTTGTAAGCATCTTAGTCGGGATGACATACTATACATAAAAAAGTATAAGGAGAATAAGGAGAATAAGGAGAATAAGGAATCAATCCTTGCGTATATTTCATATTAAAAGGTAATATCGTAATAGTAATTCCATCAATTTTCTCAGCGAGTTGATATTTCTCTTTTTATCAAATTTATTATGTCATATCTATTTATGAAATATTTCAGTTTTATTTTTATTATTTAAAGGATATACAACTATTTATTTTGAGTTTTTATTTGTATTTAAATTGAGAACCTTTCCAAATCGTTTCTTTGGGATTTTTTTTTTTTTTTTTTTTTTTTTTTTTTGAGGTTGTGGAATTATTTTTAAATTCAATCAAGTTCTATTTTCCGAGCATAAAACTTTAAAAGGATATTAAAGGACTTTAATATTAAAAATATTATTTAGTTGTTTAAAAGGTGGAGTCGTCCCAAGACTTAGGGCATGGCAAGTTTGTAGTTGGTAGTTACTTTGGTGAGACACCATCTAGGTCCATTCTAGGAGGAATGGATAAAGATACTTTTTTAACTTTCATTCCAGTGGTTCCCAACATTTCCTGGTTCGAAGCACCATCATACCATCTATGATTTTTGTCCCCATCTGTTCATCATCTAGTCCCCCCACCCCCAACACCTTTCCCTTTGACCATAAGTCAACTTATTTCATTATAATTGATTATTAACGAATTAAGCGCTTTGAAATGTATAAACTTAGTGTATATGAGGTGAATTTCTTTTGTTACGTGTTAAAACTTTGTTTTAACGCGTAACAAGTGTAGAACTTTGAATATTATTAATGGTTTACTTTAACGTTTGTTCGTTTAATGTTCCATTTCGTTCGTTTAATGTTCCATTTCTTCAGAATGGATATTAATTATTTCTCTTCTTTGATATCGGCCACACTTACTTCAACTGTTAATTAATGTCTGTGATAAATGAATGAAGTAATTATAACAAGAGTTTCCATCATTTCTCTTTTATGATACCCATATCAAACTTTGTTATTGTTTCTTCAACTCCGTGTGTGTGTGTGTGTGTGTGTGTGTGTGTGTGTGTGTGTGTGTGTTTCATCACTCTTTACTGACTTTGTTATTGTTTCTTCAACTCCGTGTGTGTGTGTGTGTGTGTGTTTCATCACTCTTTACTGACTTTGTTATTGTTTCTTCAACTCCGTGTGTGTGTGTGTGTGTGTGTGTGTGTGTGTGTGTGTTTCATTACTCTTTACTGATGTACAGTGACGTAATTGTAAGCGGTCTAAATACCGTTCGCTGCGTCTGCTTTAGAATAGAGTAATGATTAAATGTAATAAGCATTACTAACCTAACCTAACCTAATCACTTTAACCTAACCATACTTAATCTAACCTAACCACCTTAACTTAACCTAACCTAACCTTCACGAAGTCGTTAATCGCTTAATCAAATTATGAGAAATGCCTGAAATTTTTAGGCATTACGTGAAATGACTAGTTTCACATATTGACTGTAACGTACTCATGCGGGTTTTAAAGATGTTTCCCTCTTGTCCAATTATTAACTACTTTTCAGAATTTTCTTTGACAAGAAGCCTCGATATCAGGATGAACTTCTCAGAGGAAAAAGAGCAAAATCATAAGTTGTAGTTCCAGTTAGTGCAAATTAGAAGACTACAGTAAACTGTATTCATTTCTTCTATTAAAACCGGAACAAATCTAGACTTTAATTAAAACATATGCAACAAAATTCATTTAATATAATTTTATTCCCAATTAAACAGTGAAGTGAATGAATGATGCAAACCCACAAGGAAAAAGTTCAGCAGTACACTTCGTCAGTACACCTCGTGTACTGCTGAATACACGAAAGTCCTTCCGATAATTTTTTCTTTTCCCTTGTGGGGTTGCATCACACACACACACACACACACACACACACATATATGGAAGGTTTATACATGTGCGTATAACATTTTTTATTAATTTCCGTACGTGTTCCTGAAATTTAAGTTCGATCATGAAGTATCTAAAATTCCTAAAACAAGAAAATGCTTAATATTTTTAACAAAATAATACAATAACGGAAAATATACGTAAGTTACAAAAGATTAAAAATGAGTATTAAAACAAGGCGCACAAATTAGAACTGGATTTAAACCAAAAATTAACCCTTGGCCCCTCCTTCCTGCATAAAAGAAAGGTTAACATTTATAAAATTAACAAAAACAAGTAAAAATTTAAAAAACACGAATTTAAAAAATACATACATTTTTCACTGGATAGACAATACATTTTTCATTGGATAGACATACATTTTTCACTGGATAGACAATACGCTTTTATACATATATGGACTGAATGCATCTGTAATTTCAGTAATTTTGATGATTAATTGCGAGGCAGATTTATGTACAGGGTGTCCACAATGTCTTGTCATCCCAGTAAAATATTAACTAGCAGCAACTATACGATTGAACAACGCGTATTGGCTAGTACCTGAGTATCTTCCGCCCACTATTTGAATTTTGCCTTGTCGGATAAAGAACTGTCGATAAAATGTTTCGGTAAATATTTACTATTACACCGGTCTCCAGTAATCTGATTCCAAGTAATGACGTTAGCTCGTCCGAAGATATTTTATCTTTGGCTTTGTTAAAAATAATCCTGATTTTCGCTTCCGATTGAAGTGTTTATTCTGGGAAACATTATTATTATTATTATTATTAGACTTATCGCCTTCTCGTTGGTTATATTTAAGCATTTTCTTGACTATTTTACATAAATAGATGTTTCATGCATGGCTTTAAAATATTCTTTTTGTGCATGGACATTTTCTGGAATATTTTTTTTTATATATCCTTGCAACTCCAATGATTATATTGAATGACATTTAATGGTTGGTTCCGTTACGTTATTTCAATAGAAAAAGAAACTACTCAATTTATGGCAGTGACTATTCTCAGAAACTAAAAATCAATTTCAAGACAAAACTTTATTCGATATTTTCTAATTAACGAATGTATTGTTACTCCTTCACAAATACATCAAGAAAATAGAACCAATGTACGTGTAGGTTATCTCCCCCCCCCCCCCAATTTTGACAGAATATTTTCGTTAAAATTAACGAAAATATCACGACCTAACCTAACCAATTATCAAGGGCGTACAGTTGATCTATTATTAATTATAACATTGTTTGTTTCTGGAATAGTATTTACTATTTACTAATAGATCAACTATACGCCCTTGATAATTGGTTAGGTTAAGTCGTGATATTTTCGTTAGTTTTAACAAAATATTCTGTCAAAATTGGTGGGGGGGGGGGGAGATAACCTACAAGTACCGAACCAATCCACAACGAGCGATATCTTAATCAAATATAGATAATTTTGAGAGTTTATTCTTAGGTTATTCATTATGGTTTATTGTAATCCATATTTTATTAATTCCTTCAGTACTAAAGAAAAGCTTTGTAAGTATCTTAGTCGGGATGACATACTATATATAAAAGAATAAGGAGAATAAGGAGAATAAGGAATCAATCTGTGCGTATATTTCATATTAAAAGGTAATGTCGTAATAGTAATTCCATCAATTTTCAGCGAGTTGATATTTCTCTTCTTATGAATTTATTATGTCATATCTATTATGAAGTATTTCACTGTTTTTTATTTTTATATATATTAAGGATATACAACTATTTGAGTTTTTTATTTGTATTTAAATTGAGAACTTTTCCAATCGTTTCTTTGGGACTTTTTTTTTTTTTTTTTTTTTTTTTTTTTGAGGTTGTGGAATTATTTTTAAATTCGATCAAGTTCTATTTTCCGAGCATAAAACTTTAAAAGGATATTAAAGGACTTTAATATTAAAATATTATTTAGTTGTTTAAAATATGGAGTCGTCCCAAGACTTAGGGCATGGCAAGTTTGTTGTTGGTAGTTACTTTGGTGAGACACCATCTAGGAGGAATGGATAAAGATACTTTTTTAGCTTCATTCCAGGGTCCAACATTTCCTGGTTCGAAGCACCATCATACATCTATGATTTTTGTCCCCATCTGTTCATCATCTAGTCCCCTCCCCCAACATTTCCCTTTCACCATAAGTCAACTTATTT
The DNA here is from genome assembly GCA_023014485.1 of Bathynomus jamesi. Lineage (NCBI taxonomy): Eukaryota > Metazoa > Arthropoda > Malacostraca > Isopoda > Cirolanidae > Bathynomus > Bathynomus jamesi. The sequence continues at coordinate 103,697 of JAJOZX010006036.1, read as the reverse complement.
CATTATAATTGTATATTAACGAATTAAGCGCTTTGAAATTTATAAACTTAGTGTATATGAGGTGAATTTCTTTTGTTACGTGTTAAAACTTTGTTTTAACGCGTAACAAGTGTAGAAGTTTGAATATATTAATGGTTTACTTTAACGTTTGTTCGTTTAATGTTCCATTTCGTTCGTTTAATGTTCCATTTCTTCAGAATGAATATTAATTATTTTCTCTTCTTTGATATCGGCCACACTTACTTCAACTGTTAATTAATGTCTGTGATAAATGAATGAAGTAATTATAACAAGAATTTCCATCATTTCTCTTTTACGATATCCATATCAAACTTTGTTATTGTTTCTTCAACTCCGTGCGTGTGTTTCATCACTCTTTACTGACGTACATTGACGTAATTGTAAGTGGTCTAAATACCGTTCGTTGCGTCTGCTTTAGAATAGAGTAATGATTAAATGTAATAAGCATTATTAACCTAACCTAATCACCTTAACCTAACCATACTTAATCTAACCTAACCACCTTAACTTAACCTAACCTAACCTTCACGAAGTCGTTAATCGCTTAATCAAATTATGAGAAACGCCTGAAATTTTTAGGCATTACGTGAAATGACTAGTTTCACATATTGACTGTAACATACTCATGCGGGATTTAAAGATAGTTTTCTCTTGTCCAATTATTAACTACTTTTCAGAATTTTCTTTGACAAGAAGCCTCGATATCAGGATGAACTTCTCAGAGGAAAAAGAGCAAAATCATAAGTTGTAGTTCCAGTTAGTGCAAATTATAAGACTAAACTGTATTCATTTCTTTTATTAAAACCGGATCAAATCTAGACTTTAATTAAAACATATGCAACAAAATTCATTTAATATAATTTTATTCCCAATTAAACACGTGCAGTGAATGAATGATGCAAACCCACAAGGAAAAAGTTCAGCAGTACACTTCGTCAGTTACACCTCGTGTACTGCTGAATACACGAAGTCCTTCGATAATTTTTCTTTTTCCTTGTGGTTTGCATCACACACCACACACACACACACACACACACACACACACACACACATATATGGAAGGTTTATACATGTGCGTATAACATTTTTTATTAATTTCCGTACGTTTCGGAAATTTAAGTTCGATCATCAAGTATCTAAAATTCCTAAAACAAGAAAATGCTTAATATTTTTAACATAATAATACAATAACGGAAATATACGTAAGTTACAAAAGATTAAAAATGAGTATTAAAACAAGGAACACAAATTAGAACTGGATTTAACCCAAAAATTAACCCTTGGCCCCTCCTTCCTGCATAAAAGAAGGTTAACATTTATAAAATTAACAAAAACAAGTAAAAATTTAAAAAACACGATTTAAAATACATACATTTTTCATGGATAGACAATACATTTTCATTGGATAGACATACATTTTTCACTGGAGAGACAATACGCTTTATACATATATGACTGAATGCGCTGTAATTTCAGTAATTTTATGATGATTAATTGCGAGGCAGATTTGTACAGGTGTCCACAATGTTTTGTCATCCCAGTAAAATATTAACTAGCAGCAACTATACGATTGAACAACGCGTATTGGCTAGTACCTGAGTATATTCTGCCCACTATTTGAATTTTGCATTGTCGGATAAAGAACTGTCGATAAAATGTTTCGGTAAATATTTACTATTACACCGGTCTCCGGTAGAAAGTTTTAAAAGTTGGTTTTCAATGTTTTTCAATGTACTGAATTAAAAAATGATACTCATTTCCGTCGCAAATGATTTGTTAAAGAGTTATTGAAGCTTAAAGCTTTTAAAATTTCTACCCTTTTTTACCCTTTTTTAACTAACCTAACCTAACCTAAAACAACCTAAAACAACCTAACCTAACCTATTTTTATACCCTTATTTAAGTCATGTCTTTAACATTGAAAACCAGCTTTTAAAACTTTCTACCGGAGACCGGTGTAACAGTAAAGAAATACCAATTTTTCAACCCTGTTCTATCGTCGAACGCGTTCTCATCGAAACAAAAAAAAAAAAAAAAAAAAAAAAAAATGGTTTTTAATATTTTACTGATGATAAAATGGTATCTTTTTATTCGTATGGACTCTATGGAGGCTTTATCTTCCATTTTCGTTCAATTTTTGGTTATGGGGGTCTATATTTTACAGTTAAAGCAAACGGCCAACTGACATACGATGTTTACCTAAATTATCAAACTCAAAACGAGTTTTACTCAGAGCAAATCTATTATGAGTTGACGCCTGTTTATATATATATATATATATATATATATATATATATATATATATTAGTAGGACAGGACAGTAACAGGAAAAACGAGAGTTTCAGCACTCCCTGTCTCCTGTCTAAAGTCTCCCACGCGGAGTACTTCCCTGGTTGATTGGTGCCTACTCTCCCTCTTACTCTTATCGATTTATGCTCACTGATTAATATTTAATTTCATTTGTGATTTTGTATTTTAACAATTAAATAAATTAAAACTTTTTTACTTTATATTTGTATGATCAATATTCATACTCGCATAATATGAAATTTAGCTCATTTAAATTCCTTTCTCTCTCTCTCTCTCTCTCTCTCTCTCTCTCTCTCTCTATATATATATATATATATATATATATACACTGTATATTTAAAGCTTATGATATTGATTAGAAGCTCATCATGGAAACGAACTTATTATTATTATTATTATTATTATTATTATTATTTATTATGTAGATTAAGAATTTAGTACTTTCTTTAATTAATTTTTACCAAGAATTATTAAAAAAATGTCGTAGATTTGATGATAATAGTAGAGACTTGCGGAAACGTTCATAGCCCAGAACCGTCTTTGTCCACACCGCTCTGCAACCGGGTTTAAACTTAATAATCCTGTACAATTCCGAACACAAATACATCTGGTTCCGTATTATATAATCTGCCTAGTGAACCGATGTCCGATTTTTCCCACAACTTCTGCGACAGTGGTAATTTCTTAAACCTAATTGGTTATATTAGATCAGAAGGAGTTGTACTAAATGCTGATTGGACATGCATTTTTTCCTCGGAAGTTAGAAAACACAGTTACAATTTTCATTAAAAAAAAAAATTACGTCAAAGTATTTTATGGGATACTAAACTAACCTAAAAATTCAGGTACAGGTTTTTTTCAAATCATTTATCTCGTATCAGTGGGTCTGAAAGGGATACAGCAATTCTGGTTGGGTGGTCTTTCCACTTATAAGTTCTGATCCAGTGAAATAGTTTTGGGGTATCTTCGACAGCGTTCAAGCGATTCCTTTTATTAATTTTTAAGCTATTGTATTCTTCATTATGACTCCTTTAGGCCGGCCACACGCAGGATCGTCTTGCGACTCACGACTGACGACTCGAGTCGCGTGTAATTTTACATTGACAGAGTCGCAGCCCCGCAACTACAGCGATCGCAACGCGATTCCCAGAAGTATGCTTAAGGAGGAGGAGGAGGAGACTGTAGACACCAATCGACACAGGGAAGTACTACTTGGGCCGGGGTGATGTTAAACAGGAGACAGGGAGTGCTGGAATTCCCGTTTCTCCTGTTACTGTCCCCTTTAGCTGAGCTTTCTCCGTGTCTCATCTACCCTGTGAACAGTCCAGTATGCTCTCAAAAACACACCTCTCCCTCTATTCTTCACTAAACATACATGCATTTTACACACTACACAATCTTTTCAAAATAAAAAAAAATCGCATCGTGAACCTTAGCGAGCTTAATTTCGGCTCTCTCCTTCCTATACAGGGAGGACATTTTCAGGAGCACGCTCGTCCTTGGCCCCTCCTTCCCGCCTAAAAAAAATAACACAAATACCACTGTTGTTAGAAATGTAAGATGTTGCCTTCCATATAACGTCATTCGAGCCTACCAGAACATACTTAAATATTGTACACTGGAACACACATTCACTGGAATTCAGGACTAATGAATAAAGCGAGAAACGCACCACATTTTGGTTAAAAAAGTACATAAAAGTACTTTCAAAATCCTACATATAGATAGATATTCCTATTAAATATAGAAAGTTTATTATAGCTAAATAAATTACATAGCAGTATGATCCGGATCAATATATAGATCTGAAAAACTAAATTGCCATTTGCATAAATTATATAATTTTTATATATAGCCAGAAAATCTGGACAGCGCTTTATCATCATTTAGAATTGAGGAACGAAGGGCAATTTTTTAAACAAATATTACTTTTAAAATTGATTTCTAAATTGAAATCGAAAATCTGGAAGTCTAACAGAACTACAGAGTAAACATTGAACGAATAAATTGACAAAAGGAATTTACATATTCGAAAATAATTTAGATAAAGCAATTACCCATTATTATACAGGGTGATCAAAAAAGTGTCCCCCCCCCTTCCCAGAAATAGTTACATAAATAATTTTGGGAACACCTTTTCGGATCACCCTATTATTAATACTAATTTGAATTATATTAGAAAAGCTTTAAGTTTTTATTCAGCTTTTGTTTTAATTTTGAGAGAGAGAGAGAGACTTTTGTAAGGAGTTTAGTTAAGAACTTAGTTTGTTAAAGCGGTTTAGATGTTAAATGATATCTAAAGCGAAGTTCTTCTAATTGTAACATATTCATTTATATTAAACAATTGGGTGAGTTATTTAACCTCCTCCGTAACCGCAAAGGTCATGTGACAAAGAGAACCTACAGTTTTTCGCGGGATCCGAACCACAGGTTGCTTCATCATCCAAACGCAGATACCGTTGTCCAGTCAACTATTCAACAAACCTAACATTGTTTAATCTCACTGTCTCTACCGGGAAGCGGTGTTGCGACATGACCACGACGTATCTTGAAAGATGATTTTGAAAAAGATCAAAGTTGACAACACAAATCAGAGCAGATATCAGATTTATATTTTTATGCTAATTGGTTACGGATCTAAAACTTCCGAACCGTAATGGACCTCTACTATACAGAAGGTTGGTAAAAGTTAGTGGACACCACGATGATTGTCCACGAGAACAAATGTCAACACTCATCAATAGAATGCCAGAACGTGTGTCACCTTTACATAATACAAAGGGGAAAGGAACATGATTCTAAATACAGGGTGTTCGGAAAGTCACTGTGCACTTATATAATTAATGTTTTTTTATATTTTTATATTTATATTTTTTATATTATTTTTTATTATTTTATTTTTTTTTTTAGTTTTCAACACCTTTTATAAGTTCTGATGGTCCCATCCATAACCTCTATCATATATGCAATGTTATACTATTGTATGCTATTAAATAAATATAAGTGCACAGTGACTTTCCGAACACCCTTTATAATGATTCAATAAATCTGTTATATTTATTGACTTTTATTATGAAATCGAAAACTATTAAAAAAAAAAAAAAAAAAAAAAAACACCCGGAGGTGTCTATTTACTTTGTCAACTCTCTGCAAATATTTTTTTACGTAGTTGTTCTTATAAAATTTATATAAATAGTCTTGTCATTTTCTTTCGATGACAGTGAAGAAGGATATTTTCGTGATCGAAACCTTTGCTGTGTTGCATTATTGTTATTGTTTTGAAACCCTTCTGATTTTATTTTTTTTAATGCAGGAAGGAGGAGGGGCCAAGGGCAAACACCGCGCAAAAACGGCACCTCATAGAAAGAAAAGAAGCGAGCCAAAATACAAATATTCTTAATTTTTTTTTTTAAATTTTGTAAAGATTGTATAGTGTGTAAGATGCGTGCATGTGTAGTGAAGAAGAAGTGTGTGTTTGAGATCATGCTGGACTGCTCACAGGGTAGATGAAACACGGGAAAAAAAATCAGCTAAAGGGGACAGTGACCGGAGAAACGGGAGTTCCAGCACTCCTTGTCTTCTGCCTAACGTCCCCCCCTCCCCACCCCTAGGAGTAATTCCCCGGTCGATTGGTGTCTACAATCTCCCTCTTACTCTTAGCGATTTATGCTCAATAATTAATATTTAATTTTATTTCTAAATGTATTTTAACAATGAAATAAATTGAAACTTCCGTGTTTTATATTTGCATAACCAATATACATACTCGCATAATCTGAAATTTAGCTCATTTTAATATTTTCTTTCCCCGCTCCTCTCTCTCTCTCTCTCTCTCTCTCTCTCTCTCTCTCTCTCTCTCTCTCTCTCTTTCTCTCTTCCAGATATATATATATATATATATTCCAATTAATGTGGCCCATTGCGCGGACATGAAAGAAAAGGCAAGGGAAAAAATATCAAATGGAGTAGAAGAATGAGGTATGAGGCCTGAATCCCTGGACCTACTAACCCCCTAAGTAAGCCCTAGAAATAGGACAGGAGATGGGAGCAACGAAACGAAAACTTCCGCAGGATGGGTAAAGAACCCATTAACTCACCTACTGCTTTGATGTTATACTAAAATAAGAAATGCCGACGAGGAAAAACGAACGGTTATAACAACGTAGTTATAAATATAGCGAGACATAGCGACATTTATTCCTCTATCGCCGTATCGTTCATTAGTTTTACCTATCTCCTTTCTCATCAAGCTTAGACAGCTGTAAAACTAAACGTAAACTACAAAAAGGTACTCTCCAGGGATTGAAGAAATGTCTTCTTTGTCCTTTCAATGTACCATCCACTTACCAAGTGCACTTTATAAATACTTTACATTTAGAGTACATTTAGACCTTTTTGTATTCAGTTTTAAAGTGAATGCAACATATAGATTTTTAGTGTGTACATGCTACGCGCAAACCACCGGTCTGCGCGATCGATCGATCGCGCTGCACAATCAATGGATCCATCGTTCGCGCACATATCGATCGATCGCTGCGCAGACGATGTAGAAAATTAAATTGCGCGATCGATGGATAAACATATCGCTGTGATTTGAACACTTCTCAATACTGACACTTTGACATACTCATTTCAATTGTTTGGTTAGGTTACGTTAGGTTAAGTTATCCATTTCAATAACATTTCATTATCGGTCAACTAAATATACAATCCACAAATTACAGTAGCTCATATTGCATATTCGTCTTGACTTTTTACACTTTCAGCATCAATGGTATGGTTTTATTCGTATATGTTTCTCTATTGTATCCATCGCTCGCGCAAGTTAATTTTGTCCATCGTCTGCGTAACGATCGATTGATGTGTGCACGAACGATGGATCCATCGATTGTGCAGCGCGATCGATCGTTTGCGCGTAACATATACATATAAACTGTGAGTTATATAGTGATCACTTTCCTCAATTAGTAAATACCTCTTCAATCATCTCCTGTCCCAACTGTATATGGTGTATATATAAACCCCGACTTTTGAACTCTTAGAGTGCCCTTAACACATTGTGAGGGTAAGAATATAAACCTAATGGATACTCTGTAAATGGAGAATAGAAAGGCGAAGTCGAATCAACAAATGACGTCAGAATGAATTGGTGTATCCGAGAAGGCCTCATAACCAACACGAAATTCAACAAAACTAACCATAATATTTGAATGGAAGAAGACTTGTAATAAATAAATATAAAAATAGAAAAAATATGGTTAAGAACATTCAAATAAATTATATTGTAAGACATTATAAGAAATGTAATGTTAAAAGTTCAATCATTATAATTGTTAATAATAATGACGTCATTAAGAGCCTATTTCGTGAAAGGAAGGCAGTTAAGAGGTAATTAGTATTTGGTTTTTATGGAGTAAAGACCTTCTATTAATGCTTAACTGTAAAATTATACTGAGCCTGTGACTTTATTAGTACTATAAATAAACATATAAAATTTGCATTCTGAAATTTTTAAGAATGAATTCGTTGCCAACTGCTACACAGGTAAAGATGCATTATTTTTGAAAATTACAACGCGAATACACACACACACACACACACACACACACTTATGTTTATGCTGGTTTCCCCTTATAACATCCATACATTTGCCTGCCAGAATCAGTGAATATTTTCCTGACTACTTTTTAAGAATAAGAAAAGATATTTGAAATCCTTGGAATTGGAGAAAAACGAGAACACCATTCCCGGAAATACCCAGAAAACGGGCAAAAGAACAAAATTTAAAAGTAGAATTCTTTAAACGTGGCGAAAAATAATGCTAGAAACTGTTATTTGCTTCATTTAAACACTAAAACAAACATAATATAAACATAATAGCCTCAAAACAAATTTATACTTCTTTATCATAAGACAATCCTGCTGGGGGGCTGAACATAGAGGGGTAATTTAGTAAATTAAAAAGCGAAAATGAGATCTTATCTTATCTTATCTTCTTTTTGTATTATGTACTATGCAGCAAAATACTGCAATTAATTTACATCAAGAACATTGCAAATTGCAATAAGAAAGTGGGAATTTGAATGAAATACTAGTCATTATCTCGAGTGTAGGGGGAGGGGGTTAACACGTCAAATGTCTCTGCACGTGCAAGCGTTATGCGTTTCCTAAGTTGTTTAAATGTATGACAGATTGTGTTAACTATTACCCTTCGTAATGTAGTGTCTAGCGCAGTGGTTCTTAACCGGGGGGGGCGCGCCCCCCTAGAAACAGGAATTTCTCTAATTGTATTTGTTATTCTCTTAACGAGAGCATGGGCTAATATTGAGAAGTTATTGAGAATGTTATTTTGATTGAAGGGGGGCGTGGAGGGAAGGACCAATTCCTAGAGGGGGCATGGTAGTAAAAAGGTTAAGAACCACTGGTCTAGCGTCCTCACCTTTTATCAATAATTAATCAATCTTTGTTCTTTTCAAAAGGCCAACCTCTGTTGTTCGTTACGTCAAATTAAATGCATTTTTAAGTGATCTTTCCAAGATTTAATAACATTCTGAATGTTTCAAAAGAAAAACCTTGGATTTATTCATTATTTCCTGTTTCATGTTCCATTTTGTTGGGATTTATGTCAACTCGACGTCAGACCTAACCTATTACGTAAACTCGCCCATGCGTTTATGAGTTTTATTGCGACACACACACACACACACACACACACACACACGTGCGCATTTTCGCATAAGCGAGGTGCCGTCTTTTTTAAATCCATATATCTATGAAACTAATAAAATAGACCTAATTTAACTTAATCTAATCTTAGTGCCATCAAAGTGTTTCCGGCGCATTTGACGCTTGAAAGGTAGTTTCTGTTAAGTTATTAAATAGGGAGGTACTCACGAATCTAGCGTAACCTAACCTAACCTAATCAAGACCAGCATATTTTTTTTCAGACAATAAACGTGTTTAGATTTTTCTATGTAAATGTTTAATTAATATGTGGGTGTGTATTTCATTGGAAATATTTTTTATTTGGAAAATTTAAACTGAATTTTATATATATATATATATACACACACTATATTATATATATATATATATATATATATATATATATATATATATATATATATATATATATATATATATATATATTCAGATAGATGGTGAGGGAAGCTATATTTTTGGGGGCCTCTTTGCGAGTGACCCGTTGCCCACGTCGGGTTAACATCATAAAAAAGAAAAACTATCGTGTCTGTCATTTACCATTACTTATTCGGACTATAGTGGAATTAATTTTCCTGGAAGAGTTCCTTGCCATGCACGGTCTGTGTGTATCATATATATATATATATATATATATATATATATATATATATATATATATATATATATATATATGGGATGAATTTCACAATTAAACACGTGAAATGAATGAATGCTGCAAACCCACAAGGAAACAGAAAAACGATTCCAAGGCCTTTCGTGTATTCAGAGCTACACCTCGTCAGCGAATCCTGACGAGGTGTAGCTATGCCTCGAACCAAGCAGAAGAAAGGGTGAGTGTTTCAAGCCGGAGTGTACGCTACCCAAGATGAAGTATTCCGAGACTGTTACCATCCGGGGTGCTTTTCCTGTCGAGGAACAGGATCCCTACATATTCTACCCAAAAGGACAACGATGAACACGAAATAGCACCTCCAAACCCTTCGATTACAACGAAGGATTTGGAAGGGTTTTCTATCGAAAAGGGTTTTCTGGAGGGTTTTCAACGAAGGATTTTCTATCTGGTACCAACATTACAACTCCAGTTGCCAGGAAATTTCTTCTTCCAGAATGATGACGCGCCTTGTCACCAAACAGAAGTGGTTGGATGTTAGATGATCATAACATCACTCCTCCAGTGAGTTGGCATGGAATCTCTGGGGGATTATGGGTCAGGCGATACAAAAAAGGCAGGCAGCCACGAAATCGGAATGAATGGTATTAAACCTACAGACAACTTGGCAGACCTCAACCATCGAGCGTTTGGTCCGGTCCATACTAGAAAAGATTTGTGCAGTGCTTACAAACAAAGGTCGTCACTGCAAGAATTGAAAAATGCGAAAAAACTAGGAATAAAGGAGAGGTACCACACATCATGTATTGTTATTTTTGTTCATAAATCTTAGAATAATAAGTATATAGTATGTTTTAGTCTTTGGGTGTTTGTTACATCTTCGCAGAACCAAAAGAACGGCTGTTTCAAAACTTTTTATATATATATATATATATATATATATATATATATATATAATATATATATATATATATATATATATATATATTTGTCCATTTTTTCAATTCTATTTAACAGTAAACAATTATAACACCAAATATTTTCGTCTGCATGATGAGCAAAACAGTCACGAAAGACAAAAAACAAAAGAGTTACGAATACAAATAATAAAAGTACAGTAATTACTTTAATGTTTAAATAAAAAAATAATAAAAGTCTCTGTTAAAATCGCGAAATTTGAGTCAGACTAAACAGAAAACGAAATTGTGTACTACTTCCTATATTCTCTCTAAATATTCCCGTTTTCTATACCAAAGGGAGACTGCTCTGATCAAAGTAAATAATTCTATAAAACGAATATTTCAACGTTAAAACATTCTAAATGACGATTTAAATTAATTAAAAGTGAATTCTGTACCATTTCTGCAGTGATATGAGCATCAAATTCAAAATCAAAGGAATTTCGAAAACCTCTTAAGCGTTATCGACGAGTTATATCGTCGATCAGTGCGTATAAAAATGGAAGAGTGGCGCTTAACAGGTTGAAAAACACATTGTTTCTATTGATTATATATATATATATATATATATATATATATATATATATAATATATATATGCAGTAAAATCACAGAATAACACGTGATCTTATTAATAAGCAAACAACTACAGGGAAAAGGAAAAAGAAACACGAAATCCGAGCGCTTTCGTGATATATTCACATCTTCAGGGACATGATGTGAATATATCACGATAGCGCTCGGATTTCGTGTTTCTTTTTCCTTTTCCCTGTGGTTGTTTGCTTATATATATATATATATGGCTTTTCCATTCTATGGGCACCAACGAGGTTAGGTTAGGTCAGGTTAGGTTATGATAAGTTAGGCTATGTTAAGCTAGGTTAAGTTAGGTTAGGTTAGGGTTAGGTTAGGCTATGTTAAGCTAGGTTAAGTTAGGTTAGGTTAGTTTAGGATAGATATGACCAATAATAATGATAATGCTATGTAAAAAATCGCAAAATTTTTGAAGAAACAAATATTTTTTTTTTTTATTTATGTTCAAAGCTGTTAAATTAAATAAATTAAATTTCTCCTGTTCAAAATGTACTGATTATTATTAATAAAAAGTTAAAATAAGTTTAAAAAATATTAATTTCTCTCATTTCAATGGTGTCCAGAGAACGGAAAAGGTTTATATATATATATATATTTGCATTGGAAAGCATAGTTCCTACGTTTCCAGACTTTTGACTCACTCTGTATATATATAAATTATATATACGTTACCTGTTCAAATGAATCTCTTTTGTTGAGAGATGCATAATGAAGCGATTATTTTTCACTCTACGTGAAACTAAGCATTTCAAATGTTTTTTAATCGTATGTTGATATAATGGACTATTTATCACATTTTTAAACAACGCTGTTTCTAAAGAAAACTTAAATTTAGCATGGTTTGTCCAAGAAGAGAACGGGAAAAAATCTGGTTTGTTAGTTGCACCGTCGTATTCGTATTTTTAGCGTTATATCATATCATTGTTGTCTCGAGAGGTTTCATGGTGTGTGAAACTTAATATTTACCATAAAACCTACCGATAAAGGGCTATACCAACTTCATTTCTGGGATCAAGTAAAGATAAGCACCCCCAGCCTTCTTTAATTAGCCTTATAAGGCTAACTAACGAAAATATCACGACCAAACCTAACCAATCGTCAAGGGCGTACAGTTGACTTAACGATTGGTTAGGTTAGGTCGTGATATTTTCGTTAGTTAGCCTTATAAGGCTAATTAAAGAAGACTGGGGGTGCTTATCTTTACTTGATCCCATTTCTGATATACCTTTGACTTATAAGCAGAAGTTTACAGATTAGCCTCGTACCTCTATATTTATGCAAAATTTCTCATACTTTTGTGAAATCTAGAAAAGTGAGTTTATCAGTATATGTATGTTACCGGCAAAGTATGAAATGAATATTGTATTACATTTAGGTTAGGTTAATTGAATGCCAGGTTAGATCAACTGTATGTCTTTGACGACTGGTTAGGTTAAGTCGTGATATTTTCGTTAGTTTTGAAAGTAAACGAAAATATTATGACTTAACCTAACCAATCGTCAAGGGCGTACAGCTGACCTAACCGGGCATTCATTTAACCTTCATTAACATTCATTCATTAACCTTCATTAACCTTCATTAACATCCATTTCATATTTTGCCTAAAAACCATTCGGCAATGTATAGAATGTATTGAAATCAGAAGATGGAGCTAAAATTTTGAAGAAAATTAAAGGTTCAGAAAAATATTGACACATGTCATAATATAATTAGTGAAGCGATGTATACTACAATATTTAATATGCTATGATAATTTTAATATTATTTACGATATTTCAATGTCCTGTATAATAATTTCAATATTATTCACGATGTTTAATTGTTAAGCATTATTTTAATAATTTTTTTCTAATTTTGTTTGTTGTAACTAGGGTTGCCAGACGTCCCACATTCTGCGGGACAGTCCCGCATTTGATCCAAAAATCAAGCATTGTTTTAATAAGATTTTTCCTATTTTTTGTTGTAACCATTGAAGAAATCTAGTTCCAATTTGAAAAAAATTTGGTCTTGAAAAAACCTCAGAAATTTTTTTTTGTCTCGCATGGGCATTTGAAAAATCTGGCAACCCTACCTTAACCTAACCAATCGTTAAGGGCGTACAGTTGACCTAACCGGGCATTCAATAATTTTCACGTAGGTTTCGATTAATTTTAAGCAACTTTTACCAAAAATTTGTGTTAGTTATAGTTACGCTTGCGCGAACATGGCGGGCACATACGTAGTTCTACACACAGAGCTATGGCGTGGTAAATTTTAAAGTTACTTAGGGTTACCCTTAATACGTAAGGACCTAAAGAATTCTTAATAACCAGAACTTGGTTAATGATAATTCCCCCATCCCGTATATATATTAGAAAAAAAGGGGGATCACCTGAAGATCCGTCACCCTAGCCTTTTTTAGTTAGCTTTATAAGTCTAACTAACGAAAATATCACGACGTAACCTAACCAATCGTCAAGGGTACAGTTAACCTAACGATTGGTTAGGTTAAGCCGTGATATTTTCGTTAGTTATTCTTATAAAGCTAACTAAAAAATGCTGGGGTGACGGATCTTCAGGTGATCCAAAAAGGGTTAAAAATGCTTAAACACTGTAACTGATCACGGATCACAAAACATGCGAGCAATAAAATGCTTTCTAGTAAATTAGAAACGGTTGAAGGAATTCAAAATGAAGACAAAAGCTAAGTCTTATATTATAGACCAACAATGAATTTCAAACTCTTTTAAAAAATTAATTGTTGGAAGTTACAGACGTTAAATAAAGAAAAATATGTAAAATAGAAAATAGTGTTTCAACACAAAATATAAACTTAATAAAATCCACAAACATTTTAAAATTCAACCATTAAAACGGCTTTAGAGAGCTTTCAGTTCTTTTTAAAAGAGAAAATAATTTTAACAATGGCGAAATATCTATTATTAAAACGTTAAAAATAAACAGAAATTAACGTCAAATATAATGAAATGGCGCCCTTTTTAAGGATGCACTTGTAAAGTCAACTTTATAGAAAAATAATCTTAAACAGAATATAAACAATGCCATCTGAACTGACTTCTTATAATGAGCTATTTTTCTTTAGAAATTTTATTACGAAATTTTTTCTCGCAACCGTACAAGCAGTCAAAGGAAACTCTATCGCTAATTTAAAATTTGAATTCTTATAAAGACTTAACAATTTTAATTTTATTAATTACTGTAATTTAAAATCTTTGTAAATCGAGAGTAATTATAAGTTAGGAATGTACCAAATGATTGTTGGATATGAAATGGTTGGACAAAATAATGGAAACAGTCTCATTTTCAATGTTGTATTTTCTGATATTATCAATGGCATTATATACTTTACTAAGTTGATAATGTGAATGCATATAGTACTAAGAGCATTTTCTATTTTAATACCTTTATACTGGTATTGGATCACCTGAAGATCCGTCACCCCAGCCTTTTTTAGTTAGCTTTATAAGGCTAACTAACGAAAATATTACGACCTAACCTAACCAATCGTCAAGGGCGCACAGTTGACCTAACGATTGGTTAGGTTAAATCGTGATATTTTCGTTAGTTAGCCTTATAAAGCTAACTAAAAAAAGGCTGGGGGTGACGAATCTTCGGGTGATCCCTGGGGTTTCCTCTTGTTGCAGAATAAATAAAAAAATGGCAGTTGGAAAATCTCCCTGACTGTGAAAGGGGCGTAAAAGAATCCAATTTGGTTGGTGTCTCAATATTAAAAGTTGCATGATTGTTCCTGTAACTGAAGGAATAGTCCTACCTTCCCAAGGTTATGAATACATGGAAAGAAATGAGGAAAAACTACACCGCATAATCACAGTAGTGTTCCCATTATTCTCTTCAACTCCAACTTCATTCGAGCTTTTGTACTGGTTGGTGTTATGAGGGGCTTTACTACAGTACCCTTAACGTCGTTTTGACTAGTACTGATCTTTGACGACTATTGTTAAGTTCTGAACAAAGTTTTGATACAGCGGTCTTTGGGTCATGCTTCACAATTCGTAATAAGGTTTTTCTATTACAGTCTGTCAGTGTTGCTTTGCAACCATACTACTGATTATTTGATGTAGTTTATTTTCCATTTCCTTCCATGTATTCATAACCTTGAAGAGTGTTGCTCGCAATACAGGAGAAATTACGCGACTTTAATACTGAGACCACCAACCCAATGGGCTCCTATTATCATGGCACTTTCACAGTCAGTAACATCTTTTTCAAGTGCCATATTTTTATTTATTCTACAAGAACAGAAAAAAAAATTGAGAACATCTATTTTAATATGGTGATACTGTTATAGAGGATTGACAAAAATAAATGGACATCTTTGGTTTTTCCATAGTTTTTATTTGATAATGAAAGTCAGTCAATAATAATAGATTTATTGAATCAATATATTTAGAATCGTGTCGCTTTCCCCTTTCCCTTATGTAAAACTGAAGCACGTTCTGGCATTCCATTGATGAACTTTGCCATTTGTTTCGTGACGACGATCATCGTGGTGTCTATTTACTTTTGTCAACCGTCTTTATAGGCATTCACGTATCAACTTAATAAAATGTACAAAACCATTAATAAATACCAGAAAATACACGACTAAAAATGAGCGAATCGTACTCATATATAAGTTGGTCCTGCGTTCTTCATTATTCATAATCTAATGAATAACAAATGTTTCAAATGTTATTTTATTTAAAAAAATGTCTTTAATATCATAAATGAATGGAATCGTGTTGATTTTTACGATAGTTCATTGTAATATATAATAAATATTATTTTAATAATTCCAAGAAGAATATATATACACGTACCCTTCAACCTTTCAAATGTTCCGCGCGATGATTCCTCATTTCACGAAGGTCAAGCTTGTCGCCCCTCCTCTCGAGTTGGCCTGGTGAAGTTGTGAGTTGGTTTCTTGTACTCTCCACCTCACATACAGGACCGCCGAGAGCTGCCACGGGGAAAGATTGGTATATGGGTCCCCCTGTTTACTCAGTATTTTATTATGAATGTTTTTTGTGTACATAACAAGCAAACTGATTATATATCCAAGTCACTATTCAAAACATACAGTATGAATAAACAATTCAGAAGAAAATGACCATTTTATTTTTCGAATCAATTATATTAATTCTATCACCATACAATTTACAAATGCAGTACCAGTCCATGCAGGCAAGACAATTGTTTACTGCAAGATTTTCATAATTAGAAGTGTACGTTCTTTGCCTTCTCTCTAGCAAAGTGGTAAATGATTCTGATAAAATTTAAAGTACGGGCTAACTGGCTTTCAATTACAATGGTTCCCAGATCTGTCAGTCGGTCTTGGGCATTGGTGGACCGCAGATAATATTTTATCTGTTTCAGTTTGACTATGATAATTTCTATAAGATGTATGTTCATTAATTATATTTCCTCTCTGTTATTTAATAACAGAGAGAAAATCCCCCTCTTTCCGGGCCCCGTAGAGGTCCAGGCCCAGGGAACTTTTCCACGGTATCCCCACCCTCTCGGTGGGCCTGCTCACATAGCCAGGTATGCCCGGCTTATCGGGGATTGTTCTGAGTCAGGCGTCTAATTATCTTTTGAAGATGCCCACTGCAACACCACTCGTGTTCCTTAGGTCTTTGGGCAGCTGATTAAACAGTTTTGGTCCTCTCACAACAAAACTATTTTCTTTCACGGTTTAAAATGTTCCCTGTCTCGCCTTTAATTTGGGAACACGACACAGTCTTCCTTTTCTACTTTCCACTGTTGTTTGGGGAGTTACAGGGTTCAGAGTAAGATAGGAATTAGTTTCTCCATTATTTTTCCAAGTGTAAATAATGGTGTATCTCTCTCTTCTCCTTTCCAGTGAATATAGGTTTAGTTTGCTTAACCTTTCCCAGTAATTTAGTTCTTTGAACCCCTTGATCTTGCCTGTGAAGCTTCTCTGAATCCCTTCTAGCTGTCTAATGTCATTTTTATATGGGCATGTTAGGACCGAGCAGTATTCCAATTATTCCAATTTGGGTATGTCAGTAGAGGAAACATAATATTCCTGTCCCTTCTTTTAAAGGTTCTCAGTATGTGTCCAGTTATTCTCTTTGCTCTGTTTACTGCTATCTTATTTTGTGTTTCAAATTTCGCATCTCATCAGTCATTACAACCCCTAAATCTTTTGCTCTAGAATTTCTCTGAATTTCCTGTTCATTTGGGGTATATATTCAATGGATTTTAGATCTTCTCTTTTTCCATACCGTAACAGCTGAAATTTTTCAGTGTTAAACTTCATATTGTTGTTTTCCGTCCACTTGTAGATTCTGTTCATGTCTGTTTGTAGAGATCCTATATCTTCTGGGTTTCTTATTTTTCTAGTGATCGTTGTGTCATCGGCAAAGGATGTTACTTGCTGTCTCTGGTAACGTCTTCATCTATGTCAGTTAGCATGATTATGAAGAGTAGTGGAGCTAATACTGTTCCTTGTGGTACTGAGCTGAGGACCTCAGATTCTGATGAAGATACTCCTTGTACTGTAACGACTTGCCGCCGCTCACTAAGGAAATTATATATCCATTTCCCTACTTTTCCCGTTATTCCCATTTATTTCAGTTTAGTATTATGATTCCATGGTCACACTTGTCAAACGCTTTGGCAAAGTCTGTGTATATTAAATAATAGTTTTCATTACTTTCAAGCGCATTAATAATGTTGTTGTAGTGTTCAATTAGTTGTGATAGGCATGATCTGCCTGACCGAAACCCATGTTGGTTATCATTGAATTTTTTTCTGAGTTTCCAAAAAGTCAGATTTTCTGTCTAACTATTCTTTCAAATATTTTAGTGAGATGAGATGTAAGCGATATTGGCCTATAGTTTTTGGCCTCGGATCGATCTCCTCCTTTATATATTGGGACTATGTTCGCGCTCTTTCATGATGCCCGGTGTTTCTCCCGTGTCTAGTGATCGTCTCCAAATCCAATGTAGGGGCTCAGCGATTACATTCTTGGAGTTTTTTATCAGTGTGGCATTCCATTTATCCGGTCCTGCCGCTGAGTGTGCTTTCAGTTTCCCTATGGCTTGTGTAATATCATCTGTCGTAAAGTCGAAGTCCGTTAAACTTTCCCCTTGTAGTTCTTCTTCAAAGAACGCGTTTCTATCGCATATCAGTTTGTCAGTTTTTGGGATACTGAAAGATGATTCTTAATATTTCAACTACTTCTGTTAGATCATCAGATAAAGCACTGTTCTCATTTTTCAAAGGTCCGATAGTCGCATGGTTTTTCGACTTCCTTTTTGCAAAATTATAGAAGTACTCTGAGTTAACCTTTATCGCTTCTATAGCGTCGTCTTCTTCTTTTTCTGTATGCTTCTCAATTAGTTCCCGTATGACGCCATCGATACTCTGCAGTTTATCATTTAATATTTTCCTGATGTTGTCATCTTTACAGTTACTTAATTTTGCAGTCACTCTTTTTCTCTTTCGGAACAATGACCTCTTTTGTATCTTGAACCTGCTTCTCTCGTTTTTGTTGTATTTTTGGGACATGTCTTTCCACAATTTCCAGCGTCTTCTCCTCTAAAGTCGTTAGCATCTCTTCCGTTGTCTTGGCCTCGAAAATGGTTTTCCAATCTATTATTTCCATGCTGGATGCAACATCTTCCCAGTTTATAGCTTTGGAGTGAAAATAAAAAATTTCGAATTTGCTTCTTTCTGTTGTTCGTGTTCTTTCCTTTCCTGTTGCTTTTATATTGGTTGTTATTTCAATAATGTTGTGGTCCGATATTATAGTTGAGATATTTCTACATTATCAATTAGGTTGCTGTTGTTTGTGAATACCAAATCTAGGCAGTTGTTTTTTCTTGTTTTCTGTTATTTCTTGCGTTAACATAAATTCATCAGCTAGAGCTAGTAGCATTTTTACCTGCTCCTGGTCTTCCCGTGTGCTCCCCTTGTCCTGGTGTATACATATTGTTTCCTATCCTTTTATATTTCATGAATGGGAAATTAAAATCACCACAGAGAAAAATATTTGGGGTTGGAGAGTGTAGATCTTTTACCCAGTTTCTTACCTCTGTAATGGAATCTGAAAATTTTGAGGTTGGCGTGTTTGGGGGTCTGTACATTACAATTAGTACCATATTTAATTTTCAAATTTTGCTGCTACACATTATACGTAACTGTTTGAGGTAGTTATAGTAATTTCTGCCATATGCCTTTTGCGTGTGTAAATAGCACATCCTCCTTTACGTCTCACTGTTCTGTCGGCTTGGAGTGTGTTATATTTGTCAATTTGTATTTCTTTTTTGTCAGCACAGAACTCACAGTTTTCACAGTTCGCCTGGCAGTCCATTAGATGAATTTCCTTGAGGCATGCAAAGTCTGCTCCGGCTTCTTGCATGAGTTCTTTCAGGTATAAAACTTTGTCCGGGTAATGATTTAAGGCCCTGAATGTTGGCTAGGATTATTTTTATTTTTCTCTATCGTTTTCGCATACAGGTGGTTCCGATTCGTTTTCCAATGGTGGTGTCTGTTTCGTTGCCTTCTGGTCCTCCGAGAATTTACTTCTTTTTATCTTTGTCGGTACCTGTTGTCCCGATAACATAACGCATGAAGTGTCTTTGTGCGTGCCTTCTGTACGGCTCTCGGATTCCTATATTTGTCAGCTGACTTTGTATTTTCGGGATAGTATTTAGCAGCTGAATTGTATTGGCTATGTCTAAAAAATTAGTATCCTTCTTTGATGTTCGTTTTTCCTGTTCACCCGTTGCGTTCCTTTGAGGGTGGTGGTAACGGCATTTTTGTCTGTATTTGCACCTCCCATATCTTGCATAGGTGTCGCAGACCGTAAGATGTGGAACTTGCATTTCTTTTCAAATGTGCAATATCCACTTCTGTAATGTGTGTTACATAATGTGGGATGTGCATAGATGCATTGCCCAGCCCGATATCTGCAGTTCCCTTTTGCATAGTATTTACATACGGTATTTTCTACGCTTCTACCTCTTGTGATCTTATTATTTTCAATGTTCTTAATTTTGGTATTATCATTATTTTTCTTTGGCTGTTTATTTCCTACGTTTTTAGTTATTAGCTTTTTATCATTTCGCTCGTTGGGCAGTTTTACTACCTCGCAACTTTTACTTATCTCTTTTCTTTCATTTATGTTTTCATTCCGTATTATATTGTTTATATTGTTATTCGTTATTTCCTCCTCTCTTTCATCCACTCGAATTTTCATTGGGACATTTCTGGACTCTTGTTTCCCCATTATTTCCTCCTTTTTCGTAACACTCGAATTTGTTTTCTCCATTTCTTTAAATACCGCAAAGGAGTTTACAGTCTGCGTACATGCGTCACACAGAAATTTGATTCCCACGATCTGTTTCGCGTTCGAGACAAGATATATTTTTCCATCATCCCAATTCATGCAGATAAAGTCGTGCAGTTTTTGACAGAAATCGCATCTTATTGCTGCATTTTCAGTTGTTCCCAGATTACACAAATTGCAGATTAAGTGAGAATTTGGACCCATGGTCATGCTATTCATTAATTAGCGTAAAAAGAAATACACACAAATTATTTATTTATTTATATTTTTCCTTTCGTTCTCTTTTCTTTCCTTTCGATGACCACGAGAGGTTTCTGACCTTTGCGTTTTATGACCTTTTTCCTGCCTTGTTTCAAAATTTCTCGAATGACAACCGTATTGCGGTTTAAATAATATATACAGTACGTTAAACTGGTGATAATTTATATAAACTGTATTCCACTTTCTTAAATTTAATGAATTTCACTATAATTTATATGCACCGATTCACTGCTACTTTATACACTTTCGGGGATAAACAGAATAAACCGCCGAGTAGTTTATTCTCTTCTTATTTGGGTATTAATACAGAGAGAGACACAACACGTCACGTTATACACCTTTATGAAGAATATCGAGTATCTTTGACGTCATTATGATAAAAAGACTCTATGTGCCAGTTTAAAAAAAAATTAAAATATAGCAGGTGTTACAAAAAAATAGAATAAATTCATTATGTTTATTGAGTACTGCCAAAATATTAAACATTCAATTGAATTATACATTCAGTTAAAATTGCTGCTGCCTTTGGGACAACAAAGATGATTCCAAAAGATATTAACCTAGTTACTAAATGCTAAAACACTGTTATAAATTTAGTCAAAGCAGACCTTATAAAAAATAAAATAGAACAAAGCATAGTTTATATCATACCCTGTAAAGATTGCGAAATGAACTATATGGGAGAGACTACTAACCTAGACAAGGGCTTATACCAACATAACTCAGAACAGGTAATGAAAACAGCTGGATTTTAAAACATACTAAAAAAAATTAACTAGAATATAGACTTTCCAAACACTGTTATACATTAGCTGAAATCATTAATATTGATAGAAGACGTAAGTCCTTTGTCATTCGTAATTCAGAAAACTACTGTTCCAACGTAGGTTTCTGTGACTTGGATGAATTCGTTATCCTCCGATTTGCTTCAAATCTCAAGAATAATTTTAAAAATTTCAAACAAAGAGGAGGGATAATCTTCACTTCTAAATTTGTATCTTGTGAGTTGTGTGCTCTTTTGACTGCGATCTTGTCTTGAATAGATTTCCATCGCCACCTCTTTCTACTTTTAATAATTTTTAACTTATTTTTAACAATTTTTTTAACCTTTATAGGTTGAAAGTTAGTCCTTTGATTGATTTTATCTTCTTTGTGGGTTTTAATTGACTATATATATATATATATATATATATATATATATATATATATATATATATATATATATATATATATATATATATACACATACACAGTATACACTCACAGTGTTGCCAAAAGTAAATAGACACCATAATGATTATTCTCAAGAACAAATAGCAAAGCTCATCACTGGAATGCCAGAACGTGTGTCAATTTTACATAATGGCAGGGACCTAGCCAAGGTGGGGGCGACGGAGGCGGTCTCCCCTCCCTTGGAGTGTCGCCATGGAGAGAGAGAAGCTAACTGTAGATAATGCGTCCGAAATATTGGATAAATTTGCGAGAAAAAAGGCGAGACGTCTCAATTTGTTACTGGAATAAAATGGACGGTGGGCGGTAATGTGATTTTGTAGTGTACCTATATGTAAATTGCGTATTTACTAAAGTATTCGATTTTGATTTAGTAAAGTAATTGCGTATTTTATAAAGTACATATTTTTTTGTCAAGTGGCCCCTAAATTATTTTTCCATGCGATTATCCTGTTGAAAATTTTATATATGTTAAACAGATGCGCGTTTCTTCTGTCTCAACTGAGCTAGCTGTTTCCGCATCCATTTGACTTGCCTTATACGTGAGAGTTTCATTTGGATCTCTTCTAATGATTTCGTTATTCATAGATATGTTATTCTGTCAAACGTGTATACACTAAATAATTGGGATCAAGTAAAGATAAGCACTCCCAGCCTTCTTTAATTAGCCTTATAAGGCTAACTAACGAAAATATCACGACCTAACCTAACCAATCGTCAAGGGCGTACAGTTGACTTAACGATTGGTTAGGTTAGGTCGTGATATTTTCGTTAGTTAACCTTATAAGGCTAATTAAAGAAGGCTGGGGGTGCTTATCTTTACTTGATCCAATAATTGTATGCATGAAATCAATAAATGTGTGATTAAAATAGTTAGTTTTTATGTTAATATGAAAATTAGATCATAATATAGCTTAGATTGCACCAATGTGACTGTCCTATCCAAACTTTTGTTGGAAAGGGTACATATTTCATATGGATGGCTGTATGGTGGTTGTTCAAAAATGGCAGTTGCACTGACATTTTCAGACAATTTTTACACAAAATAAGCTTAAAATGCGCTGGCTTAAGGGGCTCCGCCCGGACCCCGCTAAGAGAGCTTCCAGCTGTCCCCCAGAACCCCTAACTCTATAAGCTCGCCCGATTCAACACGGAACCTGACGAACGTAGCTCAAGTTCGCCCCCCCTCCTCTTGGAACATTCCTGGCTACGTCCCTGCATAATGGAAAGGGCAAAGCAACACCATTCTAAATATATTAATTCAATTAAGCTGTTATTAATTACTGGCTTTTATTATCAAATAAGATCTATGGAAAAAAAAAAATATATATATATCTATTTACTTTTGTCAACCTCCTGCATAATGTAGCTATGTGATCAATAAAAAAAAATGTCTATTCAGATACTTGATTTACTTCTGTGAGATTGCAAAAGAGTGAAAGCCAAAATTCTACAAACAAACTAAACCAAAACATATATCAAACGACCAAAAACCACTCAATCAATCAATCATTGTGTCAGTCAATCAATAAAGGAAATGATTGACTAAAACAGGGAAGGGAAATTCTATTGAAGAATGATACCTCGGGACGGATGTCTAAAACTGAGCACTCAAAAAGTGGAGTACGTTCGATTAACGTGGATTCGAAGAAGAGGAAGAGACGCAGTCAGAGATACAGGAAAGATCGATAAATAGATAGAGAGAGAGAGAGAGAGAGAGAGAGAGAGAGAGAGAGAGAAAGAGAGAGAAAGAGAGAGAGTATATAATAAAATCATATTATTTTCTCTGTGTAGGATTTTTTCCGGATTCCACAATAAACTGTCGATCTGAGGCCTGTATGACGAAATTATACAGGGTGTTCAAAAAGAAACGCAACCCATTGGAGAATGCATATATCATTGTAACCCAGCTATTTTCTTTCTGTTTCGGGTCCCGTTCCTTTTTGAACACCCTGTATCATTATTTTTAGGTGTATTGCATGAAACATTACTTTTTTTTTTAATAAAAAGAACAGTAATTATGTATACTTAGTCCACAATAAATAAAATTAGATGAAACACTAGATAAATTCTGAGAAGCTGAGATTAGTTAAGATGTTTGGAGAAACTTTACTATAAATTCCTAGTGATAATGAGTTAATAAATTATGTTAATAATACCTATAATGAAGCCGGGTAAGTATGTACACTTAACACTCGTAAATTAATAGGAACTAAGGAAGTATTTCTTTAATGATTTGAGAATTATATTTTATGATACAAACTGTCTAATATTTATGGATATTGTATTCCATACATCCACTCCTTTGAAGGAGAATGCATTTATTGCAAATTCCATTCCTTCTTCTTGGTTTGTATAGAAAGTCTCTGGGGAGTCTTGATGACGTTTTGATGCGAGATAATTGTTCTTTCGATGACGAGGTACAGAAACTTTTTATAACTTTATACATGTTGATAACAACATTGAATTTGGATAAGTCGTTTAGTTTTAGAATATTTATCGTTTTAAATATTGACGAATATAAATTGTCTGTGATTATTTTCTGAGTGTGTTTGCAAATATTTCATAGACGACTTACAAAGGAAGTATATTAGTAAAAATTGAGTATTATACCATTAATTTTCGAAAATATACAACCGCCATTTTTTAGGCTTAATTTACTAACTAAGTTTATATGTGATTACATATCAAACTATATAACAATAAATGTTAAAATATAATTTAAGTTGATGACGTTTTATGGCGGGTAATTTAGTTCTCTCTTCAAAAGCTAGATGGCAGAAGAGGAAGAAGGAAAAAAGTGAACGCAAAAAGGGCGAGTTTCAGATTTTGTTAAAAAACCTTTGATTTTATTTATTAATCATTTGAGAGTATATTACTGATTGGAAAATAGTTTAGTTAAATTACAGATATAACGAGCTAAGAATATGATCTTATCTCTTATCTACTTCAACCCTAAATAGGGGGTTCCGAATTCCGGTTTTACACTTTCTGATTTCGTATCCTGGCTTGGAAAGTTTTTAAATTTGCACTTTCAATCTCATCTTCCAAATCTAGATTATTTCAGCTCGTTTATTGCAATATCTTTTGCAGGCTCTTCTGATTTTATTAACTTTCCAGAATGATGTACAACGAGGGGATGTACACTGTTGCTTGGTGTTTGTCCAGTGAAACCCCTGGACTGAATCCTGGACAATGAAGCTGTAATTTTCCGCAAAATCACCAATGACCACCACTACCTTCAGATTTACTTCTCGTTCCATCAGGAATACAACTTGCTGCTTTGCAATAAAGTCATGCCTTCGCAGTGGTTTCAGACATTCATTCAGGGTATCGGCAGAGTCTTCACTCTTCAGTCTTCTTTAGTAAGGTTTCCAAGGCCGTGCAGTCGATTGAAACCTATACCTTATATAAAACTTCTTCGACTGAGAGGTCGTCGGAGATGCCTATAATGTCCTTCTTCAACTTTGGCATTTTCCCAGAAAATTGGCAGTCATCTTCACCGCTTTCTCTGAGTCCTCATTCTTTCACTTGACTGCAGTGTTCGCAACCTTCTTCCAACTTAGTGTTTTTAGAGAGGTTGCATTATCCCAAGAGGCAGTCTGGAACGGGTTGCATGACGGCTTCATCGAGCGATGACTGTACGTAATGTGTCAGTTCTGCCATCAAGTGGTCCGACCACCTTCTCGGACTCCAGAATGGTAGATATTTTGGATTCCTCTACCATCAACTTGACAGTTTCGTGGATAGTGCACACTCACGCACTGAGTTGACCACCCCCTTCAACCAACACAAAATTATTTGGTCGAAATCAGGGACTTTTTTGAAGCCAATTTTCACTTGATTTTCATTTTTGAACTATTTGTGTTTTGCACCAAGATGCAAAAGATCAAACCTTTTCAGTAGTTCTAACATTTCCCGGTACTTTCATTCTTCCAGTGATAATTGATGTTCCTGTTCTAGTTCCTCTAGTTTTAGTCTTTTCCGTATGCTCCCTTCGCTCTTGTTCAGCTTTCCTCTGGATAGCCTACCTTTTATGACCCAGTTTGCATGAATAGGAGACTCACGATTGACGTCCCGATCTCCGAGACGTTAGCTTTCAATTCCTCAGTGAAGATCTCTTCCTCACAACCAGAGAAGACGGATTCTTCACAACAGAGACACTCGTTGTTGCTGCTGGATGAGTATTTTTCGAAATGATTTGACAACATAATAACCTTCCTTTTGTACTGCATGCAAAATTTCTTCTCAGGAAAAGGTTTACCTTGTTGCTCCACTGTAAAATCATAGCCAGGAAGGTGTCTTGAGGAGTGTGGGTTCTTGATTCACCTACATGGGTTCCGAATGGGTCGCAGCGCCTCCTTTGGTAATTGGTATAGTTGCGAAGGTATTTCCGCCTTTGTCCATCATACACATTGGCAACCATGCGCCTTTATTAGCACATAAAATGTCGTATCGCTTCTTATTTCACACTTTCAAGCTACACCAAATGTATAATGAGCAGTCGTTTTCTGGAACTTGGTATCCTAACCAGTACTTAATAATTAATTTGCGTTTGATATCAATTTCCTAATTACAAGCGTTATATTTGAATATTTCTTTACTTGCAACCAAAAAGACAATGTATTAAGGAAAGAATTTGGGCTCCACAAAACAATTTCTTACATAATTTTACATATATATATATATATATATATATATATATATATATATATTCAGTAGCATTCAGACCTCGAAAAAGTAAAAAGTTAAAAAAAGGTTGCGTTATGTCCCCCTCCTGCGTGTTGATCTTTTTTGAAATTTGTAAATTTTTTTTTATTCTTTTTGGCGAATTCTTTTTCGTATTTTCATCTTTTACGTTTCCGGGATCTGAAGTGGGTAATTTGACTGCCGAAAGTGCTTATACCCTATTTCCTTAATTATTATATATATATATACACTACCGTAAGGGGAGAACCCCATTTATCATTTTCCAACATCCCACTTAAGGATTTTGTTTCTTACATGATTTTAGTAAGTAACAAGACGAAAAAGGTCGGATATATCAATTTGGTAATAAACTGAAAGGAAAACTACGTACGTCAGTGAAATTTATTTTTAAGCGTAAGAGAATGTAGAAACCTGGATTAAGTTCTGGATTTGCTCTCAGCTGCTGGCTACTTGAGTCGGGCCGGCCACTCATCATATTAATGCACGGGCTCAAGTGGCTCATAGGGCACTATCACCCCGACGTCGTGGGAAAAGTGAGTTTCTAGGCTATTGCCTTATATATATATATATATATATATATATATATATATATATATATATATATATATATATATATATAATGTACGTCAGTAAGTGTAATGCGCAATTTGAAAACCTTTTAAATTTACTTGTTTAGTTTCAAAATACTGAATTCTTTTATGTGAATGGTTTTAATGCCTTCCTTTGACAATGCTTTTTAGTCATTTCCTTTTCAGTCACGTTTTGAACATGTTTTCAACATGTTCTTTTGTTTCTTCACGCATTTCATTTTTCACCAAAACAACGAATTTCACGCGACGTTGTCTTCCGTTTAAAACAATTTAGTTTTGTTTAGTGTAAATGCTGAAGTTTAGTGTGAAGTTTAAAGGTGTGTGTTATTACAATAGATAGATAGGTAGATAAGTAGATAAATAGATAGGTGAATATATAGATAGATATATTTGTTAATATAAGTGTTATTATTAATTAAATATATTAATTATATTCAGTTATAATTACTTTTAAATCTATAATTAATTACCTTTATTATTAAGATTCAGATCAAACGTTGGAATTTTTTTTTTTTTTTTAGAAATATACAGGGTGTCCATTAATTATTTTTACAGACTCAAATGAAATTGAATTGAATTTGTAAAGATAGTTTATAGACATTCCCGTATTTACATGAAATATTCGGGGATCAGAGCAAGATGGGTCTCTATGAATAATTCCATTTTTCTTTTTACGTTGGCTACCTCACTCGTCATACCTATTCCCCGCAGACTTCTACCTACGGATAACCGCAGAATATTTACTGTCAAATCATCCGCATACTGAAGAAGATTTAAAGAAAGACATCGTTATGGCGCGATCCTGGGGTGCTCTACAGGGCTAAGGTGCACAACCGGACCTTAAACTAAAACCTTGGAACTACCCTGGTTCTACCACCAGCCTTTAAGGCTCCCAACAAATAGAAGAACACCTTATCCGTGAGGACCCAAGCGCAGGAGTGACGAGCCCTCCAAAAGGAATGAATGAAGAAAATAGGGAGAGCAGCTTGCCTGGCAGGACGTTTACCAAACTTCCAGCGTTAAACCTCCATATAAAAAGAGTAACGAAACGAGGTAGTTAGGATTTATTAAGATGAAGTAATAATAGACTGATAAAAATTAATAAAATGATAATCACATATTTCAAATTATAAAAACAGGACTAATCTTCTAAAGGTGGTCCCAATTTGAGATATATATATATATAACATATATATATACACACACATTTCAACTGCAAAGAACACGCAGTATAATTAACGTAAAGAACGACGCTTGTATAGGAGAACATCCTGCGCAAGATGAGGAGGGAGAACGAACAAATGAAAAAATGAGGTAACCACCCGGGAATCGAACCCGAGATCTTCCGATTGCCGGTCAGATATGATAACCACTACACCATGGTTCTCACTCGATCAGAAGTCGTAATTCTCCTACATACGCGCAGAAACCAATGCCCCGAGGGGGGCACCTCCCGCATGCCGCACCTATATATACACATTTCAACTGCAAAGAACACGCAGTATAATTAACGTAAATAACGACGCTTGTATAGGAGAACATTCCGCGCAAGATGAGGAGGGAGAACGAACAAATGAAAAAATGAGGTAACCACCCGGGAATCGAACCCGGGATCTTCCGATTGCCGGTCTGCGCATTGGTTTCTGCGCGTATGTAGGAGAATTACGACTTCTGATCGAGTGAGGACCATGGTGTAGTGGTTATCATATCTGACCGGCAATCGGAAGATCCCGGGTTCGATTCCCGGGTGGTTACCTCATTTTTTCATTTGTTTCGTTCTTTCGCTCTCGTCTTGCGCGGAATATTCTCCTATACAAAGCGTCGTTCTTTACGTTATATATATATATATATATATATATATATATATATATATATATACACACACACACACACACACAAAACCTCTTTTTGACCTCTGAATGGGATGAGGCAAAAGGATAAATCTACAGTTAGCAAGTTTATGAACTGGAAAGTAATAAATAAATTAATATAAAATGTAATATAATTTAATGGATTAAAGGTAAATAATAGGAAGTAGCTTAAAATTATAACAAGTTAATTAATAATAAATAATAAGTGACAAAAAGTAATAAAAAATTAATTAATTAATTAATATATTAATATTCCATTTATTATTTAATTAATAAATGGAATGTTACAATAATAAAAAAAAAATAAACCTAAATTGGTCATTAATTAATTCTGATATAAAAGATACAAAATAAATTTGGTTTAATAATAATAATTATTAAATTATTACAAAATTATACAATTTTTCTAAAAATTATTACAGAATTTATATTGGTACACAACATCCACACTTTCTTCACAAATGTGGTGTAGAAAGTGATAGATAATACCACAGTTTTAAGCAACAAAATACTTTTGGGTATTAATGTTTGCAATTTTAATAATACTGAAAGGGTTAGATAGTGCCACCTCTTACTAGCGTTGCACAATTTGCTTTTAGGCACTAATTATTTAACACACATGAGGTCTTAAAACACTAATAATTTAAGCGCTAATGGTTTAATCACTAATGAACTGAGCACTAGTGTTTTAAGCAAATGAGTAGCGAGCATTACGATAGTACATAAGACGACAACTGATAATAGATTTGCGTTAGGCACTAATTGTTTAGGAGCAACAATAGAGGTAACTCAGCACAGATAAGCTCACTTCATAGTTTTCGCTTCACGTACATACACTGATAATTATGGAAGGGTGGAGCCAAGCAGATCTTTTTTTAGTCAGATAAAGTACTGTAGTCGTTCAGTTACTAGGAAAGTCTGGCTCAACCTTTGGAGATGTGTCAATCCTCTTTTAGTGGTCCTAGTTATTTCTAAGTGCCAATAGTCTAGCTTGCCTTAGAAGAACATAAAAATAAAAACTTTGAACCCTTTCTTAAAAAGGCTCTTCTCGAAAAAAAAAAATGAATGAACATAATCCAAATACAAATATTGAATTAATCTTTTCACCTACAGTATATGATAATTCACCAATATGATAATTCACCTATATGATAATTCACCTATATAATAATAATAATAATAATAACAAAATAAATAATATTTACATTTTACCTTAATTCAAATTCGTAAGCTCGCTTTGAATCCCTTCTTTGCTTCAGCCGTGATTCATGGAAGAGAAGTGCAAAAGGGTGGCCAAGATTCCTTTTAGGACATTTTTAAATTCGGAAATGAATCTCTACTGTAGGTTTGATAGTGTCAACTGCTCTGTTATTCTCTGAAGATGTTTCTAGCAGCAATTTTTTAAATTTTTTCACTATGATGAAGATCATTCGTGAGAAGCAAAAAAAAAAAAAAAAGAAATTATTAATATATTATTAAGTGTACTCGAACTTGTGTTGAGAATATTCTTCGACGTGTCCAAATATTCTTCAGTATTGAAAACATGTTTCGACATAACCAAACATTCCCTACCATTGGAAACATGTTCTAACGCGTCAAAACATTCATTCCGTGTTGAAAACATGTTTGATTTGTTCAAATATTCTTCAGTGTTGTAAACATGTTTCGAGATATTCAAGCATTCCTCATTGTTGAAAACATGTTCCAACGTGTCAAAACATTCCTTACCGTTGGAAACATGCTCCAACGTGTCCAAATATTTCTCAGCTTTAAAAACATGCTTCTACATGTACAAACATTCCATACCTTTAATTAGGGTGACCGGTTGTACTACAGTACATTTGGCAGTGCAGTCCTGCTTTTTGTGAGTTTGTCCTGCGAAAAAATGGAGTATTGCAATATCCTGCTTTTTTGCTCTGTGTCCTGCAATGTACTGCAATTTTGCAAACTTTTACAGAGATATTACATTTATGATACATATTTTTATAAAAAACATAAAATTATATATTATACTGTATATTATATACCCTTTTCAGACATTTTTTGAATACTGTACAGTGTATATATATATATATATTATATATATATATATATATATATATATATATATACGTACAGGGTGTTCATGAAGTCACGCATCATAGGAACATAAGCAATAGGGTGGAGCGAAAATGGCCATTTTTTTCAACTTTTTCTTAAAAACCAAATGGGTAGTGTGGAAAATGTGCCAAATGGTCTTAAATGAAGGCATGCAAAGTTTGAAACCATTTGGACAAGTCTTTTAGGTGCCTCCAGGGCATAGAATTTATGTTTTTTGGGGAAAAAAATTAGGTGATTTCAATATTTTTTCATTTTTTAAGAAACCCATCCCTTCTTTGCGGTAGCTTGTATTAGGTTCATTATAAGTCCAATCATCAAATAAAATTTACAGAATGAACAATTTTAATTATCTTGAGGTGCCCCCCAGGCGTTCAAAGAACCATTATTTTCCATACAGCTCTTTGTTTATTCTGACTTATATAGTATATAAGGTCAGAATAACCCAGAACTCACCACGAGGAGGTGGTTGTATATCGAGTTCCACCCGTGCCCAGCCCAACCACCCAACCTAGCAAGGCACTTCTAATCAGTTATCAACATTGCTAATAAGATGTCAACGAGTTCTACTATTATATCTTATAACGAGTACTGAGACTTGGTGTCAAATTTAGGTATTAGTTTCCTTGAGGCGAGTCTGGCCCTTATGAATCCATCTCTAGATTTCACTCCACAAACAGAAGATGATGCCTCAGTTACCAATTTAATTACTCTTTCCACTGCTTGTGTGTGGCAGGGATACTTCTTGATTTCAAGCTTGCTTCGTTCAGTTAATTGTTTTTCTATCATATTTCACTGTCTGTTAGGCTCATTGTCAAAGGAGGTTCAGTTACTTCAGTTCTTTGCCAATTGATCATCTCGGTGTGATTATTGCAGTCAAAATTCAGTTCGGGAATTTTAAAGTGACGAATTTCGCTTTTCTTTTCCTCCCTCGCTTTCTTGATTCTTCGCCATCCAAGCTCTCGTACATAAATGCAAAAAACTTCACTTTTTTACGTGAAGGTCAAAATATGAGAATAAAAACCCACTCTAATAGACAGAGTTTATTTCCACGACAGTTTCGACGCCCACTGGCCAGTGGGCGTCGAAACTGTCGTGGAAATAAACTCTGTCTATTAGAGTGGGTTTTTATTCTCATCTCTCGTACATATTCCCGTTCATCTTGCAGCATTGATAGAAGGATGTTTTCAGGATGAGCGAAATATGCGTTTCTTTGAATAAATGGACGAATTATATTCAGTTTCTTTTTTGAGTTTTTGATAGTTGTATGGTTTTGCAAACATTCCTAGCGCTATAGACGACAGATGAATTTGATTTTATCTGAAACCACATCGGTGCGTACACTTTCATTATGAATTCAACAATGGCAATTAGATTCTCTGTTGGATCTTCTGTTGATATATATATAAACGGAGTATTCGATTTGCTGTTGTTAACCATCGAGAGTGGGACATCTTTCCTGGATTACGGGGAGGCAAATCTTCAGGAACATGTCCTGTCGAAACAGCTTTATGAATATTATATAGATATTTTTGGTCAGAACTTAATACTTCTGAATCAACTGACTGTATCTCTGAATCAATTGGTAAGAATTCTTTGAAAGGGAGCTTGTGACAGTCTTGAAGTTGTTTGCCAATTACACCTGTAAAGCCGCGCGGACCCGTTGTTCTTCCATCCAGTTGTTGAATTAAATGACGCAATGGGAGCTCATTCGCATGTAATTGGCAAACAAACCATTGTAAAGGTTTTCCAAGTTTTCCTTCAAGTAATGGGCAAAAACCGCCCTTGGTGCCTGTGTTGACGGCTGTTCCATCGCATCCAACTACGGTAATATTTTCAGTCGATATTTTTTTCTCGTCTTGGAACATCAAAATACCTGTAGCTATGTTGCGTGCTTATCCTGTTGTTGGTAAGAAATGGCCAAGAAATTTTGATTCAGGTTCGGCTATAACAGCGATATGTTCTTCAAGAACATTTTTGCAATAAAATTTGCGACCTTTCTTTTCCGATATAATTGTTGTATCTTTGCGACCATCGAAATAAATACTTTCGATGGCGGTTTCACTTTCTGTTGCTGCCTCTTTTTGTACTATTTCTCTTTTGAGTTTTCTCTCCCGTCGTATTTTGCTGCGATCTATGAATTTTGATGAATTTTCATCAGAAATGATGCCAATATCTTGCAAGACGGAGGTTGATATCAAGGCAGCTGCGCGGTCAAACACTCTTGTTCTATCGCACGCCAGAGCTAAGGCAGGTAAAACCGATTTCTGTTCCGTAAGTTTCTGCTCCTTTTTCTGCCTTTTTTGGGGAGGAATATAATTATCATCACATTCATCAGAGGACGTCACAGTACTTGAGACCGACGTTTCTTCTGATACATCAACTGCCTCTGATGTACCTTCTGCTAGGCTTCTCAGGCTGCGGGATTTTCTAATTGCCGTTTTTTGTAGCCTTCGTGTTGTTTCAATATCTGCTACTCCGCTGAACATTTTTCGCTCTGTTCGTTGATCCATCAAGAAATCCCGTTCTAAAACAGGGACTTTGGAAGCCTTCGTACAAGAGCATCTTTCAAAACACTCGCACTTGCATGCAGCAATGTCAAATAATTTCTTACCTTCATTTTTTTTTTTTATTTTCTCTTTATAACTTTCATTTTCCCGCCGCCCCTTGAATCCTTTTAATATCGTTCGATACTTCTTGTGGTGTACTTTTAACATATCCAAAATACGTTTCTCTGATAGCACTGGGATAGATGCTTTGGAGTAAATATCGATTATTTTCTTTGTAAGATTCTTCGCAATGACGTCTACAGAAGAATCTTTATTTGACGTTTGCTTTAGTCGATACCTTTCCCAGAGAAAACACTTCATCACGTCTTCATAAGTTGGAAGTTGACTCTCATTTAAGTCGTTACCACTGCCGAAAATGGGGCACAAGTTTGCTTGCCTCGTACGCGAGGTAGATGGTCTACTTGAGTCCTGCATCTTGAAAGAACAACGAATAGCACCGTCTTCTGTCACTCCCAGGCTAAAACTGGCCTGTCAGGCTGTGAGTCAGTGAGAGAGTGAGAGTGGTGATGTTGATGTATCTATCTATATCTGATGTATCTATCACTACGGCTAAGTAACTACTGAAATATATTAACTTGTACAAATTCTTGAATATATATATTAAATGACACCTGAAAATGAACTCCGATTGCAATGATGTTTTACAGTGATTATTTTTACACCAAATGACACCTTTTCCCGACTACCCAAGTTCGATTTTTGAAAAAAGTGTATTTCGCTCCACCCTAAATTAAGCAATGTCTATTTATTTATGTCTCCATCAGACCAAATATTTTGAGGAACATTCAAAGAAACCTGCTTTTTCGTTTACAAACATGTTTTGAGATTGGTGGGAATCATTTCGAACAAATAAATAAAACAAAATAAATGTATTTTCCTATGATGCGCGACTTTATGGACACCCCATATATATATATATATATATATATATATATATGCACACACACCAAAAGCATTAGTGTCTTGCATCTGGAAGGTGTGTTGTGCAGCATTATTTTGGTGGTAAATTATGAAATCATGAATAATTTCTCTTTTCGTTCGGTTTCATTGCCGAAAAAATTGTACACTTATTACCGAACGCTCCCAGTGACTGCAGTGACTGCTGTTTATTGTGTAAATAAGTGCGTGTGTATCCTATAACGTGTATGTATTTATCTTGTAATGAGTAAAGTAGTTTTCTTGAGAAAGCCATGTAGGTTATGTTCAAGACAAACACGTTAGTTTCGTAATATAAAACTTGATTCTTATGTGAAAATTTACAGTAATGAAAAGTAGGGGAAGGTGGAGTACAGTGGCACAAAAAAAAAGAATTATATTAAACAAAATTCCATTTATTGCAGAACTGAGCTATAACTTACACATTTCATAAACAATCAAATGGGGCATCTTGTATCCAACTGGTGGCTAACAGCTTCTTTCCGTTAACCTAAAAATTAGGCTCTAAGTTGTGAATGAAACACGTCCCACTGTGCCCCATATCTGAACATAGTGGGTCAGCAACTGGGGCACAGTGGGAAATAATTAACATATATTAATTAGGTCGAAATTGATATCAAATTGAATGTAAGAGTTTTGTCGTTTTTGTCTTTCCATAGGGCATGGGTTCCCAAATTGTGTTCCGCGGAACACTTCTCACGGTATACAAGTGTTCCGCGGAACACCAATTTGGGAACCTCTGCCATAGGGTGTTGTAGTTGGCAATATCATTTTTATATCTTTTAGCTTCACAAAAACTATGTCAGCTTGTGGGAAGATGAACCGGTTTGTTTTTTGCATTTTACTTAAATACGAAATTTCATAATTACCCTCTTCATCCTTAGATTCTGTATTTGTCGCACATAATACTTAATGCACTCCAACGTAAACAAACCGATATCAGTCTTTCGTCTTCTATTTCTGGGCATGACTTCGGATCTGAAAAAACGTAATGATGTTTTATTGTTAATGTGTGTTACAACATATAACTCTAAATATTCAAATCGTTATTTTAAAACCATAAACATACAATAATGTATATCACAAACGGATCATGTCAAGAATAGCGAACCCAATTTTACCATGTCAAGAATAGCGAACCCAAAAATTCCCTTGTCAAGAATAGCGAACCCAAAAGTTCCCATGTCAAGAATAGCAAACCCAATATAAATATCATGTCTCTATTGAGATTGGTAGTCCTATTATTGTAAAAATACTTATTTATTTATTTGCATTTATAAATTTGTTTATATAATAAATATTAAAATATTACAATTTCTCTTATGTTACAACTAGCCTAAGACCCGCCCTTCGTGCGGGTCGCGGGTAGCAAAAATTAACCAAACTATCACGACTTAACCTAACCAATCGTCAAGGGCGTACAATTAACCTAAAAAAATAAATAAAAACAATAAATTTTTATTTATTTATTTATTTTTATATATTAAGAGAAGAGATTCTTTATACTGTACGGCATTGACGATTGGTTAGTTAAGTCGTGCTAGTTTGGTTAAATAAAAAAAGACTAATATAAAAGCATTTAATAAGTCCTTAACTAATTACTTAAAATTGGGAACATAACCTACCGTCTGAAGTTATGAAAACGTCCTTGAGGACTTCCCATGTCAAGAATAGCGAACCCAATTTTACCATGTCAAGAATAGCGAACCCAAAAATTCCTTGTCAAGAATAGCGAACTCTGCAGGTGTTGGGTTCGCTATTCTTGACATGATCCTCACAAACTACCTGGGCATAGTGGGACACTGTCCCACTGTGCCCCGCATCGAATATTTACAAGAAAATGGCGCATAGGTAAACACGAGACGAATTTCCATTATGTTATTTGTTCAGTTGATGGCACATTCCCTGTATTAATGCAACTATTAACACAAAATTCATTAACTAAATCAACAAGGAAGACATAACACTCCACGTAAGCTCGAAAAAATTTACCTTACCTACCTGAAAATGACGAATACGAAAAATCTTGGCGTCTTCACAAAAGCAATGGTGCGGTCAGCTGAGCAGTAGTTCCTCATCGCGCCACTAGGCGTCTGCTTGCCAGGGCTGCCAACTTTACACTCAAAATTGCACTGTCCCGGTGTGCTCCCATGTCCCACTGTGCCCCACTTTCCCCTACACATTTTAGAAAATAAATTTTAATTTAATTACTTTTTTTATTTTACGATTATTAAAAAATACAACCGTATTATGATTATGTGAAATAAAATGAATTTGTTATTTTAGTTCAATAAAGTTTGTGAATTAAAATTTTTGTTCTGCTTTTTTTATTTCTTGGACGCGGTCAATCTACTTTAATAGACATTATTTCCAACACTTTCTGTAAATTGTACTGTACATATTCACTGTTATATGTTCACTTGTACGAAATACTCCCGTACTTAAAATAAAACCTAAAAATATATAGAGTTCCTTCTTTTTCTGGTCACCCTGTGTAATTTTAAAGTTGTAAGACTGTCCATAAATCAGCTTAAATTTAAAAATATTGCCAGTCTCTATAATTTATATTTATCTTGTATTTTTAGTAAGAGAATGTTTGCATTTCACATCAGATATTCAAAGGAGGGGTTTCCCTACGATATGATGCGCATACCATTTACGAAATTTTGATAAAAGGAACATTTGTAGTGCGTTTTTTTCCTCCACTATTTTTAGTCCTTTATTACTTATAATGTAATATAATATTGGATCGTATTATAATATATTATACTGTATTATTTATTTGTTTATTGTTTATAAGAGCTAAAATTATTTAATCTGATGTTTTAATATAATGTAATGCTTATATAATTTTTTTTTGGGGGGTCACCGTATTTGTTGTGGGCTACCGTCATCTTCTGGATGTGACCTTTTTATCGATCATTTTTTTTAAAGGGTTATATTAAATTAGGTTAGGTTAGTATGAGTTAGGTTAGGTTATTAGAATGTCGATGCAGGTTAGTTTGATGGAGATAATCCGTGATGCAATGAACCAAAAAATTCATAGTCGGTTAAATCAGACTTCGTCCAGGCAAGTCGAAAGTCAAATCTTCATCAATGGAATAAAAAATCAAACCACTTTTTTTGAGCAAAAACAGTCAAATTCGAGACAAATCAAATATGATTAAAGTGAAATCACAGTGAATAAGTCAGAATATATATAAAGAGTAGAGTCAAGTTGGAGAGTCAGTCACAAAGAGTGGAAACTTTTCAATTTAAAATAGTTTCGTAAAAAATGTTTACGAATTTACACTACAATACGACCCTCTATTGCGCAGTGGTCTCCCCTACGATTGAATAAAATCGTCTGACATCAGCCAGAATAACATCAATAAAGCGAATGCTATGCAGCGGAAGGTTAGAATTAAATATGGCACAAGTGCCCCAAAGATGGGGAAAAGTATTACAACATATGGCTTTAGAGCAGCGGTTCCCAAACTGGGGGGCGTTTGAGATTCCTAGGAGGGGCGTGAGGTGGTCAACGATCAACAAATGCCATTCAAATATATATTCCAAAAAATATATATATGGGTAATTTACTTCGTTAGAGTGCACTAACGTTTCTCAGTTCCATATTTTTTGTACATATAAATACTTAATTTTCTCATAAACACATGAGCTTTGATGTTTTTTATTATTAATCCTATAATTATCTGGATTCTAGACGTCCATATGGAACTGATTAAAACTTTCGCCCTTTGGGTATGGGGGGCGCCATGGATACAAGGTTGATCAAAGGGGGGCGCAGTGCCAAAAAGGTTAGGAACCCCTGCTTTAGAGAATCTCATTTGAAAAGGGACTCACACTGGATATGAAGACTGGGATCAGAAAATAATAATAATAATAATAATAATAATAATAATAATAATTTCAGATGTTTAGTCTCCTTCGTAACATCTAAAGTCATGTGGCGGAGGGGACCTACAGCTTTACTTGGGATCCGGGCCATTTACGGGTCGCTACATCATCTGACTGCAGAGTGGGGTCACCCATCTTACTACTGGACAGAAACAACGTCGCTTAATCTCATTGATCTAAAGGGTAGCGGTGTTGCAA
Organism: Bathynomus jamesi; assembly: GCA_023014485.1. Taxonomy (NCBI): domain Eukaryota; kingdom Metazoa; phylum Arthropoda; class Malacostraca; order Isopoda; family Cirolanidae; genus Bathynomus; species Bathynomus jamesi. The sequence goes on along the minus strand of JAJOZX010006036.1, from coordinate 64,802 downwards.
CGAAGTAACCCAAAAGAAAAAAAATATGGCAACTGCTTCAAACGGACTTATAGACTGCCCATTTTGTCGACAAGATCAAAACACCGACACTCTGAAAAACTAATTTAACCTAACTTAATCTTGAGTAACCTATTTTAATCTAACTTAGCCTAGCCTAACCTAACCTAACTTAACTTAACCTATCCTAGCCTAACCTAACTTAACTTAACCTAGCCAAACCTAACCTAATTTAATTTAATCTAACCTAATAATAACTTGTTGATAGAGTGTCAAGTTGATCAGAGGTCGTAAGGGTGCTTCAAACCACAAATGAAAATGAAAACCACTTATCAAATATTGAAATAAAAAGCTCATTGAAACTGAAGCAAAATAAAGTACGATGTCATCCATCAAGTCGCAAATCGCAAAAGTCCTCTACCCGTATGAGTCAACTCAGGCAAGTACTGTTGACTCGAGTCAATATCTTGAGTCAGAGTCAGTCATACAAGAAAACTCACGTGGAGTGGAGTCATGAGTCTAGTTAATGACTCGACCTGATTTACGCAGGATCAAAACCCAGTGACGGCAGGCGGTGCGCAGCAAAACCCAACTGTTCATCCTTCCGCACAATAAAAAAAATTGGTTGGTAGATAAATGGGTGCCCTGGGTAGCCTAGTGGTTAAGACGCTGAGCTGCTGATCGGGAGGTCGTGAGATCGAGTCAGGGCGAGGACTTTGTAATTTCTGACCGCCCGTGGTGGGGACGTGGTTTGGATTCCACATTAAACTGTAGGTCTAAGGTGGAGTGACAAGCTAAACCTTCTCAGAATGAGCAATTCAGGCGGAAGCAAAACCAAGGTAACCAAGGTATATGTGAGATGAATTTCACAATTAAACACGTGAAATAAATAAAAGATGCGCGCCCACAAGTAAAAATGATAAGATTCTAAGGCCTTTAGGATATTTCCTGTTCTGGTGTACTGTTGAATAAACAAAAGCCCTTAGAATCGCTTTTTATTTTCCTCGTGGGTGTGCAGCACCCACGCACTCACAAGATACCCATATATCTCCCATAGAGAGTGGGGGAGATATGGCACTCTCTCTCTCTCTCTCTCTCTCTCTCTATATATATATAATATATAATATATATGAACGCCATCCGTAAATATTTTTAATATTAAATAAGTGTTGTAAAAAAAAATTTCAAAATTGAAATAGTAAAAACACGTTCATAATTTCATAATTACCAACAATTTCAATTTAATTAACTTTATTAATAAGGAAAGTGAACTTAGATTTCTTTTTATTGGTGATAAATGGATAATAATCCTTAAAGAGGCCCGTAAACTAGCGCAGCGGTCAGGTCAGACGAAAGTGTCCGATCGTGCTGATAGCTGGTTTAATATTTAACAGCACCATTGGGAATCGAATGCCCGACCTAAGTTTTGTCACTTCGCTTATAGGGTAAGGGCGTTACTCACTATGCCACAGGGGCGAGTATTTAAGAACTTGGCAAGTAATGGGCATAAACGGGTAGAGAATGATATCAGCCACAGAGGATGTAATAATCCATTAAAATAATGAACATGTGTGAGTCGGTAGTAATTCAATAATTATATATATATATATATATATATATATTATATATATATATATATATATATATATATGTTTGAATCCTCCGTCTATGGCCCTGGGTGGTTCGAATCGACGGGGGTTCTGGTTGGGAGGCAGCAACGGATATTTCTTCTATAACATTCTAATTCTTTTCTCTCGCTATAGGGTCGACAGTTGCTAATTCTTCTCTTTCTATAATACTCTGATACTTTCTCTGATACTAAAATTATCGACTTTTATTTTATAACTTATCGACTAACTAAGTTCTTCTGAAGATAGCCCAACTCGAAGGGGAAAATAAAAAGTTTCTCTTACTGTAGTTTATTTCTAAAAAATTTACAGGTAATGCTCTGAATTTTACAGGGGTAGAGGTTCGACCTCTCTCGACCATGGCTCAGGCCGGAATCTAAAAATTAAGGAGGCAAGGGGCCTCTGCCCCCTCCTCGCAGCGAGGCTGCTAACAAGGGAGTGTCGTAGTAGTGACCAAAGAAGAGTGCAGTAATGAAGTGAAGTTAATTTTACAATTACATGTATCATATAAGTCTAAATGTTGGGGGAATGCAGTTGAAGGTTAATTTCTCCCCCTTTTAAACACATGATCAGATGTTTGAAAGATTCCAAATAAAAATAAAAAAAAATAAAAATAAAAACTAATCGTATTTTTCGCCGTCTACATTTCTGAAGGCGATATCATTTCGTAGTAGTACATAAGTACAGTCTAAGTACATCATTGAGTACGTATTAATTTTGGTTCATTACAATTACGATTACAATTACCAATTAATTCATATTCACTTATTATTGTTTAATTACACTTCCATTTAAAGTACATTACAAGTTATTATTAATTACAGTTTCATTAAAGTACATTACGTTATATTAAATTAAAGTATTACAGTTAATTACAAATTAGTGCCTCAGATTTTTGATTAGAACTTTTTACATTTTTCACTATATTTCCTATTCATTTCATTGGTTTTTATTTCATGATGTATAGAGAATGTTTTTTTATTATTATTTTTAAAGAATTTACCATACACTGAATACGGAAGATGTCCAAATACTAAACACGTGATTCAGTGTTGAAGGTATGGAAAACGTGAAGAGAATTAAGTTACTTTATGACGTCATAGTTATTCACATTATGTCATACATACAATATAAGTCATTATTAGAAAAGATGAATTAGAGGAATACAGTAATGAATAAAGAAGTACAAATCGAAATTCTATCCAAAACTCGCTTAGGCGATTTTGGTTTCTTATGTAAAAATGAACATTCAAACATAAAAACCATACGAACATAAGTACTGCATGAAGACAATGAATCCATATAATGATGATATAGGAATTGTTCATTGTTCATTTTTACGGTTATATATATATAATATAAATATATATATATATATATATATATATATATATATATATATATATATATATATATATATATAATATATAATATATATATTAATTACAGTTCCTAAAGCTAAATTAAAACCCACTCAGGACAATTTAATTAAGAACATTTAGGAGAATTAACGTAATTTATATTTAATGACAGGTAGTAACCAAAGTAGTAACTAGGCTTTACTTTCAGAAATATCAATTAATTTTGTTCCATTTTCTAAAATCGTTTTTTAATTAATGTATATAAAACATTTCCATTCAAATAAGTAAAAAAGGTTCTTTCCTTAACGTTATTAGACGCAAGTGTATTTCTAAGAAATACACGCACGTTTTTTAAATTTTTTTAAAAATACAAAAATGTTATCCATCGATCATGGGTTCCTTCAGGGGGACGAATTAACTATCATGGCAATAAGCATTTGATCATCGTGCCATGACAACTTAAGAGAAATAATTTGCGCCTTGACCTGCAAAAGCAGAAATAAAACCTAATTCATTTATTTTTGTCAGGAAATTAAAGTCCCCACAGATTTATAGTGTTCCGGATATTGTGTTAGAGTAGTTAAGGCATATATTCACAAAATTTTGTACTTTAATAGAATAATGTCAAATTTCTATAGTATAAAATATTAGAAGTATCATTTATTAAAGTGATCATGTTAAATTTTTCTTATATATATATATATATACACAGGGTGTCCAATAAGTCCGATCTCATAGGAAAATTTATTTTAAATTCAATTTACAAAATTAATACATTAGAACTAAGACAAATGTTCGAACTGATGTCTTGTTTTGGGACCTTCTTTTTGTTGCAGGTAGAATAACACGCAATGACAAATATGGAAGTGAGTTACACTCGTGAGGAAACGGTGAAGTTATGGGACACCCTGTATATATATATATTACACACCAAATTAGTGCCTCAGATTTTTTATTAGAATTTTTTACATTTTTCACTATATTTCCTATTCATTTCATTGGTTTTTATTTCATTTATTTTTTTACATAGTTTGTATGGACTAATTTCTTTTGCGAAAAAGCATTCATTTACGTCAAAATAGACATAGATATACCAATCTATACTATAATAAGAGAGCTGTCCGTCCGTCCGTCCGTCCGTCCGTCCGTCACACTTTCAGAAATTGTGAGAAAAAATTGTGAGAAAAAAATTCAGAAATTGTAAAAAAAATTCTGAAATTGTATTACGGGCGGCAATGTGAAGCTCAAGATTTTCATGACTGTGTTCTTTTCTGTAGTTTAGCCTGTCTGTTTGTCTGTTTGTGAAATTTATCCCGGGCAGTAAAAAAAAGGGTGGGTGGGGGTAATGGGGGATGGGTGGGGTAATGGGGAGGGGTGTTGGTAATGGGGAAGGGGGTTAGCCCCAAGTTGCATGAATGGGGGTGAGGAGGTTTTGGGAGATACCAGATTCAGAAATGTTGACACAATGTGAAGCTCAAAATTTTCACGGCTGTGTTCTTTTCTGTAGTTTAGCCTGTCTAACCGTCAGCGAAGCGACGGGAACTGTACTAGTAATAATAATATTACTAATATATTAATATACTAATAATATTATAATCATTCAGGAGTGCCAAAACCTGGCATAGCGCTCAGGCCAAACTAATATCGGCCATTACGTTAACTCCTGGATTATTATTATTACCAGTATCAAAGGGAGTCGAACCCCTGACCTCAGTGTCTTCAGTAGGATTATAGTGAAATGGTGTTATCTAGTAGGGTGTCAGCGTCTTCAGCCATAAGCGAAGTGAAAACACTGAGATTAGGGGTTCGAATTTTGATGATGATGGTAATAATAACTGAAGAATTAGTGCAATGGCACGCATTAGTTGGCCTGAGCCGCTGTGTCAGTTTATGGCTCTCCTGAATGATTATTACCCAGTGAACTACTGATGTTGCCTGATTGAACAAATGCTATACACACACACACACACACACACACACACACACAGATACAGGGTTGACAAAGACATACCTTTGGTTTTTTCCATAGTTTTTGATTTGATAATAAAAGTGAATAAATAATAACAGATTTATTGAATCAATATAGTACTGAGAATGGTGTTGGTTTCCCCTTTCCATTGTGGAAAGCTTGACACACGTTCTGGCATCCCATTGATGAGGTTTGTCATTTGTTTATGAGGACAATCATCGTGGTGTCTAGTTACTTTTGTTAACCCTCTGTACACACACACACACACACACACACACACATATATATATATGTCTGTCTGTCTGTCCCTCTACCCTTATAAGATGTCAGGCTGTAAATTTGAAGGACGCGGGTGGGAGTCCCCTGTTGTACTTGAGGATTTAACAGTTGAGCGATTGAAGTGTTGTGTTGCCTCTTCGTGTCTTTCTCGGCAGGTTCGTGGTTCGGATTTCATGTTAAATTGAAGGTTCCTCAAAGCGGGGCAACAAAAGTGACATTCGTTTGAATGAACAATTTCGATAGAATTATTAACAGGTGGTGGAGAGAAATATATATATACAGTGGAACCTTGCTTAACGAGCATAATTCGTTCCCGAATTGTGCTCGTTATGCAAAATGCTCGTTAAACAAGGCAATTTTTTCCATAGGAATCAATGTAAAATATGATAATGCGTTCCATGCTTAAAAAATACTTAAAATAATATTTATAATGATATTTAAAGGCGTTTTTTAAATTATTATTGCATGAAATGAAAAGATTATTAATAAAAATTAACCCAAAAGAGAATGTAAATAATTAGTAAACGGTGAAATTTATAAATAACTTACGAAGAGAGAAGGTGCTCCTGACGCACGCAAAGGAAATGAAGAGACAGGGGAGGAGGAGAGGGTTATTGAGGGGAAGGAGGAGAATCGTCTTCGTTCAATGCAATAACATTCTCGACGAGCTCACAGTCACTAGCTTTAAATTTTTTAGAGGCACTTTCACTTTCTTTTGGATCCTTTTTCACGAGGAAACTGTCTAGAGTCATTTGTTTTTGTCTACGCTTTAAATTTTGACGAAAATGCGTGATAACATTATCATTAAATAAATTTGTAGATCGCATAGTCACTGCCTTATTAGGATGATGCTTTTCAACGTATGATACAACAGATTCCCAAGATCTCAGCATCTCCCTTATTGCACTGGAGGGTTGTTGTTCTGCTACGGGCGTTCTTCGTCCTCCCCTGACAAATTCTCCCCCACAATTTCTTGCTCGTTAAGCAAAGTGTCGCTCGTTATGCAAGGTAATTTCCCCCATTCTTTTGGCTCGTTATACGAATTTCTCGTTATACGAGGCACTCGTTAAGCAAGGTTCCACTGTATATATATATATATTATATAGTATATATATATATATATATATATATATATATATATATATATATATATATACATAAACCCTGATTTTTGCTTCTGTCCCAATTGTTTATCCTGATGAGGATCAGGCTTGTGCTACACCTTCGCTCTACATTTTAACGTGTAATCTGAACCACGACCCGCCAAAGAAGTCTGAAATTACAAAGTTTGAACCGGCACTGGATCAAACAACCTTCACCTTAGCAGCCAGTCATTATTTTAACTTTTGCGTGTGTGTGTGTGTGTGTGTGTGTGAGAGAGAGAGAGAGAGAGAGAGAGAGAGAGAGAGAGAGAGAGAGAGAGAGAGAGAGAGAGAGACACTAAAACATCTTCCAGGATCAATATAAAGAAAAAGTTTAGAATATTCCCGCCCAGCCCCCAGGGGCGGATCCAGAGCACAATTTTGGGAGGAGGCGGTCACCTTCCAGAACCTGAGATTATAATACATTGGCAGGCAACTGGTGTGACAGAATTGGCAACGGTTATGGCATATTCATTGTTTCTATAAAGAGTGCAGGTAGGTATTTGTTTTTGGTCAAAGAAGTCAATTCCTTAAGATGACAGTAAGCTTCAGTAAAGCCTAAAATTAGCGCAACAACATTTACATTGCTATTTTATTAAGCATCATCATCAGGGCCAATTAAGGGACAATATATATTAAATGGCTCACTTGTGAACATCAGTGTGGCGGCCCTATATGCACTCTTTTGCCCAGTATAGCAGCATACCTCAGTGCATGCATTCCTACTTGGCGGCTTACAAATACCTCTGAAACAATTGCACCTTGCTTGAAAAGTAACCACGAAAGGGGTACACCTACAATTTTATTAAAGTACCAAACGTAACATCAAAATTCTGATCTGCTTATTTTTTATGCCTAAGCCTTGGCCAGGTTTTTGAAAGCTGAAAACAGTGCGGTGGCGAGCGATATCAACGAATTGAATCCACCATTCTAGACGCAGTGTTGCCCGTTCAGAGAGACTGTTCCTTTATATATTATACTTACCAAAATTGTCCAAAGGAAAGCAACAACGATTAGTTTTATAGGGTGCTTCACTCAAATTTTGTATTGTCTCTTCTTTATGGTTCTGATCTTCTTCCTTTCTTTCATTTTCTTTACCTTTAAGGTTTAGAGGCCTTATGGTTTCACCCCCCTCGCCCCCTTCGCACCCCCCCCCACCCGTAAATCCGCCCCTGCCCCCCCGAAAAAAGAGGAGCACCCAAAAACAGTGCTTGAGAAATCTATTAAAATTCGCAACAAAAGACAGAAAATAGAACTGAAAAAGGATAAAAATTAATTTTGGAAATGAACGTTTGGAAGCCAAAATTCGCCACTATCAACTCTTCTTCATTTTTCGGTATTTCAGTTGTAAGGTCAGGGGCAAGTCAGGTGATTAGCACGGGGAAAAAGTATTAAATTTCTTGAAAACCCCTCGTGTTTTTTATTTGGAGGGGGGGGGGGCTAGAATGAGGACGTGGGAAGTTAAATACTTCGCTAGACTAAAGCCTGAATCGCAAATAATTAACGTGGAATCATGGCTCAGGTTCTATTTTTTTAAACCTGAAGTCATTTTAATTCTCTTAATGACCAATCGCGCTGCTTAATTAAAAAAAATACAAAAAACCGAAAGTGGATGAAACAGTGGTAAAAAATATCGTTCAGTAGATTACAGTTTTGAAAAAAAAGGTAGAAAAACTTTATTTTAAAAAAGTTTCAGAATTTATACTTTTTGCTTTTTAACTTTTGGCGTTAATTTGATTTCATTTTTTAAAAATTTAATTTATTTTATGATCGTTTGAACTCGGAATTATACTTTACGTTTTCTGTTAAATGTGTTTTATTTTCGGGATAACTGACTTATTTTTACTATTGAATATATAACTGTCAAAAGGGTCGGCCGGGATCCATTAATTACTAATTTACGAGTCTAATATTTACCTCAACCTCACTTCAAATGCTGGGTTTGGTGCCCGAAAAAGTCTTTATGGGGAAGGGCTCAGTGAATAAAGAATGAAGTGGGCTCTATGAAGTTTGCCTAAAACATCAGAATAGATTACATACCGCAAACGACTCTAAAGCGCGTAATTGCAATTAATTAAAGCAATGAAGATGTAGTTTCATATTAAATTCTGCAAAAATGCTTTGTATAAGAAGTGGAAAGAGGAGAACATTCGCGTTAAACTTTAAACATTGCTATTAATATCAGTAACAATATAACGTGATAATACTAATACTAATACTAATAGGCAAAAATAAGTAATATCAGGAACTTATTTCCCCATCTTGTAGGGGTATACCTCCAGGGTCCCCCTAAACTCGAGAGCACTAATTGGTTAAGGGACCAGCTTAACCCAACCCGATGCAAGCAGCTGGAAGCGAACTCAGAGCCTCATTGCCCAGAGTTCAAGTAACCACTAAGCTACCCGTAGTTCTAAATAATAATAATAATAATAATAATAATAATAATAATAATAATATTATTGTTTATAAGATAAGTAAAAAAATATAGAAGGACAGGTACTGCAATTAAAACAGACAATTTCAAGGACTACAATAGACACCACGATGATTGTCTTCAAGAATAAATGGCGATTGATTATCACGACTGATAATGTCATGTCACGCTTTATACTCGTTGTGTGCCTATACAAAACCTCTCATCCTTTTACAGAAACTTTACCAAATTGCCAGAACGTGAGTCACTTTTACATAATGGAAAAGGGAAAGCAAAGCCATTCTAAATAAATTCATTCGATAAATCTGTTATTATTTATTGACTTTTATTATCAAATCAAAAACTATGGGGGAAAAAACGGTTGTCTATTTACTTTTGTCAACCCTTTGTATAAGTGTAAAATGTACCGCCACCTACACGACTGTAGTTATAGTCTCTTCTCGTCACTTGATCTCAATTCCTGTGATCTATTTTCATGGGAATGTCTAAAGGACAATCTTCAAAGAAATTTTCAGGATGTTGGAGGCCTTAAAAGCAGCAAATGAACTTGAAAACCGCTCTGTATCCATTGAACCTTGAAGGCGTTAAGAAATTAATTCTACTGACCAGATGGGTAATGTCAATTTAGAATTGATATTACGGTTGATTATCACGATTGATTATCACGACTGATAATGTCATGTCACGCTTTATACTTGTTGCGTGCCTATACAAAACCTCTCATCCTTTCACAGAAACTGTATCAAATTAAATGAACATTAATTAATCCTTTGATTTTAACTTTTTTTTAAAGTGTGGCATAATTTTACAACCACACTGTATTTTAGACTTATTTGTTGAAGTATCTGCAATGATGAATGATTTATTGGTTCTGTACGTGTCATCCTTTAAATATATTTAGCGGAAAATAGATTGGCCTGAAGGGCCTATTATTGTCCATCATCTTGAGTATCCTTTGTCGGAACAAGACAGTTGTTTATAAATGTTAGTTTCAAACTTTGACACAATGAATGAATGGTGAAAAACAGAAGTTCTGCAATGTGGTGTTCGCAAATAAATTCATAAGCGTTCCTATAGATTCTTGTGGATCTTCAAAAGGTACGAATGAGTGGTATCGTGGATTGAATCGTCTCGGAGCATCGGTGATGGAAATATTTAGAGGAACGAGAGAAAGATTAAATATCTTGTCGTATGTATAAGGGTGAAAGTTTATTGTGTCTATTGTTTATTGTTTTAATAGTTCACTTATGGATTGTAGTATCAAGATGTTTGAGTGCAACTTCAGCACAAATTGACAATGGATGTAGTCAGTACTTAGTCTGAGATCGCGCATGGTTTTCGTAAATGATAAGGAAATAGTTATCTGTAAAGTAATACTTATCTTTTTACAAGAGTCCAACCTGTTCGTCTGCTGTTTCACCTAGTGCTCATAAAAGAATACGTGACGGGACGCGATGGGTAGGTGTAACATATTAATGCTGGGAGATAATGGAATCTCTGTATTATTGAAAGTTGTGTTGGATGATGGTTAGTTAGATACATTGCTAAATACGATATAAATTTGAGTATATTGTGGTTTGACAGGAAATGAGTTATGGACTGTTGAAAAACTGGATGGAATTTGGTTTAGGAGAAAGGGGTCATTAACATAAGAGGTTGGTGCTAAGACGGATCCTTGAGGAACGCCAGAATTGATTGATGAAAAGTTAGAAAGACCTGACAGGAAATACAAAAGCCAAGGGGTGAGGGGAAGGAAACGTGGAAATGAGGGAACACTTAAAATAAAACCGTCTAAATTTGGAACTTAAAACTTCTTTTTGAGGGCGTGTTCTAGGGGAAGTTTTCTTCTTTTGGGTATCAAAGCTTCTTGCCAGATGATATAATAACTTCTTTTAATGATGTATAACTTCTTTAGAAAGAAGAAATGATCTTCTAAACTTCTTTTTTGAGTGATTTGAGACACTAGAAGATAATAACACTTCTATGTATAGGAAGCTGCGAGAAATCTTTGTTTTCTGTGACTAATGCTAAACTTTGCCAATAATTCTGAAATATCTACTACTATGATATTGTCTATTGTCTATTGCAACGGTTCCCAACCTTTTTAGGTCGACATACCACTTTTTGCCACCATACTTTTCTAAGTCCCACCATTACGGAAGAAATGAAAGTGCACGTACTACCAAATCAAAACCATAGGGAAGAAATTGGGGTGTTCAGTCTTGAATTTTCAGCCTTATCTAAAAAGTTATATTTATGAGGAAGGAAGGAAGGAAGTGAGGAACACGTGTTGCACTTCGTTCTGTATTAACATCTATATTTCATAGAGATAAGAGACACTCCAAGGAAGAAGTGGCTAAGCAACAAAAGTAAAATGCGCCAGAAAATGCAGTTAAAGTTGTACCAGTTTGAAAGTACCGTAACTTTTGAGTTTTTGAAGATATTTCGGAAAAATAATATCCCATAAGTTCAAAAGTTACGGTACTTTCAAATTGGTACAACTTTAACTGCGTTTTCTGGCGTGTTTTACTTTTGTTGCTTAGCCTCTTCTTCCATGGAGTGCCACATATAAGGTGCTGTGAGAAGTGATTTTCACTTATTATACGTGTAAATATCTTGAGTATCCCGTCAAAAGTTAGTACTCAATTTTGAATTAGAAAATAGTCTTACACGAATTAATTAACACATTCAAACCTATATAATTTTCTGGTGACTTCTGGCAAGTAGTGCTATTACATGACCGAAGACCTAAAGTGCCACGTCTAAACGCACGAACAAAAAGAACAAGAGTACACATGTCCAACTAACTTCACAAAAATCGAGTCATTACACTACTATTAATAACCATTTTCACTTCTCTCATGTGATAAATCCATTGAATCTCAGTAGTTTTGCCTAAAAAGCTTCCATGTTTCCAATAACATATTCAGATTAGAATACTTTGAAAATATTAATAACATATCAAATATCTACGTAAATTGTACCGAAAAAATATTGAAAAATATTGTAAAATTGTGTTATTTCTATTCTTTTATTGGAATAAAGACTTTTTTTGTTTGTTTTGTGCTTTTGTCTTATAATAATAATGATATTTATTGATATTTGTACTGAATCACAATCTTCATTTTGGCTTTGCGCGTTAGCGTTAACCCTTTATCGCCGAACTTTTTGCGTTGAGTTGAGTCTAAATGCGTGTATCTGAAACGTTACGTATTCGACGCACAGTGCGGTAAAGGGTTAAGTAATTTGAAAGGTACCTGGACGGCAAATTGGATAGCATGCAACCCGCAATCGGAAAGGTTTTTGCGGGTTATTCGTCCCCAACTAATATTATTTCTGAAAATATTATAAAAGTAATTAGCAATTAGCAAACTGCATATTTATAACCCTCTTTCGTACCGTCTAAAGGAACTCCGCGTACCATTGTTGTTATGCGTATCACGGGTCGGGAATCACTGGTCTATTGTATTGTATTGTCTCTTGTTTGGTGTACTGAATGTATCAGAAATATAGAAGGGTGGCAGCAGAGCAGCCTTGCGAAAACTATCACATATACCGGTCGGGAATAATTATTTTCCAAAGTGTTTCATAATTTTGATGCTAATGACAACTTTGAATGGTTTATTAATGAGAAATGTCATGGAAATAGGCGCGTAATTTGAAGTTTGTATAATACATTTGCGTGGTCTTTGTAGAGTTGTTATAATTATTTGGTTGGTTAGTTTTCATGCTTTGCTGCCTTTTGAAAGCTATTCCTTTGTATATGGTAAGAAATTAATGATGATAATGATAATTATAATGATAATTTTTAATAATAAGCTTTACTGGCAGGATATAAATCCCATAAAAATTAAACCAATTCTGGGAATTAACGCTTTCGGGAAATGATTTACGAGAAAGACGTTCTTTCATGTCCACATTGATGATGTCACTGACGTGCTGACAAAAGAATGAAGAAAACCAAGGCAAAACTGAGTAAAAGTCACGAAGTCGGTCACACCCCCCCATTGTCCAACTGAAGCGCCAGTTCGTTACCTCCCCCTATATTATTATTATACGAGTGTGAGATGATGTCCATGCCTATATATTTTTTATACGTGCTTTATACGTGAAGTAACGATGCATTCTCTTACTCTACATTGTGATATTTTGCAGAGTGTTACCTTTTTATTTTGTAAGATGGCGTTACTGTTTTGAACATTTTTGGTTCATTTTGAATTTTATATATGAAAATGAAGACCTACTTTCTCCTCTGTGACAACTCAGAAGTAAACTTTGACTGAATATTGGTGGTTGTGTAGTAGTTAGCATCGCTGACTACGAATTCATCGGCCAGGGTTCGACCCCCGCGAAAAGCAGGCGGCGCGTGGCTTTTACCCAGTTCATTATCCTTCCATTGGTTGATAGATAAATGGGTACCATAAAAATCCCTCAAACAAGGCTGGCTGCTGTGCTGGCTGCGGAAGAATCGGGCGCAGGTTGATTCCGAACATTTGTTCAAACCCTCCGCCCCTCACCCCCCACCTAAAAAGAAAATCTTCAGCATGCAATGATAAAAGAAAATAACAGCATTTTCTTTTTTCCAAGACGGGGACAACACTTCATAAGGTTCGTGGAAAAGCTATTTGACTGGCTTCGTTTGTTCGTTTATCTCCGTCTTTACATCTTGAGTGTGTGTTTTGCGCCAAGGAAAGACTTGCCTATTTCACAAGTGGGTTCACTCACTTTACTCAGGGAGGTTCTGGTATATACATGTGTGTGTGTGTGTGTGTGTGTGTGTGTGTGTGTGTGTGTGTGTGTGTGTGTGTGTACAGTTTTACTTTACTAAATTTGGAAAGTGCTACGTATGTCTGTTCTGAATTTTGGAGACTTACTGGCTGACGCATTTTCTTAAAAACCGTTGCAATAAAATAAAAAAAAGATAATTGCTACTGGTCAAATATTTATTATTATAATTATAATGTGTTTAGAATATAACTCAGTTAATTTTCAGTGAATAACGAATTCAGAACCAAAATTTGATATGAATAATTTAGAACGGTAGTGGCCCTTATAGGTTAGTTTAGTTTAAGTTAAGTTATAGATTGGTTAGCTCGTGTTATGTTAAGTTAGGTAGATCAAGTTAGGTAATATTTTTATGTCGGTAAAGTAAATATTGCGAGGTCGCGATTTGCTAAAATAAACGAGTGATATACTGTATATGCTTGTCGGGGCGGACAAGAATAAGGGCGTAGCAAATAAATCTGCGGTCCCTTCTATCCATATTTCATTATATATCTCTTGCCACCCACGTCCGTAATTTTAAAAAGAAATTAATAGCAATAGCTTTATTTGCCACCTCTCATTAGTTAGATTTATGAAAGAAATGTACATTCTATTGTGTATATACGTCACTCAAGGTCTGTGTTGTAACTCTTTTAAAATACGATACTTAATTTAAAATGTTCTAAATATGGGCGAAAATTATTATTTTTAATATGTAATTTTATATACAAAGACATTGCTGGCTGGAATCATCCTTTGTTGCGAGCGTCTCCAAAGGTACGTTATTAGCGCTATAAATAAAACCTATTCTTAAATTAAAAGCGATTAGAGGCTATCTTGCGTGTAAATCCTAGATTACGCTCTGTGTACCGAAACTCGCATTAAGACGTGGAGGCTGGCTTTTCGTAAGACTTTACGACTAATCTTCTTGTGGCCAAAAATCGGGTCGCGTGACTCGACCTCATAAAAGATTTCGACGAGGAATGTGGAGTGGAAAGCCAGCAAAAGAGGTCGTATATATTCCTCAGGATTAGCCATTTCGTCTGGCAAATGAGGATCAGAGAGCTGAGTCAAACTGTGCTGCCGATAACGGTGAAAATTTCATTCATAACAAAGCGCAAATGAAACTTGAGGATTGTCCTTAATAACGCCCCCCCCCTTTAACGAGAGTACTTTCAACAAAGTAAAGTCGAGTTTGATAATAATTTAAGGAAAATTTCTCTCCTTGGTCTACGAATTAATGTAAATCACTTGAAAAGCGAAAGAAAGAATTAAATTATAGCTACTTGCGCAATTTTGGAACTAAAAATTAATAAGGCCCGCTGCGGGGCGCAAGCTACACTCGGCAGCTAAGAACGTAACAAAGATTAATGAACGTACGTAAATAAACTTTTAACAGTGTGTACGCAAAGTTCCTAATTTCACATTCATATCTGTGGAACGGGTTTAATTTGTATTTAGTTAAGAACGTAACTGCATTGGGTATTACGCGCAATGAAATATTGGGCAGTTAATTGCTACTTATAAACGAGAGAGAGAGAGAGAGAGAGAGAGAGAGAGAGAGAGAGAGAGAGAGAGAGAGAGAGAGAGAGAGAGAGAGAGAGAGAGAGAGAGAGGATAATTAAAACAATAAAGATTTAAAAATCACCTATAAAACGCTCAAATACGGTAAAAATATGACCTTATTTAAAAGAGGGGCAAAATCTAATCCCATTTTTAAAACGTCAAATAACATTTTACTCATCGAAGGGAGAGAAGTAGAAAAAACTGACTCATCTTTATTCGAAATGAGTTTATTTATGGAACGACTCGGATTGAAATTCGTTCTTAACTACGTTTTTATCGTCATCTATTCAGAAACGATTTCAAATATTTTTCGTTTTTTACCTCGCCCGTATCAGTTATTGACTTCATGGATTCTTACAACCCTTGTTTTTGACTAGTATTTCCTATTTAATTATAAGCTAAAATAATATATAAACTCTGAAAGATAATGAACTCATATAATAGTAAAAATTGATGATAACAATGATATTTTTCATCATATAAAACAGCACTGAAGTTCCCCCTCAGCGTTAATATTTTTTAAATTTCTATTTCTGATATAATGCTAATATAATAATAAATAATAATAATAATAATAATAATAATAATAATTAATAATAACATTTTTATTGGTAAAAATAAATATTAAAATACTACCATTTGCAACCTTATAATAATAATCTTTTAACATAATATATTTATTTATTTCTACCTGCGTAGTCGGGACCTTAAGCTTTAGGCTTTACTGGGCTCTCAGATAAATTATAAGATAAAAGTATTTTATATAAGGTCGTTATGATTTGGTGGTATAAACCACGGGTCACTGCATAATCGGGAGACGCAGAAAACGGTTCTCCATCCAACTACCATCCAGAAATAACGTCGCTTAAATTCGCTGGTCGAGGAGAAGCGGTATTACGACAGTAGTCAAGATGTAACTAGAGTATTAATGTCGTTCTTAAAGAAATTTAAGACACTGTCTTACCACAGATTTTTCAGTCTTGGGTTTTCTTGTCTAGAAAAAATTGGTCAAACATTTATTTTGTAAAAAATAATTTAACGATCTATCAAATTTTATTGTCTATCGTTATGAGTGGTGTACACAATTGGAGAAAAACAATGAATTCTTTATTTGGAGGAACCTGAAGTCAGTAAAGCTATATATTTCTTTCACCCTCCCCACCGCCCCCACCTCTTCCTACAGAACCCCACATATTTTATAAATGGAGTCACGAGAAAGGACTGAAAAATTACATTAAAAAAAATAAAAAGATATGTTCTTTTTATAAAATTGGAAGCAACAAAAAGAAAAATCGATCACGTACTCCTTGTTTACAAAGTATAAGAGACATTTCGAAAACTAATATTTCAAATATTTACATCACATTTACATCATATTGACCGAAATATTTACATCACATTTACATCATATTGACTGAAATATTTACATCACATTTACATCATATTGACCGAAATATTTACATCATATTTGACCATTTATTGAAGTCTCAGAGCAAAAAATCAGCCTGTTCCAATAAATACAACGGAATTTGGACTAACCTTTTACAAAATTGTGGATAATGGATTCTACAGGGTGTTATTAAATTAAGTTTCATAAACAAGTATGAGGTTTAAGATGTTTTATTCTATCATTTAATATACAGATGGGTGACAAAAGTAAATAGATACCTTTAGATTTTTAATAATATTTTACTTGATAATAAGTCGATAAATAATAACAGATTTATTGAATCAGTATATTTAGAATATATATATATATATATATATATATATATATATAATTATATATATATCAGTGGCGGCTGATGGTCAGGCAGAGTGGGGAGGCCAAAAATTGTCTATAATATATGCTATATAAATATGATAGATTACAAAGTGTTAGATGCCCTACTTTCTGTACATCACGATCGTATAGAATTAAAATCCTCTTTCAAAGTTTATAGTGATAAAAACAGAGGAGGCCTGGCCTCCTATGCCTTCTCTGAAAAGCCGCCACTGACATATATATATATATATATATATATATATATTATTTATCTTGGTTTTGCTTCCGCCCGATTTGTTCATTCCGACGAAGGTCAACCTTGTTGCTCTACCTTGGACCTATAGCTTAACGTGGAATCCGAACCACGACCCACCACGTGTGGTCAGAAATTACAAAGTCGTTGCCCGGACTCGGTCTTACGACCTCCTGGTCAGCAGCCCAGCGTCTTAACCACTAGACCACCCAGGGTACCCATTTATCTACCAACCTATTTTTTCTGGAAGGATGAACAACTGGACTTGCTGCTCACCGCCTGCCGTCACCCGGAATCAAACCTAGGACCAGTGGATTCGTAGTCAGCGATGCTAACTACATGCACATATATGCTAACTATATACTCGTATGCTATGCTAAGTTATATGCTAAGTTATAAAAAAACTACGAGGCGTGTATATATATATATATATATATATATATGATCTCTACAAAACCGACATGAACAGAATCTACAAGTGGACGGAAGAAAACAATATGAAGTTTAACACTGAGAAATTTCAGCTGTTACGGTACGGAAAAAGAGAAGATCTAAAATCCATGGAATATTATACCCCAAATGAACAGGAAATTCAGAGAAATTCTAGAGCAAAAGATTTAGGAGTTGTAATGACTGATGATGCGAAATTTGAAACACAAAATAAGATAGCAGTAAACAGAGCAAAGAGAATTACTGGGCAGATACTGAGAACTTTAAACGAAGTGAGAGGAATATAATGATTCCTCTTCTGAAAACACTGATCATACCCAAATTGGACTACTGGTCAGTCCTAGCATGCCCATAAAAAAAAAAGACATTAGACAGCTAGAAGGGATTCAGAGAAGCTTCACAGCCAAGATCAATGGGTGCAAAGAACTAAATTACTGGGAAAGGTTACGCGAATTAAACGTATATTCACTGGAAAGGAGAAGAGAGAGATACACCATTATTTACACTTGGAAAATAATGGAGAAACTAGTCCCTAATCTTACTCTGAACCCTATAACTCCCCAAACAACGGTGGAAAGTAGAAAAGGAAGACTGTGTCGTGTTCCCAAATTAAAGGCTAGAGAGGGAACATCCTTAACCCTGAAAGAAAATAATTTTGTTGTGAGAGGACCAAAACTGTTTAAGCAGTTGCCCAAAGACCTAAGGAACGCGAATGGTGTTGCGGTGGACATCTTCAAAAGAAGATTAGATGCCTGGCTCAGAACAATCCCAATGAGCCGGGCGTACCTGACTATGTGAGGTAGAGAGTACAAGAAACCAACTAACTACTTCACCAGGCCAACTCGAGAGGAGGGGCGACAAGCTTGACCTTCGTGAAATGAGGAATCATCGCATGAAACATTTGAAAAGTTGAAAGGTATATATATATATATATATATATAAAATACAAACCCACATGGAAGAACAAATTAAATTATTCATTCATTTATTTATTAATTCATTTCACGTGTTTAATTGTGAAATCATCCCATGTACTGTATATATATATATATATATATATATATATATATATATATATATATATATATATATACAGTATATGGGATGAATTTCACATTAAACGGGTGAATTTCTTTATTTTGAAATAACCCAACCCACATAAAAAAAAAAGGAACCATCCATTCTGACTACGTTTGAATTTATTCCTCCTCAGGAATACTGAAAATACAGACGAATCTGCCCAGCTTATATACATGCCTTATCAGGAGCCTCTCACCAAGGACCTAATCCCTCGGATTACTGAAGAGTGGTGGAAAATTGTTTTTATACTGATTAAAAATGAGGTTGGAAATACAGTCATCGAGTTTTTATGTTTAAGAACTAACATTAAACTTACTAATATGTTTAATACACGCTGGCTTCAATTATATTTCTTTTAACAGTGTTATTATTTCTATAAAAAGATACCTGAATTATTCCAATCAATTGCATTATTATTATTATCGATTCTAGTTGCTATATATACAGGGTGGGCCGTAAGTTTCCATACATAGGAAAATTTAAACGTTTGTTTTTATTTGGATCAGCAGTTTCCGGATGCTTGGATTGGTCGGCGTGGTCCTGTAGAGTGGCCTCCCAGATCCCCAGATCTCACCCCCCTTTACTTCTATCTTTGGGGGCACTTGAAGGCCATGGTGTATCAGGAAAAGATTCGAGACATAAATCATCTAAAGGAACGTATCACCAACGTCATTACAAGCATAACGTCAACTGTGCTAATGCGTGTTCATCAACAGTGGGGAACACGTATTGAAATGTGTTTTCAAAACAATGGCAACCATGTAGAGCATATTATATAAATAAAAATGGTTGTCCATAAAAAAATGTTTATTTTTCCTATGTATGGAAACTTACGGCCCACCCTGTAGTATATATATATATATATATATATTATATATATATATATATATATATATATATATATATATATATATTATAACCTAAGGTTACTCATTCTTTTTCTAGATATATAAGGTGTACAGTATTGTTAATATTAACTAACCTTGAGTTCATAAAAATATTGATATTTAATACCATGACGTTACACGAAATGGCTATACAGAACTAAAATCAGTTGTCATAAAACTGTAACTGGCGTGTAGAGGGAAGGGAACTGAGGGTTGGGAGGTTGTGGGGTTTTGAGAGTGAAAAGTTGGTATGGAAATAATAAGCGAGAATAGAGATATTTTGGTTTGTAAGATTTAATGGATTTATCTTTCAGTTTTTTTTATAGAAGCTGTTTAGCGTGTTAGATTTGTCCTCATCCACCCATTTTTTCCCCTCATCCACCCTTTTTCCCCTCATTCCCTCCCCCTCCCTCACCTTTCACCGCCCCTCTTTATCGAAGTTGTTCTAGAGGTTAGGTTCAGTGGATCGCAAAGATCTTGTTGCACAATGTAGAGCAGTGGTTCCCAAATTAGGGGTAAATTATCCCACTGGGGTAATGACAAATATTTTGTTAGGTAATGACACGCGATCTAGAAGTTATAAACAATAATATTTAATGACTGGGGTAATGGAGCTGGATTAGAATTGGGTTTTGGGTAAACATACATAAAAGGTTGGAAACCACTGATGTAGAGTTTAGTTTTCTGATGTACTTGTTTGATTGTTTTGTGTTGAAAGGTTTTGGGGTTTGAGAAGCTAATATTCAGTTTTGGACGATTATGATATCGAACGATTTGATACGCAAGAAAAGTAATTTAATTTATTTTATGATCGTTTGGACTCATAATTATACTTTACGTTTTCTGTTAAATGTGTTTTATTTTCGGGATAACTGACTTATTTTACTATTTAATATATAACTGTCAAAAGGGTCGGCCGGGATCCATTAATTACTAATTTACGAGTCTAATATTTACCTCAACCTCACTTCAAATGCTGGGTTCGGTGCCCAAAAAAGTCTTTATGGGGAAGGGCTCAGTGAATAAAGAATGAAGTGGGCTCTATGAAGTTTGCCTAAAACATCAGAATATATTACATACCGCAAACGACTCTAAAGCGCGTAATTCCAATTAATTAAAGCAATGAAGATGAAGTTTGTTATTAAATTCTGCAAAAATGCTTTGTATAAGAAATGGAAAGAGGAGAACATTCACGTTAAACTTTAAACATTGCTATTAATATCAGTAACAATATAACTTGATAATACTAATACTAGTACTAATAGGCAAAAAGAAGTAATATCAGGAACTTATTTCCCGATCTTGTAGGGGTATACTTCCAGGGTTCCCCTAAACTCGAGCACAAATTGGTTAAGGGACCAGCTTAACCCAACTCGATGCAAGCAGCTGGAAGCGAACTCAGAGCCTCATTGCCCAGAGTTCAAGTAACCACTAAGCTACCCGTAGTTCTAAATAATAATAATAATAATAATAATAATAATAATAATAATAATTATTATTGTTTAAAAGATAAATAAAAAAATATAGAAGGACAGGTACTGCAATTAAAACAGACAATTTCAAGGACTACAATAGACACCACGATGATTGTCTTCAAGAATAAATGGCGATTGATTATCACGACTGATAATGTCATGTCACGCTTTATACTCGTTGTGTGCCTATACAAAACCTCTCATCCTTTTACAGAAACTGTACCAAATTGCCAGAAAGTGAGTCACCTTTACATAATGGAAAAGGGAAAGCAAAGCCATTCTAAATAAATTCATTCGATAAATCTGTTATTATTTATTGACTTTTATTATCAAATCAAAAACTATGGGAAAAAAAACGGTTGTCTATTTACTTTTGTCAACCCTTTGTATAAGTGTAAAATGTACCGCCACCTACACGACTGTAGTTATAGTCTCTTCTCGTCACTTGATCTCAATTCCTGTGATCTATTTTCATGGGAATGTCTAAAGGACAATCTTCAAAGAAATTTTCAGGATGTTGGAGGACTTAAAAGCAGCAAATGAACTTGAAAACCGCTCTGTATCTATTGAACATTGAAGGCGTTAAGAAATTAATTCTACTGACCAGATGGGTAATGTCAATTTAGAATTGATATTACGGTCGATTATCACGATTGATTATCACGACTGATAATGTCATGTCACGCTTTATACTTGTTGTGTGCCTATACAAAACCTCTCATCCTTTCACAGAAACTGTATCAAATTAAATGAACATTAATTAATCCTTTAATTTTAACTTTTTTTTAAAGTGTGGCATAATTTTACAACCACACTGTATTTTAGACTTATTTGTTGAAGTATCTGCAATGATGAATGATTTATTGGTTCAGTACGTGTCATCCTTTAAATATATTTAGCGGAAAATAGATTGGCCTGAAGGGCCTATTATTGTCCATTCATCTTGAGTATCCTTTGTCGGAACAAGACAGTTGTTTATAAATGTTAGTTTCAAACTTTGACACAATGAATGAATGGTGAAAAGCAGAAGTTCTGCAATGTGGTGTTCGCAAAATAAATTCATAAGCGTTCTATAGGTTCTTGTGGATCTTCAAAAGGTACGAATGAGTGGTATCGTGGATTGAATCTTCTCGGAGCATCGGTGATGGAAATATTTAGAGGAACGAGAGAAAGATTAAATATCTTGTCGTATGTATAAGGGTGAAAGTTTATTGTGTCTATTGTTTATTGTTTTAATAGTTCACTTATGGATTGTAGTATCAAGATGTTTGAGTGCAACTTCAGCACAAATTGACAATGGATGTAGTCAGTATTTAGTCTGAGATCGCGCATGGTTTTCGTAAATGATAACGAAATAGTTGTCTGTGAAGTAATGCTTAACTTTTTACAAGAGTCCAACCTGTTCGTCTGCTGTTTCACTTAGTGCTCATAAAAGAATACGTGACGGGACGCGATGGGGAGGTGTAACATATTAATGCTGGGAGATAATGGAATCTCTGTATTATTGAAAGTTGTGTTGGATGATGGTTAGTTAGATACATTGCTAAATACGATATAAATTTGAGTATATTGTGGTTTGACAGGAAATGAGTTATGGACTGTTGAAAAACTGGATGGAATTTGGTTTAGGAGAAAGGGGTCATTAACATAAGAGGTTGGTGCTAGACGGATCCTTGAGGAACGCCAGAATTGATTGATGAAAAGTTAGAAAGACCTGACAGGAAATACAAAAGCCAAGGGGTGAGGGAAAGGAAACGTGGAAATGAGGGAACACTTAAAATAAAACCGTCTAAATTTGGAACTTAAAACTTCTTTTTGAGGGCGCGTTCTAGGGGAAGTTTTCTTCTTTTGGGTATCAAAGCTTCTTGCCAGATGATATAATAACTTCTTTTAATGATACATAACTTCTTTAGATGGAAGAAATGATCTTCTAAACTTCTTTTTTGAGTGATTTGAGACAATAGAAGATAATACTTCTATGTGTAGGAAGCTGCGAGAAATCTTTGTTTTCTGTGACTAATGCTAAACTTTGCCAATAATTCTGAAATATCTACTACTATGATATTGTCTATTGTCTATTGCAACGGTTCCCAACCATTTTAGGTCGACATACCACTTTTTGCCACCATACTTTTCTAAGTCCCACCATTACGGAAAAAATGAGAGTGCACGTACTACCTAATCAAAACCATAGGGAAGAAATTGGGGTGTTCAGTCTTGAATTTTCAGCCTTATCTAAAAAGTTATATTTATGAGGAAGGAAGGAAGGAAGGAAGGAAGTGAGGAACACGTGTTGCACTTCGTTCTGTATTAACATCTATATTTCATAGAGATACGAGACACTCCAAGGAAGAAGTGGCTAAGCAACAAAAGTAAAATACGCCAGAAAATGCAGTTAAAGTTGTACCAGTTTGAAAGTACAGTAATTTTTGAGTTTTTGAAGATATTTCGGAAAAATAATATCCCATAAGTTCAAAAGTTACGGCACTTTCAAACTGGTACAACTTTAACTGCGTTTTTGGCGTGTTTTACTTTTGTTGCTTAGCCTCTTCTTCCATGGAGTGCCACATATAAGGTGCTGTGAGAAGTGATTTTCTCTTATTATACGTGTAAATATCTTGAGTATCCCGTCAAAAGTTAGTACTCCATTTTGAATCAGAAAACAGTCTTACACGAATTAATTAACACATTCAAACCTATATAATTTTCTTGTGACTTCTGGCAAGTAGTGCTATTACATGATCGAAGACCTAAAGTGCCACGTCTAAACGCACGAACAAAAAGAACAAGAGTACACATGTCCAACTAACTTCACAAAAATCGAGTCATTACACTACTATTAATAACCATTTTCCCTTCTCTCATGTGATAAATCCATTGAATCTCAGTAGTTTTGCCTAAAAAGCTTCCATGTTTCCAATAATATATTCAGATTAGAATACTTTGAAAATATTAATAACATATCAAATATCTAAATTGTACTGAAAAAATATTGAAAAATATTGTAAAATTGTTATTTCTATTCTTTTATTGGAATAAAGACTTTTTTTGTTTTTGTGCTTTTGTCTTATAATAATGATGATATTTATTGACATTTGTACTGAATCACAATCTTCATTTTGGCTTTGCGCGTTTGCGTTAACCCTTTATCGCCGAACTTTTTGCGTAGAGTTGAGTCTAAATGCGTGTATCTGAAACGTTACGTATTCGACGCACAGTGCGGTAAAGGGTTAACTAATTTGAAATGTACCTGGACGGCAAATTGGATAGCATGCAACCCGCAATCGGAAAGGTTGTTGCGGGTTATTCGTCCCCAACTAATATTACTTTTGAAAATATTATAAAAGTAATTATCAATTAGCAAACTGCATATTTATAACCCTCTTTCGTACCGTCTAAAGGAACTCCGCGTACCATTGTTGTTTTGCGTATCACGGGTTGGGAATCACTGGTCTATTGTATTGTATTGTCTCTCGTTTGGTGTACTGAATGTATCAGAAATATAGAAGGGTGGCAGCAGAGCAACCTTGCGAAAACTATCACATATACCGGTCGGGAATAATTATTTTTCAAAGTGTTTCATGATTTTGGTGCTAATGACAATTTTGAATGGTTTATTAATGAGAAATGTCATGGAAATAGGCGTGTAATTTGAAGTTTGTATAATACATTTGCGTGGTCTTTGTAGAGTTGTTATAATTATTTGGTTGGTTAGTTTTCATGCTTTGCTGCCTTTTGAAAGCTATTCCTTTGTATATGGTAATAAATTAATGATGATAATGATAATTATAATGATAATTTTTAATAATGAGCTTTACTGGCAGGATATAAATCCCATAAAAATTAAACCAATTCTGGGAATTAACGCTTTCGGGAAATGATTTACGAGAAAGACGTTCTTTCATGTCCACATTGATGATGTCACTGACGTGCTGACAAAAGAATGAAGAAAACCAAGGCAAAACTGAGTAAAAGTCACGAAGTCGGTCACACCCCCATTGTCCAACTGAAGCGCCAGTTCGCTACCTCCCCCAATATTATTATTATACGAGTGTGAGATGATATCCATGCCTATATATTTCTTATACGTGCTTTATACGTGAAGTAACGATGCATTCTCTTACTCTACATTGTGATACTTTGAAGTGTGTTACCTTTTTATTTTGTAAGATGGCGTTACTGTTTTGAACATTTTTGATTCATTTTGAATTTTATATATGAAAATGAAGACATACTTTCTCCTCTGTAACAACTCAGAAGTAAACTTTGACTGAATATTGGTGGTTGTGTAGTAGTTAGCATCGCTGACTACGAATTCATCGGCCAGGGTTCGACCCCCGCGAAGAGCAGGCGGCGAATGGCTTTTACCCAGTTGATCATCCTTCCATTGGTTGATAGATAAATGGGTACCATAAAAATCCCTCAAACAAGGCTGGCTGCTGTACTGGCTGCGGAGGAATCGGGCACAGGTTGATTCCGAACATTTGTTCAAACCCTCCGCCCCTCACCCCCCACCTAAAAAGAAAATCTTCAGCATGCAATGATAAAAGAAAATAACAGCATTTTCTTTCTTCCAAGACGGGGACAACACTTCATAAGGTTCGTGGAAAAGCTATTTGACTGGCTTCGTTTGTTCGTTTATCTCTGTCTTTACATCTTGAGTGTGTGTTTTGCGCCAAGGAAAGACTTGCCTATTTCACAAGTGGGTTCACTCACTTTACTCAGGGAGGTTCTGTGTGTGTGTGTGTGTGTGTGTGTGTGTGTGTGTGTGTGTGTACAGTTTTACTTTACTAAATTTGGAAAGTGCTACGTATGTCTGTTCTGAATTTGGGACTTACTGGCTGACGCATTTTCTTAAAAACCGTTGCAATAAAATAAAAAAAAGATAATTACTACTGGTCAAATATTTATTATTATAATTATAATGTGTTTAGAATATAACTCAGTTAATTTTCAGTGAATAACGAATTCAGAACCAAAATTTGATATGAATAATTTAGAACGGTAGTGGCCTTTATAGGTTGGTTTAGTTTAAGTTAAGTTATAGATTGGTTAGCTCGTGTTATGTTAAGTTAGGTAGATCAAGTTAGGTAATATTTTTATGTCGGTAAAGTAAATATTGCGAGGTCGCGATTTGCTAAAATAAACGAATGATATATATGATTGTCGGGGCGGACAAGAATAAGGGCGTAGCAAATAAATCTGCGGTCCCTTCTATCCATATTTCATTATATATCTCTTGCCGCCCCCGTCCGTAATTTTAAAAAGAAATTAATAGCAATAGCTTTATTTGCCACCTCTCATTAGTTAGATTTATGAAAGAAATGTACATTCTATTGTGTATATACGTCACTCAAGGTCTGTGTTGTAACTCTTTTAAAATACGATATTTAATTTAAAATGTTCTAAATATGGGCGAAAATTATTATTTTTAATATGTAATTTTATATACAAAGACATTGCTGGCGGCTGGAATCATCCTTTGTTGCGAGCGTCTCCAAAGGTACGTTATTAGCGCTATAAATAAAACCTATTCTTAAATTAAAAGCGATTAGAGGCTATCTTGCGTGTAAATCCTACATTACGCTCTGTGTACCGAAACTCGCATTAAGACGTGGAGGCTGGCTTTTCGTAAGACTTTACGACTAATCTTCTTGTGGCCAAAAATCGGGTCGCGTGACTCGACCTCATAAAAGATTTCGACGAGGAATGTGGAGTGGAAAGCCAGCAAAAGAGGTCGTATATATTCCTCAGGATTAGCCATTTCGTCTGGCAAATGAGGATCAGAGAGCTGAGTCAAACTGTGCTGCCGATAACGGTGAAAATTTCATTCATAACAAAGCGCAAATGAAACTTGAGGATTGTCCTTAATACCCACCCCCTTTAACGAGAGTACTTTCAACAAAGTAAAGTCGAGTTTTGATAATAATTTAAGGAAAATTTCTCTCCTTGGTCTACGAATTAATGTAAATCACTTGAAAAGCGAAAGAAAGAATTAAATTATAGCTACTTGCGCAATTTTGGAACTAAAAATAATAAGGCCCGCTGCGGGGCGCAAGCTACACTCGGCAGCTAAGAACGTAACAAAGATTAATGAACGTACGTAAATAAACTTTTAACAGTGTGTACGCAAAGTTCCTAATTTCACATTCATATCTGTGGAACGGGTTTAATTTGTATTTAGTTAAGAACGTAACTGCATTGGCTATTACGCGCAATGAAATATTGGGCAGTTAATTGCTACTTATAAAC